>JAABKJ010007545.1:266967477-267077688 GCA_011634705.1 Andricus grossulariae
AAGTCATTATTTTATCACTTTTCAAGTTCATTTTAATTGCTCTTTTTTACGTTCGAGAATTTTCAACCATCAAGCAAATATTATAAAAATCGCAATATTTTCACAATTTAGAAATATGGAGTATCATTTGAAATTTTTTTGAAATCTTCAGGTCTAATTTAAATTCCACATGTTGATCTGTTGCGCCTGATTATTAAAAAGGGTTGAATTTGAAAAATTAGAAAAATTCGCGGATTTTTAATAACTAGGCAATTTTCCGGGTATTCAATCACGTAGCAGCACGCAGGTTTTCAATATTGAAATTTTGAGCAATCCGCGAATTTTGACAATTTTGTGAATTCTTTCTCTTTTTACTAATTGGATTAAACGGAAGTACATATGTACTTGAAATAAGGCGTGCAGAGTTCGCAAAACTTTAAATTACAGTACATTTGCAAATTTGAACAAATTTATGAATTTCGCAAGTATTGCGAACTTTTTTTGGAACGAAAGATTACTTTTAAATTTGCTTCATATATCTAAAGTTTGTAAATATTAGGACATTTTAATATTTTTTTGATGCTAAAAAATTCTTCATTGCAAAAAATTAAGCGAATCAAATTAATGAAAAAGTAATCAAATTTTCATTTTTATATTTGAGACGATTCAGGATGGAAAAGTGCACTCATTTTTGCTTTTTAATTTATTTTTTGAAATATAGAACAATCAATGTCATGAATTTTTGATTACCATACCATACATTTTTCTATCAAATCGATATTTTTTGCAATTAATGTGAAAACCCGTGTATTAGGTCTGATTTGAATAAATTTAGCTTTTATTTTTCGTACATGAATTATTATTGGAATCTATATTGCCTTCGTTTTCATTTCACACGACAGATTAAAATGAATGAAAGCATCGTTATCGCTGCAGTTGAAGAGACCAGCACTTCTTCGTTGCTATCGTCAGAAATTGATGAAGCCACAAAAATCTCTGATTATTCAGCAATTAGATCCCGAATTGGAAATTTCCCAATTTATAAAATTTTTGAACAATTTATAATATAACCTAATTTAAAAATTCCTGCATAATAACATTTCCGCCAGTTTATAATATGAGCGAATTTGACAATTTTCAAATAATAAAATTTAAGACAGAAAATTTCTGGATTATAAAATATTCGACACTGTCAAAACGACCCTACAAAATTCCCGAATTCAAATAATAAAAAAATAATTTTTTAATAAATATTATTAATGAGAAATACGCTAATAAAATATTCAAATCGCTGAAATTTTTTAAAATGTTTAATGTAGTTCCTAAAATTATTATATAAATTCAAAACAACAATAATTGAAAAAAATTGTGAATGTAAGTTTTTTTTTGAAATTGTACATAATAAGTTTTTCTTCAATTATTGCTCTTGTACAAAAATCTCGTTCTCTTATTGTTTTTGAATTCGAAAATATTCTTTGTTTAATTGTTATTTCAAATTTGAACAATAATTTTTCGAAAATACATTGAACATCCAAAAAAGGTTTTTTTTATCAAAATATTTTATCCTTGTATTTTTAATAACTAAATATGGTCGGATAAAAAGTTAATCAATGATACTAAAATATTACTTTCAATTATGTTAAATAAATAAATTATAATCAATAATTCAAATTTCCAAAAACGAAATATATTAAAAATATAAAAATTCCCAAAATTATCAAATATTCTTAAATTATATATATATTCTCGAATTTTATAATTATGAAATATATATATAATATCCTTATAAATCTCTTCGTGATGATTTTTCAGATGTCTCATGTGTCCAGAAGTATTGCTATTTTTATTCTTATATTTCTCTGAGTTTCCTTTATTGAACACAATTTGCAACTCGCAACCTTACTTTTTTCGGGAACAATATTAATTTCATAATTTTCGTTTCATTTTTTACTGGGCTTGCCTTTTTTTTTGTGCCACGCCTAATGCTTGACTGGCTTGCAACATGAAATCAATAAGAGAGGATAATAAACAAAAGAAGTTTGACAAACTAGTTTTCATTACTTTTTCAATATCGAGCAATAATATTCGATAATCAATAAATTCTAGTCTTGTAGTGAAGTTTTTGAGAAAACAATTTTCCGGGGTTTCGCCGAAGCTGTACCTAACCTCGGAACGTGAGCAACAGCCGGTCAGACAAAATTAATAGGAACACTCACCGGCGAGCCAGGAAAAATAAGTATAGAATATGCCAATACAATAGATATTTACACTTTAGGATGCACGAACAAGCGCCAGGGTAAACACCGAGCAGACAGCGCAGAAAGCCAACACCAAAGAAGCAGGACGGGAGGATGGCACGAAATCAACACGGCACACCAGTACAGTCCCACGCATGACATGGCGTCACTACCGGACAACCATGTTTCACCAACGAAGTGGCGAGGTGACACAACGAGCCGCCATTTTCCATAGTCGGCACCATGGCGCAACACAATTACCAGACGATCATGCTTCATCGACCAAGTGGGAGGTGCCACAACTAGCAACCATGTTTCGCCCTCTACATCATATCTCAGCGCCACGACCGGCGGCAAGTAGCGGTACTGAATCGATCACCGAGTTAGGACGAAACAGCCCTGCAAACCCACACCATTGAGCTTCACTAGCAGTGTCGAAGGCAGTACGTTACAGAGTCGACCAGCCCTGTACCACAGCATGGCTGAACGACCCCGCGCTGCTAAGATCCAGTAAACGTCCATGTTCTAGACAGCGCGTGAGGACCAATGGTCAGCGAGCAGCAGAAGTACGAAGGCACCCATTCACCGAGATCTACAGGCCAGACGTCTTCACTCCAACCGACCAATCGACAGGCGCGACACGAAGAGTCGAGAAGAAAGGAAGCGGAGAAAAACGCGGGACCTGTCACTTATGTTTCTTGACTTGGCAGCGGTACGTCTGGTGAGGCCGAGGCCAGAAAAGATTTTTAAATTTGGAAAACCGGATTTCAAACAAGACAACGGAATGGACACTAACAAGGCGGAGTACCCTCAATGGCTTCGGGGTGAGTGGCCTCTTCTCTAGTTCTCCCAATGGATCAGTTTCGTTTCTCGGCCTCCGCGCGGTGTGACTTCTGAGACCGCGTGTGCGTGAAAAGTAAAGTGTGAACAGCATCGACCAAGACTACCGCGACACGCGGGAGTGAGGCACGCCCGACTCAAAGCCCGACGATAGATAGTCGAGACGGGCGTTCCTCGAAGAGACCGTTAGTGTGGGCACGCGAATCTACGCGTCGGACGACGTGGTGCAAGCGCGGGCGTCTCGGCCGGCCATTTTGTAGTAGCGGTCCTCTCTGGCGACCGGTCGGCCATCTCTGGTGTCAGTAAAATTTGCTAAGATGTTTCCTTTACTGTTATAAAAATAATTGAGTCGATGTAGTTTTCTTTTTTTTTGTGAATAAATGTTATTTGTTATTCGGATGTTGAAAAAAGAGAAACGTAGTATATTCCACAGCCGTCACTCTTTTTCACAAGTACTCTCTCACTCTACCGATCTCACCCCTCTTCTCGTGCAAGTTAGTAGGTGAGCTAACTAGCCTAACAGTTGCAACGAGGCCGGAACCGGCGGGGCTCGGATAGGGTAACCTATCTGGCGCCTGGAAAACAAAAGGAAAATAACGAGCTTCGTGGGTTGTTCGTGAGTCAAAAGAGTGTGACTTACGAACTTGGTTGACTCCGGTGATACGTGTCGCGGCTGAAGATAAGTGGCAGCCAATTTTACATAACTGAGTTTTGCAATGACAATTTGCACTATATGACTTATCATTTTCAAATCTTTGTATCCCAAAGCTAACTTCGACTTTGACAACGAATGGAATTTGTTAAAACCGATTCTGACAGACTTCGTAATGAACAAGCAAATTCCAGAAAATCTTATTGCAGCTTCACACTTGAGAACGTGGATGGCAACGGACAAGGTACTCCATATGTTCATGGCATTGTATTCTGTTCAGATCAAAAAGTCCAATTAAATTCAGTCTGCCCTAACTATGTCATAAACTAGCGTTAGTAATTACGTTGATTTTAGATTTTGCTGAATTTCTTCAAGTAATTGTTGTAGTTGATAATTGTAAAAATTCGGTAAATAAATAATATTTCTGCAGATGTTATTCAGATTGAAATGTTCTAGAATACAGCTTCGCTCGAATACTTTTAGAGATTCCTTTTGTAATTAGGGCGAATTGGAAAAGGGCGAAGCCTGCGAGAGAACAAATTGAGGACGAAAATAGAGAAAAATAGATGAAAATCAAAGTTTCATCAATACTACATGTTGATGTAAGTTTTTTTAAGGAGTCCATTCATTTTATTAATGAAGAATTATTCAGAATTAAGCTATTAGCAATATTTGCTTTCCAGTCGAAAGAAGAAGCAAAAGTCAAGATTGCATTGCTGCAAAACAATCTGGAGAAGGAAGAAAAGATTGCTTCCCTATCGTTCTTATAGTCGGATCTGTTCAGCAAACGGTGGCGTACGATGTCGTCTTTGAAGCGGCTAGATACCAAAGCGATTACCTCATTAAAGCAATTGATTTACTTTCACGTAAATTTATTGCTTTTGAATTTCCATATCCAGTGAGTCTGCGCAGTACTATAACGAGTACATTAACGAAATTGAAACCTGATGCTATACTTAAAACTTAGTTCTCTGATTGGTAATAAGTCTATTATATTGTTGATATTCGTATATCATCATTAATCATATTAATAATTGATTATTTCTTGCGTATTCTCATTTTACTTTAAGCTATTTGAACTTTTCCACTCGAGAAATTACTAGTCTAGAGAGTATTTAGTAAAAGGGTGTTAGCGCCCTGAAACTTTAGTTCTCAAAATGGCGCATGCCGTTACAACACTGAGCAATACGAACGACTGTGGGCGTTGCATCGGCAGTCTCATTGGCTGTAAATGGCGCGCTTTTTTGAAGCAAATAGATGTGTAAATCAGTTTTTTATAATGAATCATCATTGTGAAAATAATTACAATTAATTTTCAGGTCCCAAAATAGTCTTTTAGAGTGCAAGGTGAAATCATTATTTGTTTGTACACTTTACAAAAAAAATAATTCATTTTAAATTCAAAGGAAGGAATACCTTTTTTCACCAATGTAAATTTCAAATCATTCATAATATTTTTTTGTACGTTATGATTATTATATACTGTGGAAAATTGATTTGCATATTCAATCATTTCAAATAAGCGCGCGATCAACATCCAATTATGCTGTTGGTGCGACGCATGCGCAGTGCGGTTGAGGAGCCTAATTGGGAGCAAAATCCTCTCTGATTGGAAGCACTGGCTGGTTGGTATTGTTACACGCCACGTTCCGATTGGTCAACATGAGATCATGAAAAAGCGTGGGTAATTTTAAAATTGGTAAAAACCCAAACAGAGAAAATAGATATAATACACTGAGGAAAATGTTTTAATCGTACAACAAAATGATTCCATTGGTATTTGTGCAACAATTTTTTTTTGTTCACACCAAATTTTAGTTTACATAGCAAAACGTTTTCTTAAACAAACTTAATACATTGTTAAAGCAATAAAACTTTTTGTTGAGATAGCAAAAGCTTTTTTTGCGCCAAAGAATTGAACTTTTTCAATAAAGTTCTCTAGAAAAAATGTTAAAATCCCTAGAAATCTTTGAAATCCTTGGATATTTAATCAAATCCTTTAAGTCTTGGGAAATTATTTGAATGACGTTAAAATCACATGAAATCTGTGAAAACATTAAGAATTCCTAGAAATTCAATGAAATTCCATCTATTTTCCAAATTCCTCTAGAAATGCCTTGAGATCTTGTTTTTTCTATCTCTTCAAAAGTTCTTTAGAATGCCTCAAAATTTCTTGATGTGTTTAGAAAACGTATAAATCCATGTAAATGTATATAAATCATTTGAAATCCCTTGAATATACAGTGCATTAAACTTACGCATTAAAGATCACTATAAAAATCCGTTTGAATCGACTTGGAATCTTTGGAATCACCAGAAATTCCTTAAAATTTTTGGAATTAACATTCATTGTTATATTTGTTTTAATTTTTATTTATAAGCGAAAGTGTTGAATTTTGATGTATAAATAGCAGTTAAACAATTATTCATTTGGTAAAAATTCGTGAAAGTTTTAGAGATATTTAGAAGTTTTAAAAAGGTTAAAACTTAATTTAAAACTTGAAATGATTTCAAAAGATTTTAAACAAAATATAGATTTTTAAACATTATAAAACAGAATTTTGAAGCTCTACATGTTTAAAGATATTAAATTTTTTTTAAGGTTCCTGAGAAAATTAAAAATGATTTTTTATTTTGATAAATTGATGCTAACAGAATATTTTAAAAGCTTTAAAAATGAAAAGAAATTTTTATGAATGAATAACAATTGGACAATTATTAATTTGGACAGAATTTAAGTAAACTCAAGAGATTTTTGGAAATAACAAAAATGTTCTCGTTTTTTAAGCTTTTTGGAAGGTTTCAAAAGAATAACAAAATTTATTAAAATTCATAGGAAAATTGAAAAAGTTTTTTTATTTTGGAAAGTTATGTTTAATAGAATATTTAAAAACATTTCAAAACATTTCAAAAATTATAAAAAAGTAATCTTGAAGATTTTAAGGAAATTTTTTAATTTCTCAGGATTGAATAAAAGTTTTAGGAAAAATTCGAATCATTTTACAAAAGAAGATTTTGAAATAAAATTTGGAAACTTTTTAAGGATTATGAAAGATTTTATGACAACATCAAAATTTGCTTGCGATTCTTGGGAAAATTTCCGAAGAAGAGATACATTATCAACCAACAAAAAAATAAATTTTCAGCCAAAGAGATGATTCCATCAAAAAAAAAAAAATTTGTCTAAGTACTTCAACTTTTACAATCTTTGTGAATTATAACCCAGAAAACGATGAATTTTCTACGAGAAGTACAATAATTGATATTTCAACCAAAAAACATTTTAATTTTGAAACAAAAACTGTTAAATTCAATCAGAAACGAAACATTTTAAATAATATAGTTAAATCTTCAACAATAACAAAATTTTGTGCTGAAAGAGATGAATGTTATAGAAATAGTTAATTTTCAACCAAAAAAGACGAATAATCATAAAAAAATTTGAATTTTCAACCGAAAAAGAAGATTTTTTAAACAAAATAGTTGAATTTTCAACAAAATAATTCAATTTTCATCTAAATAGTAGAATTAAAAAAAAATAATTCTGAACCAAAAATATAATATAGTTCATAATTTAATTCAAAGTATTTTAATAACAAAACCATTTAAACTGAAAATTTCGAGGAATTAAAAAAATCACATAATTTTGCACGTTTAAAATTGAAACCAAACAATTTAGAATGTTTAAATCTAAAATTATTAAATTTAAAACGGACTTTTAAGACTTTCAATATAAAATTTGGAAATTTGGAATGATTTAATAGTGAAATATTCATGACATTTGTAATATTTGAATTAACAAATACAACATTATGAAATTGACAATTGGAAACTCTTCAAGAAATTGAGAATGTTCAATCCAATTATTTTGGAATTTAATCTTTTCAAGCACAAAAACTTTAGTTTCCAGGCCTCAACAATTTAAATATTGACATTGAAAGGGATTGGATAGACTTTTTTTACTAGAAAATGTGATTTATGTCAACAAAAAAAATCACTACGGTTGGACAAAGTAATTGAATGAATTTGAAAATTATTATTATTATTAATTAGTTGTTTGATTAGTCGAAATATTCACTAATTCGATAGTGGAAAATTATTTACTTTTACTTTTAAAATATATGAATCTATTTAGGATTGAATAATTTATTAATTAAAAGAAGATTACAAGAATGGAAAACGTGACAAAAGTTTAATAAAAAAAACGTGATTGTGTTATATTTTCAACTTTATTGAAATAATAAGGTAATTAAATGATACAGGTAATTAGGCTACGTCATATCTTATACCAACAGAACGTATTTATATTTTTCACATGTTATTGCTTCAAAATTAAAAATTTAGAATTATTTACACACCTAATCTTTATTATCTTACTTTATTCACGTTATAAAATAACGTCGCAATTGTCGAGTAAAGGGTATAAAATCTATTTTTCATATAGAAACAAATTGAATGAAAAACATGTATGCCGTAGAATCATTCCTACAGAGAATAACACACATTTTCCATGGAACTTTTCTGATTTTTTATGTAGTTTCATTTTGATTTTGCAAATTTTTTTTTGTTCTCAGTCAGGTACACAGAAAAAACTAGGATTTCAATTTTGTTTTAGGTCATTTTCTCACAAAATGATTTTGAACTTGACCTGCTCGCTGTTATGATCAATGCCAAAACTGAAAAACAATTGAATCGCTTTTCAATGTTCCATATTTTCAACAGTGACGAATTTGATTAGGTGAACCGTAATCTGGACCAACTTTTCTTGCATCAGGTGGATAAGCTCAAAGATGTAACTCATGTTCTTGTTCTTTTTCAGGATGAAGATTTCGAATATGAGGTTGATTTGGCGAACTGTAGATCTTATGTGAATCGTTCCATACTTTCAACATTGATGAAATGGATTAGATGAGCAATAATCTGGACCAAGTTTTCTTACATCAAGTGGATAAACCCAAGGATGTAACTAATGATGTTCTCGTTTTTTTCAGGATGTACATTTTGATTATGAGGTCCATTTGGAGAACTTGAGGGATCATGCAGAGCATTGTATTCTTGAGCAACACTTATTGCTTAATAAGAATAAATTATTGTTCAATTTTGTTTCAGTAAGATGAAATTGATTAGGTGGGCAATAATCCGAATTAACTTTTCTTGCATCAAGTGGTAAACTACTGATGATGTCCTGGGTCTTGTTGAGGATGTAGATATTGATTATAAGGTTGAGTTTGGAAACTGGAGGGATCATACGGAACATTGTGTTGCTGAAGATTAAGATCGTAATTTTGAGGATAATAATTTGGATTAGGATGTTGAGCCGGATCATTATGTTGAGTCGGATAAAGATGTTCAGTCGGATTAAGATTTTGAGTCGGATTAAGATTTTGAACCGGATTAAGATGTTGGTCCAAATTGTTATGACCAGATGCTGTACTAGCATCAAATACTGGATACTGATTTTCACCTTGTTGATCATATAACCTGCGAGAATGGTCGTGTTCCACTAGTGGCGCCTGTGGCATATTATTACGATTTCGCCCAGCAATATGTGTCTGGTAATAATTATTGACGTGTTCTTGATTGTTATGATTTTCATACAACGCATGTTTATAATTGATGTGGTTAGATATTACAGTAGTATGCGCTGCATACAAATTACTTTCAAATGGTCGATGTTTTTGGTTGATTGGTTGATTACTGCTTGAAGCTTCTGAACGCCGCATTGGTAGTTTTGAAGGTGTTTGCGAGCCCGAAGCTGAACATGAATCTTTAAACACACAAAAATAATAAGTGCTCACATAAGATTTTTTACAGTAATATTATTTTCACACGGAATTGATTTTTATTTGGATTAGGGAGCGTCCATTAATTACGTAAGGATGTTTTTTTTTAATTTAAACCCCCTCCCCTATCGTTAGGATTCGTAAGACTGACTTCCAAAGCTTTTTAAGGATTTCATGAAATTTCAAGGAATTTCAAAAGATTTCAAGGGATTACAAAAGTTTTAGGGTAGGATTTCAAAGGACTTGAAGAATTTGAAGAAATCACCTAGTACGATTTCAGAAAGAATCTCAAATTTTCAAGGAATTTAAAGGATATCAGGTGTTTTTGAAGGATTGAAAGGATTTAAAGAGATTTTAGGGGATTTGAAAAAATTCCAAAGATTTCAAAGGATATTAAAGGACGTTAACGAATTTTTAAAGATATAAAAGGTTTTTGATGATTTCACGGAAGTTCACGGAATTTCCACAGATTTTAACGATTTCAAAGAATTTTAAAGGGATTTCAAATATTTTGACGGATCTCGTGAGGATTACAATGGATTTTTATGGGATTTTGAAGATATCCAGCCATTTCAAGGATTTGTACAGTCTCTAAAGGGTTTTAAAGGATTTCCAGGGAGCTCAATCGATTTATTCATCCAATTCAAAAGATTTCAAAGAATTTTCATATGATTTAAAAAATTTTAAGAGACAGAATTTTCAAAAGAATTTACAGAAATATTTTAAAACATTTCGAACCCTTCAAAATTTCTTAAAATGCCTTGAAATTTTATGAAATCTCATGAAATCCTATAAATTTCTCTGAAAGCCCATAAAATTTGTTTGAAAACTTTCAAATACTTTTAAAAACATCCAAGTTTAAAAAAATCCATAATCAATTGAAAAATATCGAAAGCCCGTAAAATCGTACTTCTTTTAATCCCTTGAAATCATTTGAAATACCTCAGACTTTGTCAGCGCAGGAGTAACAAATTTTGGGTCCGCGGGCAAAAACTTTTTGTACCCCCCCCCCCCCTATAATTTAAAAAAAATATATAAGAAATTTTAAGACATTTCAAAGAAATTTTTAAGAAAAAAAAGTATGAAACAAAGAACTATAACTTACAATATATGTCTTTATTATACATTTTAATTTACAGTATTAACAATCAATATCCTACTTCAAATGCGTTTTCTAGCCTTAATTTGTGCAAAGAAAAAGTCACAAAAATCTAAGGGGCCCACTGGGTCCCTCATTCCCGATAGTATAATTTTTAAATTCAATTGACGCTTTTTAAAAGAAAAAGTTACAAAAGTCTAAGGGGCCCGCTGGGACTCTAATTCCCGATAGTATAATTTTTAAATTCAGTTGACGCTTTTCTGTGAAAGAAAGAGTCTCAAAAGTCTGAAGGAACCAATGGGCCTCTAATTTCCCATAGCATAATTTAGAAATTTAATTGACGCTTTTTTGTAGAAGTAAAAGTTACAAATGTCTAAGGGGCCAACTGGGCCCCTGATTTCCGACAGCATGATTTTGAAATTGAATTTACGTTTTTGTGTTACAAAAAAGTTACAAAAGTCTGAGGGGACCACTGGGCCCTTAGTTTCCCAAAGCATAATTTTTAAATTGAATTGACGCTTTTTTTGTTAAAGAAAAAGTTACAAAAGTCTAAGGGGCTGGCTAGGCCCCTATTTCGTGATAGCATAATGTTGCAATTTAATTGACGCTTTTTTGTAAAAGTAAAAGTTACAATTGTCTAAGGAGCCTGCTGGGCCCCTAATTCCCGATAGCAACTTTTGAAATTTAATTTACGCCTTTTTTTTGAAAGAAAAAAGTTTTAAACAGTCTGAGGGGCCCACTGGGCACCTAATTCCCGATAGTGTCATTTTTGAATTCAATTGATGCTTTTTTTAAAAGAAAAAGTGACAAAAATCTAAGGGGCCCATTGGGAACCAAATTCCCGATAGCATGATTTTAAAATTTAATTGAGGCTTTTTGTAAAAGAAAAAGTTACAAAAGTCTAAGGGGTCCGCTGATCCCCTAATTCCCGATAACATAATTTTGAAATTTAAGTGACGCTTTTTCGTAAAATTGAAAGTTACAAATGTCTAAGGGGCTCACTCGGCCCCTAATCATCGATAGCATAATTTTGAAATTTAATTGACACTTTTTTGTAAAAGAAAAAGTTACAAATGTCTATGGGTCCCACGCGGCCCCTTATTCTTAATAGTATAATTTCTAAATTCAATTGATGCTTTTTTGTTAACGAAAAAGTTACAAAATTCTAAGGGGCCCACTGGGCCCTTAATTCCCGATAGTATAATTTTTAAATTTAATTCACGCTTTTTTGTCAAGGAAAAAGTTACAAAAGTCTGAGGAGCCCAGTGGGCCCGTAATTCCTAATAGTATAATTTTTAATTTCAATTGACGCTTTTTTGTTAAAGAAAAAGTTACAAAAGTCTGAGGGGTCTACTGGGCCCCTAATTCCCGAGGGCATAATTCTGAAATTTAAGGGACGTTTTTCTGTAAAAGAAAAAGTTAAAATGTCGAAGGGGCCCACTGGGCCCCTAACACCCAATAGCATAATTTCGAAATTTAACGGACGTTTTTCTGTAAAAGAAAAACTTACAAAAGTCTGAGAAGCCCCCTGGGCCCCTAATTACGGATAGTATAATTTTTAAATATTATTGACGCTTTTTTTAAAGAAAAAGTTACAAATATCTAAGGGGGCTACTGGGCCCCTAATTCCCAATAGCATAATTTTGAAATTGAATTGACGCTTTTTTTTGTTAAAGAAAAAGTTACAAAAGTCTGAGGGACCCACTCGGCCCCTAATCATCGATAGCATAATTTTGAAATTTAATTAACACTTTTTTGTAAAAGAAAAAATAACAAATGTCGGCGGGGCCCACTGGGCCCCTTATTCCCGATGGCATATTTTTGAAATTCAATTGACGCTTTTTTGTAAAAGAAAAAGTTACAAATGTCTATGGGTCCCACTGGGCCCCTAATTCCCAATAGTATAATTTCTAAATTCAATTGATGTTTTTTTGTTAAATAAAGAATGACAAAAATCTAAGGGGCCAACTGGGTCCCTAATTCCCCGTAGCATGACTTTGAAATTTAATTGAAGCTTTTTTGTAAAAGAAAAAATTACAAATATCTTAGAGCGCCACTGGGCCCTTAATTCCCGACGGCATAATTTTGAAATTTACCGGACGTTTTTCTGTAAAAGATAAAGTTAAAAAAGTCTAAGGGGCCCACTGGGCCCCTATTTCCCGATAGTATAATTTTTTAAATTTAATTCATGCTTTTTTGTCAAAGAAAAAGTTACAAAAGTCTGAGGGGCCCACTGGGCCCCTAATTTCCCATAGCATAATTTTGAAATTTAATTTACGCTTTTTTGGAGAAGTAAAAGTTACAAATGTCTCAGGCACCCGCGGGGCCCCTCATTCCCGATAGCACAATTTTCCAATTCAATTGACGCTTTTTGAATAGAAAAAGTTACAAAATTCTAAGGGGCCCACTGGTCCCGATAGTGTAATTTTGAAATTTAATTGACGCTTTTTTGTTAAAGAAAAAGTAACAAAAGTCTGAGGGGCCCACTGGGCCCCTAATTCCCGATAGTATAATTTTGAAATTTAATTGACGCTTTTTTAAAAGAAAAAGTTACACAAGTCTAAGGGGGCTACCGGCCCCCTAATTCCCGATAGTATAATTTTTAAATTCAATTGACGCTTTTTTGCTGAAGAAAAAGCTACAAACGTCTGAGGGGCCCACTGGAATCCCCCCCCCTCCCGATAGTATAATTTTTAAATTTAATTGACGTTTTTTTTTAAGAAAGAGTTACATATCATGAAATCTCAAAAGATTCTTGGAAATCCTTTGAAACATTTTGGAATACTTCAACTATTCTTAAAATATTTTCAAATATTTTCGGGTGTCCAGAGGAATCCCTTGAATTCCCTTGAATTCCCTTGAATTCCCTTGAATTCCCTTGAATTCCCTTGACTTCCCTTGAATTCCCTTGCAATTCCTTGACAGATTTCGAATTTTTCTAATATTCCGTATTATATTTTTAAACTCAGTGCACATTTTTTTTAAATCTTTAGAATCTTTCTCAATCTATTTAAGTCTTCTAAAATTAGTTGAAATCCATTAAAACCTCTGTAAAATCCCTTACAATCCTTTGTAAGACCATGAAATCTCAAAAGATTCCTAATAATCCCATAAGATATTTTCAAATACTTCGACAATCCTTAAAATCTTTTTAAATACTTTATGGTGTCTATATAAATCTCTCGAAATCCCTTGAAATCCCTTGTAATCTTTCGAAGTTTTGTGATATTCCGTAAAATATTTTTAAACGCAGGGAAAACTTTTAAAACAATCTCAAAAGATTCCTGGCAATCTCATAAAATATTTGTAAAAACTTCGAAAATTCCTGTAAATCTGAAAAAATACTTCGCAATTCCTAAAAATTCTTTGGAACCCATCAAAATTTTTTAAAAAGTTTTGTAATATACCCTGAAATATTTTGAAACGTGATGAAAATGCTTTAAATCTTCTAGAATCACTCAAAATCGATTAAAATTAATCAATATTCTATGAAAGTCTTAAAAATTTTTTACAGTTTTTTACAATCTACAAATTATTTTTACTCTAACAATATAAAACTTTGTGGTTTCATTGAATTTCTTTTACGAAAAGTACCTGCGTGAAAAATAGAAATAAATTTCAAAATAGGATTAACAAAATTATCTGTACAAAATAATGATTGAGATCAAGACTGCAAAATATTGAAAAGTGCAAAATACTTGTTTTGTAACAATTTTAATCAAACAGCATTTTCTTTTTCACATTTTTCCCTTTTGGCTAATAATAATTTTTGAAAAAAATTATAAATCTGGATTTTTCAAAAATAATTTTTTTAAATATGAAGTAATGGTTTATCATGAACGAAATTCAAACAATATGTGGCACATATAATCAACTCTTTAAAAAATGAAAATTTTAAAAAGTGGGTTTTTTTTATAGAAAGTCTATTTTCAAAAATTTCATAAAATCTGATTTTGACTCTTGAATGATATATCCAAATACTAAATCATTTTGAGACCTAGACTTTCTTTTGAAATTTTGCATGACTTGAAATGGAATTGGTCACATCTTTGTTCTGAAGATTTGTAAATTTTATCAGGATAAATATACATTGTTTTTTATGCAATATTATACATATTGATACGTACCAACAGAAAAAATTAAAATCGCGAACAAGGCGAGGAGCTTCGTACCAATCATTTCCTTTTTTTTAAAAAAAAGCTGATTCTTACAGAAGTTGTGGGACGCTAATGGAAATTTTTGTTAGACACTGCTAATTTTGATGTATTAGTTTAATTGTTACACTATCAGAACTGTGAACTTGATTTATTTCCTTGATAACATAAATTCTGCGGCATTGAGAAAAATAGATTACAACTTTTACGATCTTTGATTTTATAATAAAATGGTTGCTTAAATAAAAATTGTTCTCTGGGATTTTAAAATGCAAACATCATAAACGGTGTATCCAATTTCTTTCTCAGTGATGAATTCACATTTCACAATCTAGCTTCATACATTCTAATAAATTTATTTACTTATCTTTAGCAATGTAAATAAGAAAGACGTTGATGTTAAAAATTAAAAAAAAATCCTCTTCCAATTCGGAAAAAATATTAAAAATTAAAAGTTTCTTCCTTCAACTCGATAAAAATGACAAAAACCAAAAAAGGGCCTCTTCCAATTTAGAAAAAATTAAAAATCGAAAAATCCTCCCAACGAACTCAATACATTTTTTTAACTACCCTCTTCTAATTCAGAAAAAAATTGAAAATGAAAAGTTCCTCCCGTAAACTCAATAAAAATTCTGAAAAGAAAAAATGGGCTCTTTCAATTTTCTCTGGCAAAATTTTTTCCTTCCAACTCGATCTGAATTTAAAAAAAAGTTCCGTTTATATTTTGAAAAAATTAAAGCCGACATTTCCTCTGTATTAAGTGGATAACAATCCAAAAAACTTAAAAAAATGACCCTGTTCAATTTCAGAAAAAATTGAACATAAAAAGTTCGCCTTTCAGCTCAATAAAAATGATAAAAACAACAAATGTTCTCCAATTCAGAAAAAAAAATAATCAAAATTTCGTCCCTTTCAACTTTATAAAAATCTTGATAATAAAAAAATTTCCCTCTTCCAATTCAGAAAAAATTCAAAACCATCCCTGGAACTTATTAAAATGTTAAAAATAAAATAAGCCTCTCTTTCAATTCAGTACGAAATTCAAACTAAAAAGTTCCCACCTTTCATCTGACTTGTTAAAAAATCCAAAATTGCCCCCGTCCACTAAATAAAAATGTTAAAATAAAAAAAAATGGCCTCTTCCAATTCCGAAAACAATATGATCCCTTCCAACTCAAAAAAATTACAAAACCCAAAAAAAGAGCTTCTTCCAATTTAGAAAAAATTAAAAATCGAAATATACTCCCTTGCAAATCAATATTTTCTTTTCCAAAATTGTTGCCCTTTTAACTCGATAAAAATCTTAAAAATAAAAAAAGTATTCCTCTTCCAATTCAGAAAAAATTAAAACCGAAATTTCCTCCCTTCCAACTGAATAAAAATAGTAAAAATAAAAAAAATCCTCTTCCAATTCAGAAAAAATATTGAACCCACTAAATGAAAAACGTAAAATAAATATAAAATAAAATATAAAATCCTTTTATATCCCGAAATCTCAAAATATTCTTGAATCACTATATAGAATATATAAATTTATTTAGATCTGTATAATTTTATAATTAAAAGAAGGTTACAAAAATGGAAAACGTAAAAAATAAATAAAATTTAATGAAAGTGTGCATTTGTCTAATATTTTCAACTTTATTGAAATAATAAGAAATATTGTAATACCTGTAAAAAGGCTACAAATCATCTCTTATATCAACAGAACGCTTTTATATTTATGTAAGTTATTGCCTCTAAATTAAAAAATTATTATTTAAAAAAAATTTAATTACATTTTTAATTAATTAATTAATTAATTAATTATTAATCTTTAATTAAATTTTTAATTTTTAATTATTTACACAACTAATCTATATCAACTTGATTTATTTGCGTTCAAAATAATGTCAGAATTCTCGATTATAATGAGGTATTTTACGGTATTTTTTATGAAGGAAAAAATCTCTTAAAAATAAAAAATAGGTAAATAATATTTTTTATTTATAACTAGCATCTTCAATCCCACTCGTGAAGTTTTTCGGTTTATGAGGCAAACCATTTTTAATCAAAATACAAATTTCGAATAAAAATTTATTTTTTAGATTTATTTATTTATTTTTTTCAAGATTCTATAATTATAATTTTCCTATTCTTTAGAAAATACAGAAATATTTTTGAAGATTTCAGATACGTCGAATCAAAATGTCAACAAAAAAGATAATCTTCACCCAAAAAGTTGAATCGTTTCTATCAAGAAGATTAATTTTCTTACTGAAAAAAAACTGAATTTCAACAAAATAGTTACATTTTAAATTAAATCCCATGGATTTTACGGAAAGTTGATCATTTTCTTGAAACCTGTCAGAATTCTCAAAAAGCTTCGAAACTTGTTTTTTAAATCTTCAAAAATTTATATTTTGTTTTAAATTGTTGACATCTTTTTAAATTTTAAATTATTTTAAATGACATAACTTCATTTTTATATATTTCTAAAAATTATGCATTCTCGAGATCCATTATTTAACGCAAATCTACTGCACCCCTAAACATTCTCAAATTTAATTTAAAAAATATATCTGGCACTGTCTGGAATTTTTCATTGAATTTACAAAATCCTGGGTTTAATCTGAAAGCATTACTTCTGCATATTCTACAGTTTTCCGCTCATTTCTCATTAGGATCCAGTGATCTATTATACATATTATTTATTACACCAGTTCTCAGGCACATTTCAAAAGATGAAGTTGAGTTTATTTAATTTTCGGACAGGTATAGACTTGGCGCAACTGACCCGTAGGATTAGAGAACCTTTTTCGATCTAGGGAACTTCCATAAAGGATGTCACAGTTTTAGGGGAGGGGGGGGGGTAGCCGAATTGTGGCAGTCTATGATAGAGGACATTGAACCCCATTGACAAAATGTGACAATGGGGGGGTAGAAAATTCGCCAAAAAACTGTGACATCCTTTATGGAAGCTCCCCTAGGGATTAGAGGCAGGGCAATTGGCGCAACTAACCATCGACCCTTTTGTCTACAATTTTAATTCTCAAAGCAAAGATGTTTATTTTTCCGATTTGGTATCGTTTTCCTTTACGATTTGGTATTAGCATTGTCACTGTTACAATTACATACAGATTGCTGTTCTTAATATTTGCATTGAACTACCATACTTATAATTTCTTATAGTTTTGTTAAGTAAATCTCAGTTAAGCCTCTGAAACATAAAAATTGGGTTTAAATACTAAAATAGTGGAGATAGAAAGAATTTGATCTTCAAAATCGGCAATAGGATTTTCTAGATGATTGGTGCCTTTGCCCTATTAATTATACAAGGCGTATGATGTGATGCACATTATTGATTTTCTGTATCTCGAGGTGGAGATGCTGTTTCTTTTCTTTTTCGGATTTGGCATACATTTTTGTTGCGACTTGAAAATTTCCATTTCCGAGGCAGAGAATATTTTTTTCTTCATGGTTTAGTAATATTAGACAGTGGATTATCGTTTTTTGGGAGTGTGTAAATGTTTTCTCTTCTGTTACGACTTACCTTAAACGTTAATTCCCAAACTGAAAATGTTCTTTTATCTAGTGCATATTCATCTACTCTTTTTAAAATTTGTCTTGCAATTCCATTTTGTGAGCCTTAAAAAAAAAGCTTCAATCAATATACACTAACCAGGCTTTACAAAAAATGAAGGGCTTCCTTAAAAAGATTTTAATTTACTTACTAGGAATTTTTATCTCCAAATAATTGTCGTTTTGGCATCAGGATAGTGTTGAGGAGCATAATGTAGACCAATGGTAGGAAAAGATCCAAGTTGTGATAGCTGATCCACACACTGGCCTAGATACGAAGATTGAGAGTTCACCAGCTTGTTGAAGGACTTTTTAGAGTAAAAGAACGTCCAAGAAGGCCACCGATGGTACCAGAAACATACAATGGACCGGTATCACTTATTCGTGGTCGTTTTCCGCGAGATAAAAGTGCCGTGGCTTTAAAGCAAAGTGCGGAGAGGGTCAACGGTGTGGCACGCTGGCAAAGGTCGTTCCAGGGACGGCATCCGGGGGCCCATCAACGGTGCAAACACTCGTCCCGTCCAGATTGCGCGGCCGCGACCCTATCTATTATTCACCGAGCGCGAAACCCTCGGCTCTGTCCGAACAAGCCCAAGCTTGCAAACTCAAACACACCCACGGGTGCACACTTTCAATACGAGAATGAAAAAAAAAACCTTATCGAAGACCTATCGACGAAGCTGATGGAAATGCGGGGATAACAGGTTTCATTATGCAACGGAAAAAGCGCATAAAATCAATCGAGGTCGGCTAACTGAAATTCTTTGAAAGGGAAGCGTTTCATTTTATGTTGTACATTTCATTGTGGATGATCCAGGTGAGAAAGAATGGTATAGGTTTTCATGTTTTGCTTCTGAACCAGATTATACGGAAACTTAAAACCTGCTTTGTTAATTTGAACAAAAAACAATGTACCATTTTTTCAATATGCTTCACTCCATAGCTACATGTCTAATCTTAATTTATCCTCTTTTTTAAAAAAATAAACCGAGAATTATACATAGTAAAAACTGGTCTTGACTAAATGTTGATTTCCTTTAAATGTTTTGTCTTGAACAAAATCAGTGCTCGCCTAATCTAACCCCAAGATAAGCTTAAGAAATTAAATTAAGGTAAACTTTCAAAATTCGCTAAGAAATGTTTCTTATTCAATTTAGATGAGCTGGATTTTTTTCGTGTTTCAGTAGCAGCAGCAGCTTAGCAAATAGTGTCGCACCCTCGCCAACCGGAGCCGGAAGGACGCAAAACTCGGATACGGGACTTCAGGACGGAGCTGCAGCTTTGCATAGGGTTCTTTGTGCAGAAAGTGTAGCTGAAAAGGAACGCAGGTTATCAGAAATGATCCTGCAACTTCAAATCATTAGGGAACAACTGCTTCAGCAGCAGGACCAATCAAAGGTGAGAATTTCGCTTTTTAAAAACATTTATAAATCTGCTACAACAATCTGTGGTCGTAATTCTGATTAGAATTCTGATGATCGTACCTTTCGCTTTCGGATCATTGGGTACAGGATGTCTTTATTGAACAAGGGGTGAATAGAATACCAGAATATAATCGACTCATCTACATTTATTCGGTTCGAAACATCGTCGCCAAGAGAGAGAAGACTATGTTGCAGGAAGTGTCGGACATTAAATCCCCCCGGAGTTACCTAACATAGAATCGTCAGAAATGCCGTGCCGTGAAAAGACTGACTGAAATATCAAATCACATTTGATCGTATAATTCCGGCGAGATAACACACAGACCTAGATCAACGATAACTAAATATACTTTTCCAATTTGCTAATCTCGCAGTGATCCAAACCTGTCTCCCCAGGTAAAAATATTTGGTCTTGATTTTTACTTGAAGGTCTTCAATATATGTCTTCAGGACCCTCATGTTTGGCTCCGTCTCACCAGCTAGACATTGGAGATATACAGACTTCTCTCGCATTTATGGTTGTAGCTGTGCCAAGACAAGACCAGGTCGACTTGTCTTAAGACAAGAAGTGTAGCTCTTGATAAATGTACCGAATTGCTCTTAAATAAAATTATATTACCAATTGGTGGCTCTAGCATTTGTCAGGGTCAAAATTACAAAAGTTTTCGTTTGTAAATTTCATAGTTCATTATAGTCCGACCTCTATAAACTATCGACCCCACTGGCAGGGCCTTCCATTTCCAGGCATCAGGTAGCTAGGTTAGGACCAAACAGTTGACATCGGCTGAGGATTAAAATTTTACAACCGCTAAAACTTGTATTTTTGTTATAACTAATTTTTAAATAAGAAATTCGGAACCTGTCTGTCTCAAAAACTGCAAGCGTATAAAATTTTACATAAAAAGATTAAAACTGTCATTTTCTAGAAGTATCTAATTTACTGATGGAGATAGGAAAAAATTGACAAAATTTTTAGATTCGCTATCCAAAGAACATAATTATTGCAGGTAAATAAACTTATTGATACATAAAAAAATAAATACGATGGAAGTAAATAATATAAACCTTCTATGAAGTTTAAAGCGGATTAGTGATGACCCTCAGAAGGTCTGAAGACATAAAAAATAGTATGGTTCCGTCTCACGACCTATTTTGTTAGTTATTGAATGCATTTGTGCAAAAAAGGTTAATAACGAATAAGGTTTCCTTCTCTCTAGCTTATTTATCACGAAGTTGTTATTCTTATTGCACAATATATGGTTCTTTTAATATTAGACTAGCGATTGAAACGTTAAGACTAATCGAGGCAGTGAGCTAAGAGAAAGTACACTATGCAGCGGTGAAGGGGGCAGGGGGGATTATGCAATTACGTGGTAAAGAATCGCGGTCGCGTGGAAATCCGACTACAAGAAAACGAGATACTGACATGTTTCCTGAGCTTAGGGACTAGTATACCGATCTCGACTGCGTCAGGTTGCCTGTCATAGCGAGTTAACGTCCCTCGAAAAAGCACCGGATGTCTTGAGCTGGAAATCTCATGACAGCATCCAAAACTCGTCGACTTCCGCTTACGTTATGCGAGATGTTTCAAAAGGAAGAAATAAAGGAAGATAATATATCTCAACTCCAACCGATGCAATTCTATTTTTCTCATCTCTTCTTCTGACATTGATGGAGATTTGCGATAGCGTATAGCGCTGGAAATTCTTACAAGTGCGGGAATTTCAGACACGTTTTCCCATCGAGCGATTATCTCCAATTGCGAAGGATTCTCTAGATCATTATTTACTTTAAAAAAAGAGTCGGCGGAAATTTGGAGCTGGGGTAAATCGCTAGCTCGTTACCGTATATTTCCAACTATTGCATACACCTTATCGCGTGGCGCAGACGGAAAATGACCGGTGGGTACAAAAGCTTCGAAAAGAAGAAAAAAAATTAGCAACTCTTTCTACAAAAATGCGAACGCGTGCAGATAATGCTCGGCGATATTACCGTTATTACCTCGGTCATTTACGTGCTGCAAAATCCCGCTAAATGCCTTCCAGTGAACTTCCCCGAATGCACTTATATATATGTTAACCCCGCTTTATAAAAATCATACAAGAATTGAAAACAATACTGTGGAAAGTCAGAAAGCTGAAAATAAACAACAAGCAGCAAAAGCTATATCTGAAAAAAAAACGTAAAAATTTAATATCAGTATTGGTTCCTGATGTTGAATAAGAATTGTTATCTTGCTCGCGTTAGCTCGAATGGACTTTTTTCTCACTTTAGATAATATTTAACATAATTGTATGGAATAACAGCGACGACAGGTTGCTCGATTGGCGACCAAGTCATGCCTTGTCTCATTGTGTAACATAGTAGAATAATCGAGTTTGCTTGCGCAAAAGCGCTCACAATCCCCCAGCCGATCGAGCTACTGTGTACTTATGGGAAAACTACACTACATGTAGGTATACCTTTATGGGACCACATTTATATTCCGGAATCTGATAATCGTACGAATAACATCTGTCGTAATGATCAGGTACAACTGGTTTGGCCATAATGCGAGACATTCTCTGCTACCTGTTATACGCGATGGAAATGGAAAATCGTGTCGTTCTTGCAGACGGTGACAAAAAATCTATGATAAAAAGTATACGGTATCGGTAATTTATGACGAAAGCGATCGGATACGGTAAACGCATTTCTCCGAGAGAATTTTTATCGCGATCAAGTTCGTAAATTACCGCAAGCTTTAGAAAGATTTGTTGGTCTCTCCTGGTGGAGGCGTCGTGTGAAAAAATATCTAATTTTTCTTGGTAAATTGCTTTGAGTCTATTCGAATTAAGAAATCATTTTCATCTCGAGTAAAAATATTTGGTCTAGATTTCGTCTTGAATCTCTTCAATATGTATTGCTGAATATATATGTCTTCAAGACCATGATGTCTGGTTCCGTCTCAGCAGCTAAACATTCGAGACATACAGACTTCTCTTGCATTTATGGCTGTAGCTGTGCCAAGACGAGACCAGGTAGAATTGTCTGGAAACATGGAAGGATAATTAATCTATGTCTTGGTTTTATTACAACCGGCATGGCCTGCCATTTCCAGGAAACAGGTAGATAAGATGGAACCACACGATTGACATCTGCTAACGATTAAAATTTTACATACGATAAAACTTGAAATTTTGTAATAACTGATTTTCAAATTAAAAAATCGGAACCTTTCCCAGGGATAGAGATCGATTTCGGACAAAGTACAAAAATTCGATCAGGTTCAGTCTTGTTGATTTAATAACAAATTTTTTAAAACTATATTTCAGATGTGGAGAAATTGTTCCAATAGTTTCAATACTATTTTCTTTAACTAACGTACCTTAGAAATTTACAAAAAACAATTCTAGAAGTAATATCCTCTCTTTCGTTTTTCCCGAAAAAGAAAATAGAGCTACATTTTCCGCGATGATAGAAGGGTAAAACGAATAAGTGAAGTAACGTCTGGGGACCGGAAGTGCAGGCGGATTCGGAAAAGAGAACGACGGACGAGAAATTCCTTCTCGGCGAAGGTCGATGAAGAGAATTTCCGTGCCCGCCATTTTATCGGCTCCGCGAAGGAAACGCGAACGGGTCTACAAGGCTTGCACGCTTCACGTAAATCAGCTTATGGAAATAGAAGTAAGAGCTTATTTAGTGTGAAATTTGAAATATTTTGCCCCTTTTCAATGGATAAAAAACTTAAAATCACCAAGATGTTGTGAATTTGACTATCTAGAATATTTGTGAAACATCACAAAGAAGTATTTTCAACTTTAAATAGAAATCTTGACACAGAGATATTCACAGTTATCATAAAAATTGGTTAATACCATAAAAAAATAAAATTAGAAAATAATTAACTTCCACTAGCTAATCTGCTGTCACGTTCAGTGTTATTTCGGCAACGCAACTGCCAGACACTTCCGACGGTCCATATTCTGTCGACTCACATGTTACCGGATGTACATCCATAAATACTCAGACTTATTCTTTTGTGCTGATATTCGTTTGTCGAAATTCTGACACAAGATTTGTATATAAAATTTATCATTTGCGTGAATATAATGTATTTAGATAAATGGGGTGTATCATTATCAGAGTACATTATGTTTAATTTTAATTCAAACCTTAATGTAAAAGCTAGTTTCCTAAAGAGACTTGTAATTAAATTGTCAATGGAAATGGTGCTTGTTAAACATTAAAACAGTGGGAAAGAAAGTGCAAGGAGATAAAAGAGAAGGAGAGAAATAGGGTGTGAGAAGGAGAGAAGGAGCGTAGGAGGAGGGCGGTCTCGTCTTCCTCCTCCTCTCGGGTCGCAGAGGGCGTATAGTAATGTTCGAGCTCGACTGAGTCGAGCTGCTTGAGTGGGGGCCTCTTTCCTTCTCTTCACGACCCTTCACTGCCCCTCTCTATCTTTCTCTACCTCTCAGTCTCTGTTGCCTTTTCCACCTGTTATGCGAAGCTGTGCCATGCTGCACTGGCATAGATGCGGAATCGTGTTCTTACTGTGCCGTACACACTCAAGAAGCTCTACATCCGCCATCCCTTTCTGTCTCTCCTAACCTCTTCCGCCTCTCTCCTTTCTCTCTCCGAATTAGTTGTCTCGTTCTGGTCGGTCGATTGCGTGGGCGGTGAACACTGCATTCTCCCTTACCTGCACGACGCCTCCGGGTGGAGGACAAACCCATATCTGCACTTGCACCTGTGCACCATTGTCCCGCCTAACCATCTCGGCTACCATCCTTTCTTTTAGCGAGATACTCTGAAGTTATCGGACAAAGAACAAACAGGTCTTATGCATATGAAGGATAATCAAATATGCTTCCAGCGAATCCAGCACTACCCTTCCTCTTATCGATTATCCATATGAGAAAATTTGAAATTACCAGACTGCCAAAAAACGCTTTTGACCTGCATCAGTGTTATTGTCATGTTCTCATAGTCATCTGCTGACATACGATTTGTTATTCATTCTTCGTTATGATTTGGTTACCGGCTTTTCTTCTATCGAGACAATCTGAAGTTATATTTGAAGTTATGAAACTACCAAAAACCACTTCCGTTAAAATTATTTTTTCGTAATGATGTTCTCGAATCACTTTACATAATTCCTAAGGCTCCTGAATTCAGCTTTTTAATTTTTCTTCGGATCATCTTGATGCCATGTCGATATACCCAAACAAGAATGCATAGTTTTTCTTGTAAATTCGTTTCTCTATGCAAAAAGTACTTCGGGAAACAAAGGACTTCGTATAAAATCTATGGAAAAGGCCTTTCGGTCAAATTCGGTTTGCTGTTGCTTCAGGTGATCATGCTTATCAACAGTCATATAAAATCTTTTCACCGAAAGGCTTTTTCCGTAAGTTCTCGTGGTTCTTATTTAGACATCTGAAAAATCAAACTTTAATTACCATGTCCCATTTTTCATAGATAAACAAAATCTATGCACTATACACGGTTTGAAATGCCTTGAAAATTCACTAATTTCCACATTGCACTGGTGTACTAGGTTAACTCTATCATTTAAATTTAACGAACCAAATGTGATACCTGAACTGTGACCCTGAAGAAATGAAGGATTGGTCCTGCCTTTTGTTTCTACCAATTGTTACGCCGAAAATGAACTCTCCTCAATAATCTTCCGGAAATGAATTTCAATCGTTTAAGGTTTATTCTTATTCAGCCATTCATTTATATATTTGTACTTTCCGTTCCTACTTTACTACCCTGGTGGAGTCAATTCGATCAATCGCTCAGAAAATAAAACCATGAATAGACATTATACCTTCACAGAAAACTTGTTTTTAATAAATCTGTGAAAAAATAATATCGATGTATGGTTTCAGAAGTTAAATAAAAAACGAGAAATATGAATACTTGGTAGCAGCGTGGGTTCAATTTAGTCGCAAGTGTAGTGAAATCGGTGTACATGGATCAGCGACTGCGAGTACACATTTCGGGTTGACCGAGGGCGCCGTTATTATTATACGCTCAGCCTATACATCGGGCTGGTATAAAGGTGGGACGTTCTGCGGACACATAAAGGGGGTTGGACATGTCTGTGGTTTGTGTGCGACTCGTCCGTTTGTCCATTTGCGTATCGGCCAGGGCTTTATGGGAATTAGCGGTGTATTGTGGGTTGGTGAGTGGGCGGGCTATGTGTGCACTGGTGCAAGAGAAACGGGCGCAGAGCGAGCTGCTGCTAGCGGCATGATCTAGTCGGCATGGGGTGTATATACAGAAGAGAGAACATCCGACCATTGGGAATACACAGGGAATGGAAACGCAGATGATTCCTCTGTGCTCGCTGTTTGTCAATAAACGAGGGATATGATCACCAAGTATAATCACTGTCCATAGCTATATCAATAAAAAGCTACTTCCTCTCTACGCCCCTCCTGTCGCTTTGTATTGTACGCTTCTGTGTCGATAATGTTGCCGAACCGTCCGTGGCTCCAATTCGCCATCCACGTAGGATAATTAATCTTTCAAAGGTTTGCCTCAAAGCAATCCTATTGAGGTAGATGGATGTTGCTTCCGACCATTAGTACTCGTTGTAATAAGAAAAAAGAGTTTGAATTTAGAGACATGACATCAAATATCATGAATGTTACATTCAGTTTAACATTTTCTGAGACCACTGCATTAGGACCACGTCAATGCACAATTTGATGTCATGTATTGTAAATTGTTATGGGATTTCCTATATCTCATCAAGTCTCTGTTGGACGACCATTCGTTCAAATCAGTAGAATGTATCTTGACTGTAGATGTCATTTATCCAAGTGTGCCATCTTCGTTATAAGTTGATACCCAAGTGAATTTTAGAAAATCTTCCCTCGAATCGAAGCGATTTTTCAGTTAGACTGCACCGACATTGGGTCGTTCGTGCAAGACCGCTGCCGCTAATGGGCTAAATGAACACATAATAACAGGGTATGCGTAGGGTTTTTTTTTTCAAGACAAGCATCATGAAGCCCAGTGAGCATCGGGTTCTGGAGGATAACGTCGGTGTATCTTTTCGAGCGATCAAAGAATTATCACGGTGGCGGGAGTCGAGGTCGGTGTTTGTCGTTTGATCGCGAGGCAGCCATGCATGGATTCGCCCGGCGTTAACGGTGTACATCACACTTTTCGCGACTGCAACTGTGAAGAGCACAGTTAACAGTTGACATGTTAACGCATTTTCTCTCTCTCTCTCTCCTTCTCCCTCTCAATATTGCGCTTCCACTGTCAATCTTTATTCCTCTCTCTTTCTTTCTCGTTTCTTCGCAACCCCCATCTTCGGCTTCCCACTTTTCGTTTCATCCATCCTTTGCCACGTGTCGTGAATCCACGGTAGGTATCACTATCCCGAGGCCGATGTCGGCGAGGTTCTCCGCCCTCGTGTCGTACCAATGCATGTAATTGCAGCTAACCTCGTTAAACCAACCGACTGATGCTCAAAGTCTGCCCCTCTCAATCTACTTACTTGTTCTGCTCTACAGTTATTTAAACTGTAAACTTTATTTTCCCGTGTGAAATTTTAAACAACTTTGATTGAGATTGTCAAACAATTTTAAGCATTGCAGTACTTTTTAGTTTCAAGTAAATTCATATAGTCATTTCTTTTTTTCCATCTGCTTTCGATTTATTTCCATCGTACGTTAATTCTCTCTCTAATTTCTGCACCAGGTCCTCTTTATTCTCATTTTTTTTTCTCATCTCTTGATGTAGTTGGAAATATCCCCGGATAGACTTTTACTCACCCTATTTCATAAACTCGGTATCATAATTTAATATTTTTGCTGGAAACTTGGGACAAGCTACTGAGTTTGGAACTGGTTTATCGACCTTGTCCGTCTTGAGAATCAAGAACAACATCCAGGCCAGCCAATTATCCTGCAATTCGAAAGATACGTGTCGTCTCATTTGAGATCAATCTGAAAAAATCCTACAGTAATCAGTTGCAAGAGCAAAAAATCGTAAACAAGAAGATTCTAGTGCTTAGGAGGAGATTGGGGAAAAAGATCGTCTCTGTATGGCGATCACGCAAAGCACTGATCGCTTCAAGGGTGTCGGGTCACGTACTATCAGTTCATTAAATTATCACGAAAACGTTCAGCAACCACTTTTGTTCTGCAACGCTTGATTTAGCTAGCATTTTCTTTCTCCTTCTTTTATAACCCGATTTTTAAATTGCTTTTAATTTTGTTTCCTAACGTGTTTCCGCAAACGGGAATTAAGATGTTAGACTGAAACAAGTAAATAAACCCGAGTCAATTTATAATTGCTTCTACTGAGGAGAAATTACATCGGTAGACGAACTTCTTACGCATCGAAGATTTCTCGCGGGGCAGAGTTCAAGGGTGAGTCGTTGCAGGGTTTCAGAAGCATGACGAGCTACGGACCACTTGGTTATACTTATATTACAAGCTTCCCTTCTGACCCCACTCACGACTCCTTCGTCCTCTTCGGCTTCGACGGGTCCGATTTTCTAGGAGAAAAGTCGTGCATAATTACTTTTCTCATTAACAGTGTTCGTCATTGTTTCAACGATCGTTAGCGTGCCGTCAAGACGAAGGAAAATAATAACCCTACCTTCGGCTAAATTGCAAGTACTGACTTTCAATTATAATTACAATTATTATCACGAGTCAGGAGGTATGCCTATTTCTCCGGGGTAAAGCTCTAAAGTTACCCGTTTTTACGTTTGCTTACTCGCGAAGGGGATATCGCTCATTCGTTGATTGCTTCTCTCCAAACGATTTAATCCTTTGAGCTCCCAACTTCCGAGAAAGCAGTCTTTTGGAAATCATTTTTTCTACACTCGTAGCCTCAAATCAAAGCCGTAACTCAAGCTCGAATCTGCCGTTTTCTTTTTTAGAAAGAACCAGTGCAGTGTTTATTTGATCTTTTCTTTCTTTTCAGGGAATGAAATTTAATCATTACTTTATCGAAAGTAATTTTTCAAAGTAAAGTTTTAACTTGCCTCGAAAGAAGATTTTTAATTTAACACGAAATATAGAACATTATTGTTCGGCGTAAAGAATTTATTATTAACTGCACAAAAATCGTATAAATCCATTTTTATAAGTCACAGAGAGAAATTGTTTAAGTCACCCGAACAATGTAATAATCGGTCAAGTTCTATTCGTCTTTCTGATATGAGATGCAAGAGAAGAAAAAGAGGGGCGGACAATAGCCCAGTCTTTTTCTTATCTAGCACTGGCATTGTTCGCGGATGCGAATGTTGTTAACTGAATCCAGGAGTCTCATTGTCGAGTGCAAGAGAAGTAACAGTGGTCCATTGTATTTCCTGCGGCAGCGCATTATTATCGATTTCTCTCATTCGCCGTTTCCTTTCACCCTGCCTCGGTTTGTCCCACTTCATCTACTATTCTATTGCATCTTCCCTTATTCAATACCGAATGTTCTATAAAAAGACTGACTTCCGTAACTCTCAGCTCGATCGTTAAAAAACTTCTTCTTTAAGACAACAATATCAACCTTGAGGTGTCATCTCTCACTTTACTTAGATCACGGCTCTTTCGCGTGCAAATATTTTCCTTCTGTGTTTATCGAGAGTATTTTTTTCGCGCTGCTTCTCTATAGTGGTCCAGTAGTGTCGACAAAAATAGTTGGAACATTTCGTGGATATTTTTTTATCGAAATACATTTACAATTAGCAGGGTGCATGGATATTTCCTTTTTACTTTGCTTAATGTTTATTTTACCGAAATCCATTCAAACGAAAACAACTTGCTCTAAGTTTTATTATTTTCACTTACCATTGGGCATCATTGTTTATTTTTCCAAATTCCCTAATTTTTACATTTCAGAATTTCTCTTTGACTTGCTTTTTTTTATTATATAATTATTCTAATTTTCCTTTTTACTTTGCTTAATGTTTATTTTACCAAAATCCATTCAAGTTAACGAATAGCAACTTGCTCTAAGTTTTATTTTTTTATTATATCATTAAGCCGTTTCCCTTTCGGGGTAGGCGTGAATTGCTCGGTTGGATAGTAGTAATGTGTGGCTGGCATAAATCCACTTTGGACTTCCCATATCTTTTCTTCTGTAATTTCCATTACCCTACGAATAAGTATTTTTGAAAATATTTTACTTGCGGTACTTAGTAAGCTGATCATAAAATACTACTTGATACTGGTAATTATATGTTTCAATAAACTGCTTTAACAATTTACTGTTGTCTTTAGAAACTTCATCAAACAATAGAGATAGAAAGTCGCCTTTTCGAAAAATGTCCACTTTTTCTTCAATTTTCAATGACAATGAGATTACAGTTGAGTGATGTTCACAATCCACAATTGTTCAAGCAATGTATTATTACGCTTAACCATTTTTTTCGTGAATAATGGTTCAAAATGCGGCTTCTTCTGATATTTTCAACTGTTTGCCCACTTTTCACTTACAGTGAGTTAATACTTAAAACCACGGGGAAAAAATAATCGTTTGCAAAAATTGGTATTTTTTAGAGCTATCTTCTCTTATAATCATTGTAGATGCTTAAGGTTATTCCTGAAATGTTAAACTTTTTTTCCACTTCTCAATTAAAGTGAAGCAATAAATAATTCTAGGTAATAAATATGATCATTGCAACAATCCATTATCATTATTGAAAATATTATCTCTGCTTAACGGTGCAAACTTGTGTCTTTCACTCTTTTTCCTGAAAATTTCAACTATTTGTCTATGTTCAGCTTGCAGTTACGTATAGAGTTTGAAACATAGTCGTTCAAACAATTCATTACTGTTTTGAACTACCTTCTCTGAGATTAGTGCTCGAAAAATGCAGTTTTTGTATGAAATGTTTCACTTGGTTTCGCATGTGAACAAATAATAAATAAAAAATATACGGAATGATTTTTTAAACCACCTCTTTCGTTTTTGTGATCATATTAAATGTAAATTTTCCTTGGAGTACTCACTGAGAGCCTTTTTTGTAATTAATATTTTTATTTGTTACTTGTTTCTAACTAATAAATTAAAAGAAAATTAAAAAATAAATCAGGAAACCCCGCAACTTTCTAACATTACTCTAACAACATATAATTAAGAACAATATTAACCTGTTTAAATAATAATTTTTTTTCCTAACAATTAATTCAAAAGAAAAGCTGAAGATTTTACAAAAAATTCAACTCTATAACATTATTATGGAACAATATAGTTATATACAATAAATATATGTTCACAAGAGTACGTTTCTTAAATTTCATTAATTACTGTAACGCTCTTGGTGAAAGGTGGATGAACAGTTTAACATCAGAGAAAAGCCTACAACTTTCTAGCTATTATCTAACAGAAGATAATTTGAAATAGTGCTAATTTGTTTTGATAATTACTTATGCTCCATTACATTAATTAATAACTCATGCCAAGTGAACGGTAGATAATTAGTTGAGAAAATTCATAATAACCCGCAACTTTCTACCATTATTTAAATTGAATGTTATTAACAATAATAAAACATTGCTTCAACAATAAATTTTTCAACATTATTCTATTTTTTAACTCGCTCTTATTGCAAATTGGACAAAAAGTGGAAAATTGTTGAAAAAATTCAATTTTCTAGCATTATTCTAAGACAACATTATTTACAACGAGACTTAATTCTTTCAACGATGATTTTGCTTAACATTGATTAAGTTTTACCTCATTGTAATTGAATATTGGACAGGAAGTATAATTTGTTTTAAGAAATGCGACTTTCGAACTATATTCTTAGATAAAATGGATACAAACAATAAGAAATTTTTTCAACAATTCATTCCAACATCTACCTATGTATGGAAAGCAGTATTGTATGTATGAGGAAAAATTTGCATTATAAAACACGCAAGAAATATCGTAATTAGCGTCAAAAACAAGCCAAATCCATTTGTTAACTTATGGGATCTTTAGGGAACCTAATAGAAAACAAACTTATTGGGATGATCGTATTTATAAAGTAATATTTTGTTAATGTTGACTGGCTACTTTTGCAAAGAAATGTTTGGTTTGAACTTGATTCACCTACATTTGATGATTCCGAATCTAATTTACAAAAACTTCTTTTTCCCCTACTTGAAATACGAGCTTCAGTTCATGGGGCTTGCGCCACCAATAAAAATCATTTATTTTGAAAGCAAACAAAAAATGATGTATCTTCTTATGGATTTTAACAAATTTCCGGACGAGATTCATGGGAAATCTATAAACAAATATTCGGACCAACCTACTGAATAGTCATTCCTCACTCAGAACTTGTACTTCGAAGTCAAGAGAAATTTCTCACGGTCCGGCTACATCAGAAGACGGTCATCGCCCGACTCTCACTGCTGACCTGCTAAGTAAACCCCCACCTTTGCGTTAAGCGAGTTACCCTCCACTTGCTTTTACCAAGCATATTTGGCGTCGGATTAGAGGCGGACGTACCTGACATCTTGAAATTATTATCAATTGTACTTGCACTCCCTTTGTATTCAATACTCATTCATAGATTGCCTACATATTACTCGAATTTTGAAGGCTTAGAGTTTAAATTTATTCAGCGTTGAAGACTTTTTCACTGGACATTGAAAACTTTGCAAATTTTTCAATTTTTAGCGTTTCAAAAGTGAGATTTGACTTTATTTTTAATATATCAATTTGCAATAATTCGCCTAGGTCACATAATTTGAAATTGATAAAATGTACACGTTAGTATGTTAAATATTACTCATTCTTCTAACGTTTTCATTTCACAATTCATTAACCTTTTTGACTTTGAATTTAAGAATATCGTACAATCAGGCTGATTCAATGTACATATTAATAATTATGTATAATCATTCAATAATTCAAAAGTTAAGAATAACCATTGTTTGAAACAGTGTTTGTAGCAAAACATTTTAATTTTACGTATTTTCAAGGTTGGACTTCCCTTAATTTTCTGAATTGATGCAAATCTTACTAAAAATATTATATCTTCGATAATATTTGGTCAAATATAACAATTTAAATGTTTATAAACAGTTTGGAAAAACAAATGAAAATTGTTGGACAGTTACACGTAGGACAAAATCTATTTCTAAATCAAAATAGCTTCAGAATGAATAATAACACTGCATGCTAAGATTCACTAAGCGAAAATTCCGGGAATATTTTATGATAATTAATAATTAACTATGATCAATTGCTTCTAAAAATATTTATTAATACATTTTTATTAATATTTGTGTGTTAATCTCAAGCTATTTGAATGGAAGGAACAAATTCGTTGTACTTGAACTTCCTGAATATTTTGAAATCGTTCATCTAATTTGTTTACGAAAATATAAATTGTTATATGTTACCAAATATTATCAAACATATATTATTTATAGGGATATCTTCAGCAATTCATGTTTTTTGTTCGAAATTCGTCTTTATGGTTGAAAATTAATTTTGTTAAAAACTTTTTTTGTGTGAAAAATTACTTTTTTTTTGGTTTCAAATGTTTTGTTTTAATTGAAAAATAAAAACTGTTTTCTATTAATCAACAAAGTAGTTCAACTTTCAAACAAGTAGTTGAATTTTCAACGAAAAAAGATGAGTTCTCAACGAAAAATGTAATAGTTGATATTTTAATAAAAAGCAGTTGAATCGAATGAAAAAAGACGAATTTTTCAATAAAACAGTAAAATCCTCAATCAAAGCAAATGAATTTTCAACCAAAACAGATGAATTTTCAACCGAACAGCTATTTGCATTTTTAATCAAAAGATAAGCTTTCCGTAAAATAGTTGAATTTTCAACCAAATAGTTACATTTTCAACCAAAAAGATGAATTCTTACAAAAACACATTAATTTTTAAACCAAATACTTGAATTTTCTATAGAAAAAACGAATTTTCAAACAAATAAATAAATTTTCAACCATACAGTTAAATTTCCTACAAATTTGTTGAATTTTGGAGGCAAAGATATGAATTTTGGACCAAACAGTTGCACTTTTAAACAAAAAAGATGGAATATATGCAGAAATAAATGCATTTTTAAACGAAAAAGGCCATAGAATACGAATGAGAAATTTATTTTTGAATTCTACCCCTATAAGTCTGTTTTATAGGGTTTTACATAAACCTCATAAGTTAAAACTTGGATATAGCAAGCTTCTGGTGTTAACTATTAGTTTTTTGAGGTTTCTTTTAGTAAACATTGTTTCTAGTGCGAAGATACGGGACATTGAAATTTTTTGTACCTTTTCTTTGGAAGCATATCTTTGGTTCTAATTAACCTATTTAGCTTTTCAAGTCTGAAATTATTTGTGAAAGACGTACCTTCATATTGAAACAGCTCAGAATATTTGTAACGTTAAAAATAAAAATATTCATTCAGAATGGGAGACAAATATTTATAGTACGCTACTGAATGACCTTTTGTAAATTCATAACCAAAAGGGTTACATATATATCTTAAGAATGTAGCTATTGCGTGAAACGAGTGCGAATTGAAGGAAAATCGATAATTGCGTGCGCATTCATCAATGCAAATGAGGGGATGAACGAGTCCGATGAATGAAGAGACCCACTCGATACGCGGACTGATCAAGGAAGATCACTCTGCGCTCGATACCACCAACGACAGGTGCTTTTGCAGGACGGGCTCCTTTCGTTTTGCTACAAGCTCCAATTCGGTGACAGGTCGTGGTTAGATGCGAAGCTAGCTTATAATTATATGTCTTAGGAAATGTCCAGGAGGACAAAAGTGCCTAAAACGATTAGGTAATTTAATTCATAGAAATTTATATGAAAAAAATTTTAATATCACAAAAAATTTAGATTACATAGTTTATGTGGCACATAGAGAAGTTGATTCTTTTTTAACTTATCTCAAGTATGAGAACTCAATAATCAGCTCTTTCGAACGCCAACATAACATTAAAGTAGTCATTTTCTTTTAGAGAGATCTAATAAAATGAGGGCCAGATAATTTGTGAAAATTGAGAGAAATTGATTTTTCTTTAACCCATTTTAAATATGGGAACTCAAAAATCTTCTCCATGCGATTTCTAAATAATGCTGTCTGGTAATCATTACAGTTCTCAGTTCATGTAAACGAATAAATTAAGTGTAATTAAGAGTTGTAAAGAATGGAAATTCAATTGGATTTTTAACCCATTTAAAATATGGGAACTCATCCAATGAGTTATCTCGCATTACAAATCTAATTAAAGCACACTTTATAACTCGAGGAATATCAACTTATAATATAAAAACAATCCTGGACATTCACAATTTAAAAGAAAATTAAAATTAGGGAGCTTCGTAAAACAACGATGTTTAGAATCCTAAATAGCGGATAAAAAGCCAAACTAGATCAGAGAGAAATCTTCGAAAATCGCCTTTCGCTTTTGTGATCCCACATTTTTCTTTTCATAACGTTAAATTATTAAGAGTTGAAATCTCAATCTTTGTCGCTAACAAAATATTTAATTTCAGATTTAGTACTCTTTCAGGACTGGTGCCGATGTACATATTCGGAACCATTTTCCTGAACGGAGAAAATTAAATCCGTCGAGAAATCAATGGTTGTAGACGCGTTTCTATAACTCAGATTTAGCGATACAGTTGAATTTAGAATCATCAACTAAAGTAGATAAAAAAATGAATGATTGTTAAAGATGAATCATGGAAACAGCTCAATAATGCTACAAGGTTTTTCTCTTTGAAGTTCAAGAATAGTCAGATATCCTTATCACGCAATCAGAAAATCTGTCCCTTTATTCAGCTCTAAATTTTTCCGGGCTCATGAGAAAGTTTTCAGCTGCGAATTTGAAGTTTCTGTAACGCCGTTATATAAAAAAATAGATCTCTTCAGGAAATTCATCGAGCCCATGGAAAAAGTTGAAGGCTCTGAAGCGAAAAATTACCCCCAAAATACTTTTTTTTATATAATTTCACTAACAAAGGTGGTATTATACTAAAACAACCTGACTTTTAGGAAATTTTCTGGATCCAAGAACAAACTTTAAAAAGTTAGTGAAAATTTAAGTCAAAATTCGTATTCAGCATCTAAAATATGAAAAGCCACCATTCTCTGCCTGCTTTCCAAATAAATTCATACCCAGTGGTAATTCGGTACACGAAAATCTGCGTTTCTAAGAAATCTTCTGCATCTAGTGGAAAACCCTCGGGAAAGGCTCGGGAAAAGCTGATGTCAGATTCGTGTTCAGCCCCCCAAAATACGTATAGGTACTATACTCTGATCTCTCGCACAACCTACTTTTCTTGTGGGCCTGTGAAATCTTCAAATTTTTGCCTAATCAGCCAATGAGGAGTGGGCTTTAGCGACCAGTTGGACGTATCTCGTGTGTCTCGTACAACTGGCCGCTAAAGCTCGCTCCTCATAAATAATGCTAAAATGTATTTTAATAATAAATGAATGATAATAATAATAAATGAACAATCTTATATTGGATTTGTAAGTCATCATAAAAATTACGCATCATTCCATTGCGTAATATATATATATAACTTTGATAGCTCTAAATTCAACATATGATACCATAATCTTTTATTATTTTTACGACTCCAGTGTCGGAAAAGCAGAGTAATAAAGTACAAATAATTTAAAATAATGAGTAAGACAGTACCCAGCATATATCTTTAAAGCATCTTGAATAGTATTCTTGAGCTATACTTCTATCTTAATTCGTCACGAGTGTGTTTCCTTTTATTAAAAAAAAAATGGGAACCGTGTTTGGTATTCTATGTTTTATATTGGCACTTGTCCCTAATCCTACTGGTAATTATAATAATATCTATATTTTAAATTGTATTGTTAGCTTGCTGGATGCTTTTTTCTATTCTAAATCATTCTAATTAATTATGCCTATCTCGTCAAATTAAATTTTCAAATCAAACCTTCAAAAAGAAGTTCGTTCATACTTTTATCACTGTTCACTGACGAAATAACAGACATTGCACTTCTTTTGAATGAATAAATTAAAAATATTATTCATCAAATTCATGTAATAATCAATACAATCATTAATTTCTTATTTATAATTTCTTTTTGCAGAATTAGGTTATCCACATAAAGATGACGCAATTCATCCTCCTCCTATTCGAATTAACATTCATCATTACGAACCTTATTTTTCAAGGGGAGAAATTCATGTTTTAGACAAAAGTTACTATCGTGTAGTAGTACAGAAAAATTATGTCATAGGGGTAATCATATTTGAGCATTTATGTCCATTCATGGCTCCCAAAGTGGGTTATCAGAATATCTACAGAAGAGTTAAATTACGCATGAATGAAGGCAACGCAAACGAGATTGTACCAATACTTAAAGAAGATTCTGTAAATAATCTATACTTCAAAAAATGTATGATAGAAAATACTTCTTTGGCCGAGATATGTGAATAATACAATAAAAGTGTACCCATGGGCATGGTAGTAGGTTGGCTCATTTTTGAAGTTTAAAAAAATATAGTTTTTCCAAATCCAAACGTAGTTTTTAGACTTATTTTTTGTGAACATATACTTTCAGAAAGCAGATACTAATCGCATGCCTGTTCCAACTCTAACCAAAATATCATGTTTCTACATTTTTCTCATTTTTATAATTTTTATTTCTTGATTCATTCAGCAGTTTCGTACTGCCAGCAGAAATATTATTATATAACAGAAACGATTTTCAGGAATTCTCATCTGATAACCTTGTATCTATATGTGTATTATTATTCATTGTTCACGCGGCTGCGCATAATTATGCTAAAATATTTTTAACATATATAAATGACCCAAATGATTCTTGTGTATATTATAGTTTGATGATACATTATTGAAAAGAATAAATAACACACTGAGAAAGTCAGTACATCCATTATCCAACTTAAGATAATAATCCTAAGATAATAATAAGTATAAATTATAATTAAAGATGATAATCTTAATACAATAAGATAATAATCCAACTCAACTATACATGAACACTTGAGAAGTACTATCAGTGTTGGGTGGTTTATTCTTAAAACCAACAAAAGCAAAAATATACTGAAAGAAGAGGGAAACTAATCCTGGCGGGGGAGGGTGACGTCAAGCGTACCGAGTAGAAGCGTGCTGAATTGCTTCGTTTTATTACGTTTATTCGCGATAATCGGTATATCGAGAATATTTTGTCAAAGACAAGATGCCACATAACCACATTGCTTCGAGCAAAAACCTCTGCAATCTTGATTGAAGTAAAAATATTCTGCGTGAAGTCAGTTTGGAGGTTGAATCCGGAACCAAGATCCTGGAAAACGCTAAACCTTTTCCAAGTAGCAAGGCACCATCTTATACAGTGGGCAGCAATGTGCGAAAATTCTTAATCGGATAAGCAGTTTGAGCAGTTGATGCTTCATCTTTCTGAAGTGACAGCTTTAATGAATAGCCCTAACAACAATTTCGATCAGCTGATGCTTGAAAACAAATGTCTAGGAATAAACCAGAATAAACTGGACGATAAGGTGGAGCTGCGAGAAATTAGAATTGAACAGTTGGAGAGGATCCTAATTCGAAGCACTGCCTTGGTGTGTTGTGTGAGTGTATATGTATGTGTGCGTTCATTACTCGAAATCGAGTAGGGACCACCGAGCGATAGTACCCTCGACATAGGGCCTCTACGCAAGGAGATTTCTCACTCATTTTCGAGTCTTCACAAAATCGACTAGTAACCCCCAAGGTTAGGCTCGACATGGCTCAACATGGAGCCTTTTTAATCCTTGGTAGGTAACCGGCCTCTTCTGAGGTGACCTACAATTCAATGTAGACTCTGAACCATCAAAGCCCCGGTAGAAGTATATAGAACAATTTCCATTGGTACCAGCCTAGGGATCGAACCCCAGACCTCCTGCACGAAAGTCTGACGCGTTACCGTCTGAGCCAACCAGGCTTCTGTCAACTCCTAAATAACAAACTGGAGATCTCCGTATCCGAAGATAATATGGAAGACTCCGAAGGACTGGGTGAATGCAACACATAGAAACCGACGCCAATTCTCATCCAATGTCGTTAAAAAAAATTAAAATACTAAATCTTAAAAATCCTCAAAGAAGCCAGAAAAATGGTAGGGTGGCCAAAATTGAACTTTCCGTTGGATTTATATGAAAGTTTTCGAGGTCGCTGATTTCGAATTTGACGTCAAAATTCATACATTCAAAGTGCCGGATCTACTATGACGCCTAAAATTTCTAAATTTTCACATATTTGTATGAAAATTAGTACAAGAGGTTTTTGAGGTCGCAGATTTAGAATTTGGCGTTAAACTTATTAATTCAAAATAGCAGATACAATATGACGTTTAAAATTTCTGAATGTTCACATATCTGTATGAAATTTAGAGCAAGGGAGTTTTCGAGCCAACTAATTTCAAATTTTGTGTCAAAAGTTACAAATTCAAAATCGCAAATCAAGCATTGGAATTGAAATCGCAATTTTGTTATATATTCGCATCAATTATAGTGAGGAGTGTTTGAGAAATTCTAATTTCACACATGTAGTAAATGTTAATTTAGAAAATAAATTAAAAGAAACTTCGCGATAAATCAATGCCGAATTTAATCCATCACAAGGACAGGCCGGAAAAACCCTCGTGTGTCTGGAACACACGAAGCGGCCCAATGATGACAGCTTTCTGTATCCATCTCGCAAGTGCCTTGGCATATTTCTGGCACGCGCATATGGCTTTGAGGTTACGAACTAAGAATAGTTTTGCAGCTCCGAGAGCACTGATCACAAGGACAATTACTTCAACCGAATATATTGGGTGCAGTCGTTGCAGCTCCCTTTTAAGGCCTTCATGCATCTCCTCCTTTTCCTTCTCCTTGGCAGTGATGTTCTAGTCGGCCGGAGACGAGAATTCGCTCACGAATATAGTTTGTTTCTCGAAGTCCTGAAGAACAATGTCGCAGCCATTATGTCTGTAGAGAAACGTAGTTCCCGCATTAGTGGGACACCCAGATAGTGTGTGTTCTGAATACTCAGCGTGTGCATGACATGCTCTGCACCAATCGCTGGAAACGTGTTGACATAAAATGCGGTCACAGTATACTAAGGTGGAAATAACACCGTCCTGGCATGCAAACATGAAACCCTCTGTACCTAAATTAAGTCGTGATGATCTGAGGAAAGCAAAAGTTTGCTTCATCGACAAGGAACGATTTTTTACATTTCTGTAAAAGTTTCTGTACCTTTTCTTGTCTAGCAGCTGTTGGCGGAATTTTTTTACTTCTGCTTTCTATACTTCGGAATTTAGAAATGAAGCATCTAGATGGAGCAATGCACTTTCCTCACTTCTGATGTTAAAATTCAGACCAAGGGTCTCGGGCGCCGCGGCTTTGTAAAGAAACGCTCCTTTGCTAATCATCTTGTGGTTGATGACCATTTTTAGGAGAGGATCTCTGCCATTTGCAACGATGTAAGCTGTACTTCAAACAATTCGGTTATCAAGACAATGGAGATTCAGAAGTCCGCGTTGCCTTGACGGCGTGAGATGTATAATCGCAGAGCGGATAAATTTAATAATTTTACGTCTTGAATGCGGCTTTGAGATACATACGCCCAGGTATGTATAGGTCTTTCAAGTTTCGAGATGTCTAATAACACTTATATCCACAAGCTCTTGGTAATTAGAAACGCCAATTATCTTTCCTTTCTTCAGATGAATCTTGGCACACTTGTCCAATCCAAAGTCCATACCAATCACTCCTGTGTACTTCTTGACGATATTTAGAGCAAGTCGCAGTTTGCTTGCACTAGAAGCAAAGACCTTCAGGTCATCCATATAAAACACATGTGTGAACTTATGCTCGCGATGATGAGTGTCGCCGCAAGGTGATCCAGGAGAATTTCGTAGTGCGAGAGATAAAAACAGAAGTGTGACGCAAAAGAGCAGAGGGCTCATGGTATCGTCCTGAAAGACGCCCCTCTGGAAGATGACGTTGCTCGCTGTAACACGATAATTTGCTGATGATATAGTAAACCTAGTTTTCTGAAGGGGCCTCAATCTCTCTATGCATCTCCGTATGATTGGATGAAGCTTCAAGCTTCGCAACAGACAGATGATAAGGCTATGAGAAGTTGAATCAAAAGCTTTTCAGTAGTCAATCCAGGTCATTAACAGGACGCACTGATGATCTGCTGCATCTTTGCAGACGAAATTGTCAATAGAAAGGTTCTCTCGACATTATCTGGGTTGGGAAAATTGACTTTTTTGGGTAAAAGCATGGTGTCTCCTAGCACCAACTACTTCAGAATGGGCGTCTCGGACTTTGTATAAGAGGTGAATATGCTGGCCAGATGTTGGTGTGTATAAGTAAACTTATTCTACCTAAAGTTCTTCACCATCCAGTCGTGAGATAACACTTGTATTTTGTCAAGAATGTGCTGCTTGATTAACAGCAGCTCAGACTTGTCCAGTGTGTGATTGTAGATCCTTAGTTCCTGGGCGACCTTTATAACCCTTTTGGTGAACGGTCTACTAGGCGTTATGTAGTCAATCACACACGGAACACGGAACACATTCTGTCTTGCCCATCCAATCTTCTTGTTCAGTTGATGCAAGCGTCTTTTGTTCTTCTGATCCATCTTCGGTTTTAGCCTTCGATTTGAATCAGCCAAAGCTCTCACAGCACCGTAAGCTAAGCATTTAATGTTTCAGAGGTCGGTGTCCTCCAAGATATTGCTACGAAGGAAGGCATCCATTTCAGCCAGAACTAGGGGCTTAGGAGGAACCTTAATGTCAATGTACCTGCTTGTCCTGAAATCGCGACCCTTTCTAATGAGTAGACCATTTAGCTATGGTATGCTGCTGTGTCCTCTCATCCACACTTCTATTCATCGGCCTTCCAGGATTATTTTTTATTAACTGATAGATTTCTATTTTGTCATTCCTCCTTATTATTCGATTTTATTTGTTGAAATTTTGCAAGCAATTTAAGCCGAAATATAATATAATAAATATAAATTATAATATATAATAGAGGCAAACTAACGATTCTTCAGATACTGAAATTGTCAATAGGTAAATTGATCCAGTGTAGGCTCTCTCCAAAGCGTCACAAAAACCACGAAGCTCATAAGCACCTAAAGAAAAACGGAATTGAGTCCAACGTGGAACTAAAATGCTGCCCAAATCTTGAAGACTAGTTCTCTCATCTAACCACGACTTTCAAGGATCTTCCGGCAAACGATCGTCCCTGAAGATCTTTGAAAGCCATATAATCTGAATGAAGATCTTACCTGTCACTATGAACGGATTCAGTCAACTCTATGAATCGAAGAGTTGCACTATTTCGCTGAGAACTGAGCGCTTGGTAATGACATCTGAAGTAGTTGATACGAAAGCTGTTTGATAGGTCAGTGACTTTTTTAATTTTTTTGCGCAGAAGCATTAAATGCACCACTGATCCAGTCAACGCCATCTATGAATAGACTACTGTTAAATTTTAGGCAAGCTGGGTCATTTATTTTGTGTCTAATAGCCATTGAAAGGAGAGAACCTCGTGAATGTTAACGAAAATGGAAAAAAGTTAATTTCGTGTGCTGATTAAGCATTATTTTTTGCGTAAAAAACCATCACTGAAACCAAGGAAAGGCTTGATAAATACTCGATCATTTTAATATTGTTCATTCAAGAATTACGAAGAAATTCGTACAATGTTCGTAAAAAAATGTGTGCATTCAATAAAATGATAAAAAAAGAGCAGTGTTACGTGTAAGTAATCGTTACTGCTTTTTTTTTGCCCGGAAAATATTTTGCACAATATTTTGTTGCTTTCGGCATCAGGCTGATAGGAATGAAACATACTTGTTTGTTTTATCGTCTTCGCCTTTGAGAATCGCGATTGTAGAAATTTTTTATTATTTTCATGTTCTTCGTCGGTACAAAGGTGAAAATGATTTTTTTTGGAAAATTGCTTCACTCACTCAAATAATTGCTTCGGAGATGTGATTAATAAATTCATGTCTATTTTCAAACTTGTATAATACGCGTGTCTCCTGACAGTGCCCCCTATTCCGACACATGCACCCTTGTCGCGAGAAGTTGAAAAGAAATTATGATTAGTTTAGAGAAACTGCGGTCCAAAGAAAAAAGATAAAAGCATATTATCGACGATTTGTGCAAAACAATAGAAAAGATAAAATCTAACATGATTGATTTGTAAAAAAAATCCTAATACTAGAATGGAATATTTGCATACTTTATTTTACTATATTTCACTATTTTGTTGAAAATTAGTTGTTTTTTTGTTGTTGTAAATTAATTTTTTTTTCACTGAAAATTTAATGATTCTATTTTTGGTTGAAAATTGATCGTTTTTAGTGGAAAATTATTATAATTAACAAATGAGCAAAAATGAGCTATTTTGTTGAAAATTCGTTTGTTCTGTGGTTGAAAATAAATTTTTTTATACTGAAAATTTAATTATTTTAGTTGAATATTCCATCATTTAAGTTAAAACTTCATATATTTGGTAGGACATTAATTTTTTAACTATAAATTTAACTATTCAATTTTTGTTTCAAAAATTATTTTTTTCGTAGTAGAAAATTTGTATTTTTTGGTAGAAATTAATGTTTTTAGTAGAAAATTTATCTTTTTTATTTAAAATTCAACTATTCCAATTGAATATTTTATGATTTTAGTTGAAAATTAATCTCGCTGGTTAAACAATAATTTTTTACTAAAATTCTAACTATTTTAGTTGAAACTTTAACTAATTTTTGGAAAATTTTTTGTTTTGTTTGAAACTTAATTTTTTCAAACAGAAAATGTAACTTTTTCATTTGAATCATTATCATTACTTACACGTAAGACTGCTCTTTTTTTTTATCATTTTATTGAATGCACACATTTTTTATGAACATTGTACGAATCTCTTTGTAACTCTTGAATAAACAATATTAAAATGATCGCTGTGTTTTATTTAAAAAAAATATTTGCACCTCCTTATGATGGAAAATCACGAAAATAATATGGGTATTTCGAATTGCACGATAACTGAGGGCGCGTGCGTCTGAACGTGCTCGACCAGCGCTGGAGGTCGGAGCGCGGTCACAAAAACATCAATAACTTTTGAATTACTACAAAATACAAACTTTTTTTCAACCAAAATTTTCGGAAGACATTGTAGAATCTATTGGAACGCGGAAGAATTATTTTATAGGCCGAGAAGTTTCATTAATTTTCAAATGTTTAAAACAAACGATTATTTAAACAATAAAAAAATGTTTCTTTTAATGAACAATTTTTTAGCGTAAAGTATACTTCGTAACAAACATTTTCATAACTCAATCATTGAATTTCGATGAACCGTTCCGGACTAATCAATTTTTGAAGAAAAAAAAAATGATCAAGATCTTTGATTGTTATTAACTTTTTTTTAAATAAATTTGTTGCCAAAATATTTGAGGGGAGTTATTTTGATACAAAAACAAATCGAAAACTGTATAAATTGATTGAAAATAGAACTATCGATTTAAAAGTGGCACACTTGAGATATTTTGACCCTTATATTTTAGTAAGTGATGGCTTATTTTTATTTTACAACTCTACTGTTTCCAAGTTTGAAGCTAAATTTTTTTATGGCTGCAATCTTTTGAACAATTTTTTAAAAGAAAGCGTTTTTTCAACAAATAACTGTATTTAAAGATTATTGATTTATTTTCAAAATTGCAAACAGTAAAGTTATACGGAATGTTTTCCTTCCAAAAATAAGTCACGATTTATTGAAAATAAACCATTTAAAAAGAAATTGACAGAATCGATAGTGAGAAAAAATTCTATTACAAAAACTATTGTTAATATAATGATTTAACATAAATGTAATATTTTTTCTTTCATACGACATGAATGATAACACCATTTCAATTCTTAAAATCATAGAAAACTTTTCTTTCAGAATCCTAACTTTTGACACGAAAAGTACCTTACAGTGATTAGAGTGACTTTTTTAAAAAAAGTGACTAGGTGACTTTTTTAAGGAAAAGTGACTAAGCGACTGTGTGTCAGCCCTGTATAACTACATTTCAAGTCTGATCTGGGAGTTTACTATACATATGGATATAGACAATGCTCCTTCCTCCCCCATTGGGGACTACAAACAGAGGTGAATCATAATAGAGACTCGGATCGCGAGATAATCTCCCGCGGGGTATCTCAACGCTGTTCACGATTCAGACTCGCTTCGACTCAGTTGAACCGAACTGGAGTGAACTTGAGTTCAGGATAACGACACGGTTACATTACCACTCTCGATGCCCCATCTCGGATTTCCAAGTCTGATTTATATTCCGGAGGTTCCTCTTCTTTGTCAAGGGGATCATCTTGGGCGAATTTATCTCGAGTAGATAGGCAGGGGGTATCTGGACCAGGAAACCTACCTTACCGACGTCGAAAACATTCTGCAGCTGTAGTGGTTCGTATTCGTGCTAGGTTTCTAGAATGTAACGTTATCTAGCGTATTTGTTCGCGTCTTCGAGAAGAATCGATTGACCTGTTGTCGAAACCTTTATGAACCAACAGTACCGATTAACAAAGTTTGAAAAAAATGGTTTATTCTATTAATATAGGAAGAACTTTTTTGATATTCAAAATTCAACAATACTATGAAGTGTTTATTTGTTCGCATCTTCGAGAAGCATCGATTGACCTATTGTTTAAAGTTTTCGGACCCATTAGTAACGGTTTATAAAGTTTCAAACACATTTGTGTATTCTGTTTACATGAGGAAAACTCTGTTCATATTAGGAATACTATAGTACTGTACCAGACATGTTTGTTCGCGTCTTCGAGACGAATCGATTGACCTGTTGTTGAAATCTTTATGAACCACCAGTACCGATTTACAAAGTTTCAAAAAAATGGTTTATTCTATTCATATAAGAAGAACTTTTTTGATATTCAAAAATACAACAATAGTATAACGTGTTTATCTGTTCGCATCTTCGAGATGCATCGATCGACCAATTGTTTAACGTTTTAGGATCCACTAGTAACGATTTATAAAGTTTCAACAAAATTTGTGTATTCTGTTTATATGAGGAAAACTCTGTTCATATTAGGAATACTATAGCACTGTACCAGCCATGTTTGTTCGCGTCTTCAAGACACGTCGTGTGACCTATTGACGAACTTTCTGTGGCCTTCTATGATCCAGCAATACCGATTTATCAATTTAAAAAATATATTGTTTATATTGTTGATATGAAGAAAGTTGTTTCAATATTGGGAATACAACAGTAATGTATATGACATATTTGTTCGCGTCTTCGAGATGCATCGATTGCCGAAATTAAGAACCTTTCATAACCAACCATAATCTAGTAATATCGATTATAAATTTTTTAACAAAATTATATTCCTTTTTTATAAGAGAATTTTTTACATTGGGTATTAACAGTATTAACAGTACTAACAGTACTGTATTTTATGTCATTGTTCGCGTATTCGAGACGCGTGGATTGATTTATTGAACAACTTTCGATGACCATTCTTGATTAATCATAGCTGCTTAGAAAGTGACATTGTTTCTATAAAGAAAAACTTTGGTTTTAATTTAAAACATAAGACTACCGTAAGTTAACAAATTTTTCATTGTAACAGAACACATCACCTGATATTTTGGCGGGCTCTTTCACTACATGAAAATAAGACTTTCGGTAAGACAGAAACATAAACTTGAAAAATATTTAAAGTATCCACTTTTTTCTTTTGTTAGAGAAAAACCGCCCTCTATGAGGAAGCAAATTTATTTGATACCTATGAGAAAGCACAATGCTCATAAAATGAGCATAAATAAATACAGCCATAGTAAATGCACCCATAGTACTTCGCAGCAGTATTTTAAACTGAAAAAGATCAATTTTGAACGAAGAATGGAATAGTTAAAGTTTCAGTTGAGAAAAATTAGTTTTTAATCAAAAATCAAACGAATTTTTAAATAAATATTTGAATTTTCAGCCAAAGGGATGCATCTTCAACAAAAAAAATAATTTTTAACAAAGCAGTTCAACTTTAAACCAAGAAGTTTCATTTTGAACCTAAAAAGATGAATTTTCAACAAAAAATATAGTAGCTGATATTTCCACAAAAAATATTTAGATTTCAAATAAAAAACAGTTGTATTTAACCAGAAAAAACAAATTATCCAGAAAATTCTTGAATTCTGAAGTAAAAGAGATTAATTTTCAATCAGTTACATTTTTAACAAACAACAAAATTGATTACCTACAAAAAAAGACGAATTTAAAAAAAATATTTAACCAAACAGTTAAAGTTTCAACCAAGACGAATAATTTTCTACCAAAAAAGAAGAATTAAAAAAAAAATACACGAATTTTTAACTAAAAAAGTTCACTTTCAACCAAAAATGGAATAGTTTCATTTTCAGTTACACAAATTAATTTTCCAAGAACAAAAAAACGCATTTTCAACAAAATAGTTCAATGTTCACCCAAAGAAGTTTCTACCACATTGTTAAATGTTTGAGGTGACAATAAGAATTTTCCATACAACAGTAGAATTTTCAACCAAGTAGTTGAATTTTTGACAAACAATAAATTAGTTTTTAAACTTAAAAACAATTGAATTTAAATAATTTTCGATTCAAAGCGAATAAAATACAATTTGAAATTGAACACTATATTGAATGTTCCAATGCCAAAGCTTCTAGAATTTTAGAGTTTAAAATTGTTATTACATTAGAAAATTTTAGGTTACAATAAAATTAATTTAACAACATTTTTCTTTAAGATCCAGAAAGAAATTCATTGTCAGATTCACCGTTCAAGATCTAAAAATGTTCAATTATAAACCTTTAGAATTGAATTATTCTAAAAAAATGTTCAAAATAAAAATGCATTTTTAATGGGAAAAATTAAAAATTAAAAAAGTTCTATTACGAAAGGATGAAAATTAAACGAAGTCAAACTTATGAAAAGGCAATTTTATTTATTTAGCGTTCAGCATCTAAAATTGTAACCATTCAAAATTGAAGAAATTATTCAATTAGTCAGGTATCAATTTCAGATAGATTAATTTTGATCGGATTCAGCTAAAAAGCGGAAAATTTTAAGATATTACCTTGAAAAATAAAAATTAAAGACAATAATACAAAATAAGATGGCTATAAATGATTCATTTTTAAGGCTTGAATTTGAGAAATTATTGTCTTAACTTTTATTGTTTTTAATTTATTCTGGAGGCATTTAATTCCAAATTTGTTAATCAAATATCCTTTAAACTGAAAATTGTGCAACTATCAAGTCTTTCAAATTGACATTCTACGATTTCAAAGAATTTAAAAAACTAGATAATTTTGCACATTTAAAATTGAAACCAAATATTTCAGAATGTTAAAATTTGAAATTATTAAATATAAAACTGATGAAAATCGAAATCAAACAATTTAGAATATTTAAATTAAAAACTGACCATCAGCTTTTAATATGAAATTTTGAAAAAATTAAGAGCGAAATTGTCTTGAAATTTTTAATATGTTGATTTAAACAACAAAATTTAAAAAAATTAAAATGAAATATCTTCATGAATTGCGGAATTTCGAACCAAAATTTTTTTAATTTAGCCTTTGAAGCAAAAAATTCAAACTTGAAACTTCAAAAATTGAAAAATTCCAAACCTCGTATAAAAATAGAAGCATTCCTAAATTAGGGTCTTAAAACGAAGTCATTAAAAACAATTAATTTTTAAATTGTGGATCACGTGTTTTAAAATTCAATAATAATAATTTGAGGACAAAATTAATAACTTGAAAATCAGCGATAAAGCAAAAATATAGGAGCATGGAAGATTATTATTTTTATTAATTTTTATGGTTTTGACTGTTGCATACATTTCAGTTGTTATTTGAAGCATTTTATATTTATTATTAATACCTTTATAAGTGAGAAATAAAATATAAAAAATGATTTTTATCAAACACACGAATGCTTTAGACGCGAGTGACGCCCTTAGCCTGACAGTAATCCTTATTACGATAAGCTCATCAAAATATGGGTATTAAGATTTAAGGGTAGACAAATAAACTGCTTACCCCTGTCAAAAAACCAGCCATAAGTCTCTCGAAAATGCGCAGTTTTTGACTCTTAACACACAAAATTTCCAATCGATAAGCCACTCCCCAAAATGTATAAACACTATTGTATAATAAAAAAATAATTTATATTGAAACTAAATGTAATCAGAAAAGTTGTATAACCAAAATTTTTATGTATCATGTTCATCCTAAGTAATCGTGTCCTTACCCCATTTTCCTCTCTCTATTCCCTTTTTAACTTTAAACTTTTCTCCTCACATAAAGTAAAAGATTTTGGAGAAAATGACACATTATGAGCTCAACCTTTCAGCTTCGCAGTACTCACCATTACTTTCTACGAGATAAACGAAACAGCCAACTCTTATTGCCATCCTAGGTACGTACCTGAAAAAGAAAGTTAAAAGAATCTTAGTGCTTCTGCAGAAAAATCTGCACTGAAATTTTTTTATTCTTTAATTTTTCATTATTTTTTTATGCAATCTCGTGCAATCCCATGCATTCTTTTACAATAACTTTTAATACCCACATACGAAAAAATATTATAGAAAATTCAATATAGGTCAATAATGATTTTCCTATAATGAATTTCATATCATTTTTTTACAGATCTAGGAAAATCATTATACACAGAGAAAAATGGATGGTTAAAGATGCTCCGTTCTTGTACATGATCGAAAGGGTCTTCCATAATTTTTTCGACATAGAGAGACTCTTATTTTATGCTCAGTTTGACTGTTATAAGAAAATCAGACTCACTATCAAGAAAATTAAGGTTTCCTTCCAGGATAGTCAGTACGGTCTTCTTGTTTTCACTCATTTCGACTATCCACAGAGGACCAGATGACCCGTCGCGGAGGGCCCATATTTGCGCGTCAATTATGCGTGTGAGAATTAAAAGGCCGAGACCATTTCCGGAGTGAGCGAATGTCGTTGAACTGTTCAGGGTTGAAAAAGGACAACATATATAGAAGATATGTGATTATCAAATCGACTCTCTAGGATGGCCAAGTCGACTGTCCGAGGACATAAAGTGAACTCTCTGAGATAATCAAATCGACTATCTATGATGATCAGTTCGGCTCTATTTGATGATCTGTTCGGCCCACTGTGATGATCAATTCAGCCTTTGTGATGATCAGTTCAACTATCTGAAATGATCAAATCGACTCTATGTGCTGATTAGTTCGGCTCGCTGTGATGATCAGTTCAGCTCTCTGTGATTATCAGTTAGACTCTCTGCAAGGATCAGTTCGACTCGCTGTGTTGATCACTTCAACCCTCTGTGATGATCAGTTTGGCTCTCTGTGACGATCAGTTCGGCTCTCGGTGACGATCAGTTAGAATCTCTGCGAGATTCTAACGGTTCAGCTCTTTGTGATGTTCAGTTTAACTCTCCGTGATGACCAGTTTAACTATCTGAAATTATCAAATCGACTCTCTGTGATGATCATTTCGGCTCTCGGTGCTGATCAGTTCGGCCCTCTGTGATGAGCAGTTCGACTCTACGTGATAATCATTTCAGCTCTGTGTGATGATTAGTTCGGCTCTCTGTGATGATCAGTTCGATCACCTGTAATGAGCAAGTCGGCCCTCTGTAATGATCATTTCGGATATCTGTGATGATCAGCTTGGCCCTCTGTGATGTTCAGCTTGGCTCTCCGTGATTATCAGTTTGACCCTCTGCGGCGATCAGTTTTGCTCTCTGTGATAATCAGGCTCTATGTGGTGATCAGTTTGGCCCTCTGTGATGATCAGCTCGACTCTCTGTGATGGTCGAGTCGACTGTCCGAGATGATCAAATTGACTCCCTTAGATGATCCATTTTAACCTTCCAGAGATAGTCTCTTTAGCTATCTAGAAGGCTGTCCTATAGTTGACCCTCAAATATAATCAGTCTGCACATCTATATGGCCAGATAATTTCTATTTTTCTCCGTTATTACAAGAAAATCAATCAGTCTGCACATCTAGATGGCCAGATAATTTCTATTTTTCTCCGTTATTATAAGAAAATCAAAATAGAAATGAAAAATGTTAGAAAATTGAAAGAGTTATTGCAAAAAAATAGAGAAAGTACAAACGATTGATTTATTTATTTATTTAACGGAGGATTTCGACGTTAAATTTTTTAATTTTTTCGAAAAATTTCACGGCATTTTTAAGATTTATGAACATATGATAAAAATGAAAAAATTAAATCTTCAACCAAAAAAATGAATTTAGAAAAAAATAGTTTAACTTTCAACCAAGTAGTTTAAATTTTGCTGTGCTTGAAGTTCTGAACGTTCAAATGAACGAATTTTTTTACTGATGACTTTGTAAACTATAAAAAGGGCTAAACTGTTGGTTCAATTATAATGGAAATAATATATTTACTAAAACAAAATTATAATGCATATTTTAAATTGTAATTGGAATAATATTTATGGATAAAATAGAATTGGGAAAAAATATTTCGTTCATTTGAACGTTCAGAACTTGGTGGGATAAAATTTTTCTCCTTCTTTTTTCAGGCGAACTATATAATTGAACAAAAAACCATTATTTAAATAATTGTAAGATTATTTAAACAAATTATTTAATTGTTATCATTGATTGAGGAACTCATAAAATCTAGAAAATACGTCAATTTCGCGACTTAATGATCGATTAATGATTATGTATAGAAGAAAACGTTAAAAAAGCGTTAATAAATCGCAATATTGCGTAAAATAAAATTTTTTCACTTATGTGGTTTTTTTGGGGACACATAAGAGTTTTAGAGAAATTTTTTTTTGCATATGAACAAAACTGGGTGTGAATATTTCTTTTAAATAATAATTTTTGTTAATGTCAAGTACCAGACAATATTTGGAGATAGCGCAGTATGAAAAACTTTAAAACTCTCAAGATTTCTACTTTATGGTGTATTAAATCCCTAATTGTAAAATTAAATTTAGCCCAAATTTTCTGCCTCAAACTTCGGCTTCTTTCATCACCATTTATCCCCATGGTTCACGCTTTTCCCTATTCATCCAGCCAGCTTAACCACGGCTATCTTAAATTAGTCCGAGAAAAAAAAATACCAATTTTCTCAGCGAGCGCGCGTGAAATTAACGCTTAAATTTTCCGGAGTCTGAAATCACGGTGCTCGTAAGTATTAGTATTTTTTTCAGAATTTCTCAAACCCTGAAAAAAGTTATTTAAAAATACTTGAAAAATGAACATTTTATTTGCGACAATACCCTTCTTTCTTCCTAGATAATTTACAACTTTATGTAACTTTTTCTTTTAACATCACTGATAATACTCGTATTTTATCTTAGGATTGCTATAAAACTCCAATTTAAAAATTATCTGACTTTCCCTGACTTTTCCCTGACCAACTTTTCATTTTTTCTGACCGTTCTAAATTTTTCTTTTAGGTATAAAAACAATCTCACACCTAGAAGATCAATATAATTTTAATTTGAAAAGTGTTTCTAAAATTATTTTAAACACATTTAATGACAACAGTCATACATAATCTTTTAATGGGTCATCCACAAATTACGTAAAGATATACGTAAAATACGTTAATTTTCAGACAGTTGAGTTTTCAATTCAAAAAGATAAATTTTGAACCAATAATAGAAGAATAACATTTTCAGTAAAAACAATTACATATTTTTAAACCAAGCAAGAAGTATTTTTCAACAAAATAGTTGAATTTTCAATCAAACGGATGAGTTTTCGATTAAAAAATAAATTCTAAAAAATTAGTTGTATGGATGATATTTCCACCAAAATATATTCCAATTTTCAATAAAAAACAGTAAAATTGAACCAAAAAATACAAATTTTCAACAAATTAGTTGAATCCCCGAAAAAACAGACTAATTTTCAAGCTGAAACGAGGAATTTTCAATAAAAGAGTTGAATTTTCAGCTCAAAATTATTTTTCAGTCAATAAAGAAATTTCATCTAAAATGTTGAATGTTTGAACAAAAAAGATGAATTTCCTGCGAAACAGTTGACTTTTCAAACCAAAAATATGAATTTTCAACAAAAATATGAATTTTTTACTAAAATAATTGAATTTTCAATCCACAAAAGACGAGTTTGCAACAAAATATATAAATTTTCAACTGAAAAAGATACATTTTCAGCCAAAAATACAAGAGTTAAATTTTCATTTAGGAACACAAATTATTAACATAAAAAACGAAGTTTCAACAAAATAGTTAAATGTTCAACCAAAGAAATGGCTTTTAAACTAAAATAATTAATCTTTCACAAAAAAAATGAATTTTCACTTAATAGTTGATTTTTCAACCGAAAAGATGAATTTTCTACCAAAAAAGACCAATTTTAAACAAAGTACATGAATTTTCAACTAAAAAATATAAAATTTTACCCAAAAATTCAATAGTTACATTTTCAATTTAAAAAGTTAATTTTGAAATTTTAAAATAAACGAATTTTCTTCAAAATAGTCAAATTTTCAAACCAAACAATAAATTTGTAACTAAAAACATTAATCTTCAACGAAAAAAATGAATTTTTAACTAAATAGTTTAATTCTCAACCTAAAAGATGCATTTTCTACCAAAAAATAAAAACTTTCATTACAACACATGAATTTTCAACAATGTAGTTAAATTTTCAACCAAGAAGATGTAACTTCTATCCAAAAAGATACATTTGCAACAAAAGATTCAAATTTGTGACTAAATAGTTGAATTTTGAAACCAAAATATTAATTTTATACCAAAAGACAAATTTTAAAAGAAAAATTCTTTTAAAAAAATGTAATAGTTACTTTTTATCCAAAATAGATATAATTTCTACCTAAAGATATGAATTTTTAACCCAAAAAGACGAATTTTCAATCAAAAAGAATAAGTAACAAAATTGCTGAACGAATTATCAACAAAATGAAGGAATTTTCAACCAAATGTTTGAATTTTCAACTGAAGAAGATAAATCTTCAACCAAAAATGGAATAGCTGAATTTTCAACTTAAAAAATGTATTAAAAAATATATTTTCAACCAAATATTAAATTTTATACAGAAACAATGTTTTTAAACTAAAGTGATGAATAATCAACCAAAAAAATATTAACAAAGTAGTTATGCTTTCAACTGAGTAGTTGAATTTTCAACCAAAAAAGAATTCTTGACGGAAAATGTAATAATTTATTTTCATCCAAAACGGATACTCCCTGACTTGCTAGAATTCCCTGACTGCTATCAACCCTGCAACTAGATACAAAAACGAATTATTTTCAATATGGTTTAGCTGATTGTTAGGCTGACCATTTGAGCCAAAAAGACGAAGTTTTTGGAAGATAGTTGAATTTTCAACCCGAAAATTGAATTTTTGACAAAAAAGTTCTCTTCGAGCCAAGAGAGATAAATCCGCAAACAAGAAAGATGACTTTTCTATCATAAAAAATGAATTTTGAATCCAAAATGGAATTATTAAATTTTCATTTTAAAAAACTAATCTTCAACAAAAAGAAACAAATTCTCAACGAGTTGAATTCTACTAAAAAAGTTAAATTTTGAACAAAATAGTTGAATCCTCGAAGTGCTTTTACATTAATTCCTTTAATATTTTTGTATTATTTATTCTAATGTTATGTCTTTGTATGAATTCAGTCACAACCAGTGATAACCTGCGGCTGCATCCGACTTTATTTGAAGTACTAGCATTTGCCTGGACGTTTGGCCAGGGGAGAGGTCAACTGCAGAAAACCACCTTCTGTTCTGCCGGTTTTTCGAGAGTCGAGTTTGAAGGCAGACATTCGACCCTATTCATCGAATGCACACAATCATCATCGGCGTCAAACGTCCCGTTTGACATTATTAAAAACGCGTTATTAAAAATGCGCTAATGCCCTGGGTTAAATATCACTTCTAATAATAGTGCACTGTTAGGAATGTTTGCAATTTTAGTATACATGGGCATATTAAATTTCCAATGTGTTTACTAAATTCATTACACTCTGTTATTTTAGTATACTTACGTATACTAAATTTCTTTTATGAAGTTATATGTATACTAAATTGATTAAGTATACAGTAAGTTTCTTTCACGTATATGAATTTCATAGTTTCTGTATACTAAAATTCATGTACGTGTTTACTATATTCAGCTGCGCAAGCGCGTTTTGGTAAAAACCGTTTTTTCTGACTCAGGGGGCCTCAAAACGTCGACATTTGATTGAATCCGCGAAAGTAATTTTTCACATGAAACCAATACCTTCTCATTGAGATGAGAATGTAAAAACTGCGAATTCCCTTGATATTTATAAAATAGTTTGACATTTCATTTAAATCCCGGGACGACTAAAAAAGCCCAAAAAATAAAATTCCCGACACTGTAAAATATTAAAAGTTCAAATTGGAAAGTTCCCGAATAATTAAATTCCCGAAAATTTATAATATTACCGATTTCTAAAATTACCGAATAATAAAATTCCCCTAAAAAATTGTCGAATTATAAAATATCCGAAATAGAAAATTCCCGAATTTAATCAGTTGGAACAAAATTCATTTATGAAATTTACTAAATTATTACAATCAAATTTTTCTAAATAAAAAATTTTAATTTTTTAAATTCAGGAATTTTCTAGTCCGGATATTTTACAATTCGGCGATTTACTGTCGGGAATTTTCCAATTCTATAATATTATATACTGTTTGGGAATTTTCCAATTTGGGAATTTTATAATTGGGACGACTGCAGAATCCCGAAAAATAACATTCCCAACACTGCGAAATTCCCAAATTGGAAAATTCCCAAATAATAAAATTTCCGACAGTTTATAATATTACTGAATTAAAAAATTCTCGAATAATTAAATTCCCGACAGAAAATTGCTGAAATATAAAATATCCGAACTAAAAAATAACCGAATGTAAACAATTAATTCTTTTATAACAAAAAAATGTAATTGTAATGTGATTTTAAGCGTCATTATTTAATTAATCATATAAATAAATAAAAAATTTCAAATGCTCAAATTTGAAAATTTATAATTCGGCAATTTCCTCTCTGATATTTTATTATTTGAAAATTTTATTGTTCGGAAATCTTCTAATTCATAATTTCATAATATTTAATCATAATTCATAATTCATTATTGGGACATTTTTTTATTCGGAAATTTTATTAATCGGAAATTTAATCATTCGGAAATTTTAATATTCAGAAATTTTATCCTTCGGAAATTTTGCAGTCGCCCCTATAATTCAAGAATATTATTATTCGGGAATTTTTCAATTCTGGAATTTTATTATTTGGAAATTTCATTATTCGGGAATTGTCCAATTTGAGAATTTGAGAGTGTCGGGAATGTTATTTTTCGGGATTTTTCAGTCGTCCCGAATACCCTTGATACTTTTGGAAAATATTTAAAATCTTTTAAAATCAATATAAATCCATCGAAGCCTTTTAACTTCTTTTGAATTCCTATAAAATCTTGGAGATCCTTGAAAAATTTATAGTAATTTCAAACTCCTTGAAAACTAAATAAATTGAATATATTCCCTAAAATCTATTAAAATATTTGGAAATCGGATCCCTACAACATAAATTAACCTAAATTTATATAATATGGTTCGTTAAAAAAAAAATAACCCTTCAAATCCCTGGAAATTTTTGAAATCTTTTGAGATCCAATAAAATCCTTTAAATCTTGTAAAATATTTTAAAATACCTCAAAATCTCTTGAAATTTTTAGAATCGCTAAGAATTCATTAAAATGTTAATAATTTAATTTATGTTCAAAATTTCTTTAGAAATCCCATAAAATCGAAATTATACTTTTTGGGATTCTTACAAAATTCTTCGAAATCCCTCGAAATCTTAGAAAATTCTTTGGCATCTTTTGGAATTTTCCAAATCGCTTTAAGTTCTTTGGAATCCTCTAAAATAACTCAAAATCCTTCAAAAGTTTTTGAATTGTTGCATATCCCTTGAAATTTTGGAAATCGGCATGAACCTAGTAAAATAAAATTTATTTCATTCCCCAAAATTTTCTAAAAATTGTTTCAACTCCCCTAAAATCCATTGAAATATTTGGAAATTGCAAAAATTCATTCAAATAAGTAGAAATCATTTGAATTCCCTTCAATATAAATTAACCTAAATTTATTCATTCAAGTGAAATCTTTGAAATCTTCGGAGAATCTATAAAATCCTTTAATCTTGTAAACTTTCTTGAAATACGTTAAAATCCCTTGAAATGTTTGGAATCGCAATGAATGTATTGAAATTTCAATGAATTGTTATGTTTCCAAATTTCTCTAGAAATCGGATAAAATCCAAATTAGAATTTTTGGAAATCCTAGAAAATATTTTAAAATCCTTTGAAATTCAATGAAACGTTTTAAAATCGTAAAATTAATTCAAGTTAGTAGGAATAATTGAATATCCCTTGAAATTAATTTAATGTGAACTTATTTATAAAAGTTGTTTACAAAATAATTATTCATATCGCTATTTTTGAAACAAAAAATTTAATTTTCTACAAAAAAAGATCGATTTTAATTAAAAATATCCTATTTTTGTGGGTGATTCTGATACCAGTCCATTAAGATTATTAAATTTTTCAATTAGGAAACGAAAACAATTCAAAATGTTTAAATGCATTTCTAAATAAATCTCTCAAAATTCAAAACATTATTTTTACAAAAATTCAAATAAAAAGAAGATCTTTTTCGAAAAAATTAAGATAAAATATGTAAACTTAATTAAAAGAAATCTAAAAAATTATTATAAGCAAACCCCGCAGATTGGAAAGAATCATTAGTTTAGTGTCTCTCGTTACAAATTTTTTAAATCAATATTGAAAAATAATCCATTTTATCATGAATAATTTTTGCAGAAAAAGCAAAACATTAATTAAAAATTGAAAAATAAACTTTCAAAAACTTCACTTTTCGTCTCATTAGAGACAAGAATAACACAATGAAAAAATAGTTTTCTATCAAAAATGGTATAATCGAATTTTCTCTCAAGAAAATTAATTTTAAACAGAAGGAAAAAGGAATTGGCTACAAAATAGTTGAATCTTCAAAAAAAAAAAAAATGAATTTTTAACAAAGAAGATTATTTTTATACGAAAAATAATGAATGTTTCAACCAAATCCATAAAATTTCAAACAAATAGTTAAATTTTTAACTAAAAAAGATCAAGTTTCAATTAAAAATATTAATTTTCTATCAGAAATGGCATAATTACATTTTTTGTTGAAAAAAATTAATTTCTAACCAAAAAACAGTGTTATAAAAATTATTTCGAAAGAGATCGAATTCATTTAAAATCAGGCAGGTTCTGCAATTCAAGTCGCAAAATATCTTAGCAAAAATTTTGTTGTTTTTAGAGTAAATTAGACGAGAAGAATTTTTTAGTTGTGAGAAAAAAAATTATTTTAATTCTGACATCTATGCTCAAAAGATTAATTCTTAACCAATAAGAATGATGTTTTAACATAGAGATTAATTTTCAACCAATTATTTGAATATTAAACTAAAAAAGAACAATTTTTTTACTTTTTTTCTGAATTATTAATCAATTTATTTGAATCTTTTTTCTTTCTTGAGTGAAAAAAATCAACTCTTTTGTTAAATATTCATATTTTTACATAAAAAATATTTTTTTTTTCAAAATGTCATCTCTTATTATTTAAAAGCCATAATTTTACTTTTAATTCAATTTTTTGGTTGAAAGTTAATTTATTTTATTTTAATAGTCTACTATCATATTTTTGGTTCATAACTCATCTAATTTGATTGAATTATTAATTTTTGTTTTTGTGAAACAATCATCTGTTTCGTTAAATATTCATATTTTTATATGAAAATTTTTTCATTTTCGTTTGAAATGTCATCTTTCATTATTGAATAGATATAATTTTATTTTTGATTAAATTTTTTGGTTAGAATTTAATTTCTTTAATTTTAATAGACTTCTATTATATTTTTGATCTGATTTGATTGAATTATTAATTGCTGGATTTTAAATAATTTTTAAATATTCAATTAAAAATATTTATCTTCATAAGTAATATTTTACCTTAATGTATTAATTACATATTTATATATACATAATAAATTTTTGTTTATAAATTTAGTGAATCATGACTTAACATTATAGACATATAATATAAATCTTTTTTTTTTTGTTACAGGATTCTGGATCGGATTTTGTGATTCAATGTGATTATGAGTATATGAGATTATAAATGTATGAGCTTATGATTTTTTGATATGAAAATTTTTGATTTTATGAGTTGATATGATATTGTTGTATATATTTCATAATAATAAAAATATGTGATACTAAATACATTATTTAAAGCATGTCTTAGTAAGTTTTGGTGTATTCAAAATGTTAATATGTTTTGTAATTATTTTGAATTCATTTTAAATTCACCCTGAATGAATACTAAATCATCCAGAATGTTTTTATTATCTCTCTTGATTTTTTGGAATTGACTTGCATTCTTTTTAATTAAATTAATGCTATTTTCTTCTCATATTGAAAGAATTTATTTATTCTTACATAAACAACAACAGATACGATGAAAATGTTAACATACAAATATTCACGTATAAAAAAGTTATACTAAGATACATTTTACTTTTTCGTAATAACATGTATAATTTACGTATGATAAAAATTAGAAAATTAAATTTTCATGCAAAAATTTACTACATCTCTCGAATCATAAGAAAATATTAGTGGCAAATGGATCACTATTGAGTAAAGACAATAATTGTTGAGCAAATATACATGTTACAACGAAAAATACCCAATTTATTTTAGAACTAACATTTCTTTTTATTTGAAAAATAAAAAAATTATTCCGGTAATATAATTGACAAATGAGTGTTAAACTGATCTAAGAGTCGATTATAATAAATTATAATTATATTCATAATTTTTTCCAGATGCTAATGATGGCCTAATTATGAGAAATCCAATAATCCTTCAGCATAGAAAAAAATGAAAAGGAGCTTCTCATTGGAGACTACAGAAATCATCCTGTGGTGTCTTCTAATTATTTTATATCAAATATTTTTATTTTACAATTTTTTTTTATCCTTTGCATTCAAAAAATTGGAAAAATGGTTAAACTAGAAAAATTAACAAACAAACTTTAATGCAAATAATAAACCTTGAAAATACATTGGAAGAGGATAAAATACGGGTAACATTATTGTAAAGAAGAATAGGATAGTGATCATCAGGGGAGAGAACTAGTTTTATTTCGCAATAAAAGAAGACAAACGGTATGTTTTTATTGTTGCAGTAAAAAAAAGAATTTTATCACCACATCAAAGTTTAAAATCTTAGATAAGGTGTTACCTATTCTCAACATTGGGATCCTTTTTTTAAGGATAAAATTCTGGTAATCAAAAAAGGAAAGATGATTTGGTTAGAGTGGCAGTAGTGGGGATATCGGAGGGAAGTCAAAAGAAGTTCCAAATTCAAAAGCTTGCAAATTTATCACAATATGACAAAATTTGAAATGATCTAATTTACATAAAGCTTCAATCCCACATTATTCTCTTTAGAACTTCTGTATGATTTTTTAACTTTGTCAAGACCTTTGATTTGAAATATGAATAAAAATAAAAATTGAATCATCAATTGAAATTTTACATAACTTTGCTATTTTGTTTTGTATGCTAACATAAAAATCTGAATCTGCTTTCAAAAGTGATGTTGTTAAAAAGTTTGAATTACATTATACGTGCGGAAAAACAAAGGTATATAAAACATCGTTCATAAGTTTTCAATGGAAGCTTAAAAATAGTATTTAATTTGTTTTTCAAATCGAAGGGCCTAACATAGTTAAAAAATCATAAGTTACAGAAGTTCGGAATAATTTCAGATTGAAGCTTTATATAAATTGGATCATTTCAAATAACATGTGTTGAATTTTCAATATTTTAAGAATAATTCTATTTTTTAATTAATTGAATTCTATTCATCATTTAATATTAATTATACAATATTGTAAAACTGATGACTCCTCTTAAATTAAAAATTAGGTCACCGAGAAGTATTCTTTCCTTTCAAGCTAATAGCCAATATAATAAATAAATTGAATGGATTCTTCCGAGGGTAAAAATCACTTTGGCTTTCGCTTTCAGATGACGGTGCTTTCAAAGTGATAGATTAAAAGAATTTCCGGAAGTAACATACTACTGGGGAAAAGAATGCGAGTAAAAAGTCGATACTTCGAGTGACGAGAAACGATGCCAGCACCAGATCCATATACCTTCCGGGAATAGCAATGCTGGAAGGCTGCAACAGGTCCAGATGGCAACGACAACTAAAATCTTTAGAGGAAAAAAAATTAATCCAAATTACTTCTCGCCACGGTAAATTGGTTTTCCCTGCAATTTTTGACAAATAAGAGATTAAATTGAGAGATCATTCAATGTGCCAATAATTTTTTTAGAATACTTTCAATCTTTTTTAAATATAACTTAAGCAAGCTACCATCTAAGCCACGATGTCGGAGGCTCTTTGCAAGTGTTGTTTAAATTTTACTTTTCTTTTATATAGTATTTCAAAATTTATATCATCCCCTTACACCTATGATTCGATTTTTAATGTACTTTATGGATTAAAAAAAAGTAAGTTGAATCCTAGGGTTGCGCAATAATTTATTCAATAATAATCATCCGTGAAGCAATTGGGGCTAGTACATTTTCAATATTTAAATCATCCTATAAGGTTTATATACTATGGAAATAAATTATTTACGTAGTGCCGTAAGAAGATTATGGCTGTAAATTTTTAGTAGCCGAACGTCAGCCTGAAATTTCTTTTTGTTATTACAGAACACGTCTGTTGGAAAGCTGGATTAGGAGATTTTACACTTTGAGTGATTTTTAGGGTTGTGGAGAGCTGGACGAGGGGATTTTACATTAAGGGGTGACTTTTTCGTCTGGCGTGAGCTAGAAAAGGGGTTGTTACACTTAAGGGTAATTTTCACGGCTGGAAAGAGCTAGGCAGGTATAATTTTTATGATGAGGAAAAGTGGGGCATGGGTATTTCACACTTAGGAATTATTTTTTGGGCTAGGAAGAGCTGGAAAAGGGGATTTTATACTTAGGTGCGATTTTTGGTGCTGCAGTTGGCAGCAAAGGGGCTGGAGGATGAAGTGATCTGGAAAAGGGGTTTTTATACAAAGATGTCATTTTCGGGGCTAGAAAGAGCTGAATGGGGGTAATTTTTGAGACTGGGGGCAGCTGACCAGGAGTATTTGAAATTCAGGAATTATTTTTTGGGCTAGGAAGAGCTGGAAAAGGGGATTTTATACTTAGGTGCGATTTTTGGTGCTTCAGTTGGCAGCAAAGGGGCTGGATGATAAAGTGATCTGGAAAAGGGGGTTTTATACCAAGGGGTAATTTTTGGGCTGGGAAGAGCTAAACGGGGGTGATTTTTGGGACTGAGGACAGCTGACCAGGAGTATTTGATATTCATGAATTATTTTTGGGGCTAGGAAGAGCTGGAAAAGGGGATTTTATACTTAGGTGCGATTTTTGGTGCTGCAGTTGGCAGCAAAGGGGATAGAGGTTGGAATGATCTGGAAAAAGGGGTTTTATACTGAAGGGTAATTTCCGGGGCTGCCAAGAGTTGAGTGGGGGTGATTTTTGGGACTGGGGACAGCTGACCAGGAGTATTTGACATTCAGGAATTATTTTGGGGGCTAGGAAGAGCTTGAAATGAGAATTTTATACTGAATGGCGATTTTTGGGACTGGGAAGGGCAGGAAAAGGGTGATTTTTGTGGCTAAGAAGAGCTGGAGAGAATGATTTGACGATGAGGAGTTAATTTTGAGATTGGGGAGATTATACCCTAAGGTGCTATTTTTAAGGCTGTAGACAGTTGAACGAGGGGATTTTATATTTAGGGGTGGTTTTTGAGGCTAGAGAGAACTGGAAAAGGGGTTTTATACTCAGAGGTGATTCTCGGGGTGATTTTTAGGACTGGGGACAGCCGAGCACGGGTATTTAACTCTTAGGGATAATTTTTGAGTCTAGGAAGAGCTGGAAATGGGAATTTTATACTTAGTGGTGATTTTTGGGACTAGGAAGGTCAGAAAAAGGGTGATTTTTGTGGCTGAGGAGAGCTGGAGAGAATGATTTGACGATGAGGACTTAATTTGGGGATTGGGGGGTTTTACCATAAGGGGTGATTTTGAAGGCTGCGAACAGTTGAACGAGAGGATTTTACATGAAGGGGTAGTTTTTGAGGCTAGGAAGAGCTGGAAAAGGGGTTTTATACTTGGAAATGATTTTCGGGGCTGGGGAGAGCTGGACAGGGGTGATTTTTGGGTCTGGGGACAGCTGGGCACGGGTATTTAACAATTAGGGATTATTTTTGGGTCTAGGAAGGGATGAAAAAGGGCATTTTATATTAAGGTGCGATTTTTGGGGCTGAGTTTGGCAGGAAAGGGGATGGAGGCTGGACTGATCTGGAAAAAGGCTTCTTATAATAAGGGGTAATTTTCGGGGCTAGGAAGAGCTGAAAGCGGGTGATTTTTGGGAATGGGGACAGCTGACTAGGTGTATTTGACATTAAGGAATTATTTTTGGGGCTAGAGAGATCTGGAAACGGGGTTTTATACTTGAAGGTGATTTTCGGGGTTGGGGAGACCTGAACAGGGGTGATTTTTGGGACTCGGGACAGCTGTGCAGGGTATTTAACACTGAGGGATAATTTTTGAGTCTAGGAAGAGCTGGAAGAGGGGATTTTAGACTTATTTGCGATTTTTGGTGCTGCAGTTGGCAGCAAAGGGGCTAGAGGATGGAATGATCTGGAAAAGGGGTTTCTATACTAAGGGGTAATTTTCAGGGTTGGCAAGAGCTGAGTGGGGGTGATTTTTGGGACTGGGTATAGCTGACTAGGAGTATTTTACATTCAGGAATTATTTTTGGGGCTGGAAAGAGCTGGAAAAGGGGATTTTATACTCAGGTGCGATTTTTGGTGCTGCAGTTGGCAGCAAAGGGGCTGGAGGATGAAATGATCTGGAAAAGGGGGTTTTATACTAAGGGGCAATTTTTGGGGATGGCAAGAGCTGAATATGGGTAATTTTTGAGACTGGGGGCAGCTGACCAGGAGTACTTGACATTCAGGAATTATTTTTGGGGCTAGGAAGAGCTGGAAAAGGGGATTTTATACTTAGTTGCGATTATTGGAGCTGGGCAGGGCAGAAAAGGGGCGATTTTGGTGGCTAGGGAGAGCTGGACAGAGTGATTTGGTAATTAGGAGCTAAATTTTGGGGCTGGGGAAATTTCACACACAGTGGTGATTTTTAGGGCGGCGGACTCTTGGACGAGGGGATTTTATACTTTGGGGTTATTTTTGGATTGAGGAAGTTGGAAAAGAGGAGGCCATACGTAAGTGTGATTTTTGGAGATGTATAGAGCTTCTCAAAGGAATTTTATACTTATAGGCGATTTTTGGGGCTGGGGAAGGCTGGAAACGGGGTTATTTCAATAAGGGGTGATTTTTGGGGTTCGAGAGGGCTGAAGAAGGGGATTTTATACGTCAGGTTAATTTCTGGAGCTTTAAAGAGATGTACGATGGTATTTAAAACTAAAGTTTGATTTCTGGCGCTGAAAAGGGCTGGACAGAGCAGATTTTTGGGGCTGGGGAGAGCTGAACAGAGGAATTTAACACTCAGGGATCATTTTTGGGGCAGGGGAGAGCTGGGCATTCGATGACACTTAGGGATGATTTTTGGGACTTTGGAGAGCTGGAAAAGGGGATTTAACACATAGGGGTAATTTTTGGCAGGGGAGAGCTGGGCATTCGATGACACTTAAAGATGATGTTTGGGACATGGGAGAGCTGGAAAAGGGGATTTAACACTTGGGAGTAATTTTTTGGGCAGGGAAAAGCTGGGAATTCTATGACTCTTAGGGTTGATTTTTGAATTCGAGAGGGCTGGAAAAAGGGATTTAACACTTAGATGTAATTTTTGGGGCAGGAGAGGGCTGGGCATTCGATTACACTTAGGGTTGATTTTTGGGACTTGGGAGGGCTGGAAAAGGGAATATAACACTAAGGGGTAATTTTTGGGACAGGGGAGAGCTGGAAAAGGGGATTTAACACTTAGGGGTAATTTTTGGAGCAGGGTAGAGCTGGAAAATGAGATTTTACTTAATGTTAATGTTCAGTGTATCAGGATCCATTTTTTATGTAACAATATTTCTTTCTAGTGATGGATATTTTGGAAAAATATATTTGTGTTAGATAACAGAAAATCTGAAAAACAGATTAATATACCATTCTTTATTTATTTAGTAAAAAATGAAAAAAAAAAAAAATTTTTGTTATTAGAGTAACACTTTTTGAGAAATACTTGAATTTGATCTCAAATACCTAGAATCAATGGAGCAACTATCTAAAAAATATTCTAATAACTTAGCAATTGTTGAAAAATTTATTGAATTTGTTATAAAGCAATAAGTGAGTGAAAATGGATTTACGAGGATTGACAGTCATTCGTCAATAATTTCCCACTAAATTTAAACAATTTATAGGCCGAAATCGTTTTTCATTGAATTCATAAAAAATAATAATTACAATTTTTATTTTATAAACTTTTGTAAAAAATTATCCACAGCTGGTATTTTTGATGAAATAAATCAAGTTTTTTTTACTGAATCGGCTGAAAATTGTGCGAAAATTTCACTCACTTATTAGATTTATTCATTTAATAACAACTATTGACTGTTTAAATAAATTGAATTATCAAATGCACTGTCTGGCTATTTATGGGGGTACAAACTTTTTTTTTATGACGTGATGAAGTGTAAATAACTAACTTCTAAACCTTTAGGGAGGTTACATGACGATGAACCATTTTCATTGTTAAAAACTATTGTTTAAACTTATTTTTATGATCCGAGATATTTTTTCAAAAAATACTGCGTTTTTTAAAGTATTAACAGCCTGAAATTTAATAATGGCTCAGCGCTATCGATCATAACAATTGATAATTGTTTAAACGAATTTATACAACAAAACTGTTAATAACTAATTTATACAATTTTTTAGGAACCTCGAAAACGATCCACAATTGTTATTGTCAATAATAATTTCAGAGAAAAATTTTTGCCCTCTCATACATTTAAGAACAAAAAATTCCGTTTTTCTTATGGAAAAACGTGTCCATGAAATTATTAATGACAAGAGCAATATTAGATTGTTACCTAGCGTTCTAAAAAAAGGTTTAAAAATTAGTTATTAATGGTTGGTTATGTTGAAAAAAGTATGTTTTTACATTTAGAAATGGCCGCAAAATTCATTTGTTAATTAAGTTTTTTTAAACAATTATCGATTGTTATCGATCGATAGCGCAGAGCCATAATTGAATAACAGGCTGCTAATACCTTAAAAAAACTTTTTTTTTTGCTTAAAAAATGTCTAAAATGATAATAATTTGTTTAAACAATTTTTTTCAACAATAAAAATTGTTGATTGTCATTTCAGCTTCATGAATATCTAGAAATTAGTTATTTATACTTCATGACATCAAAAAAAAAACACAAGTTTTTACCTTTCAACACAGCCAGACACAGCATTTGTTAATTAAGTTTGTTTAAACAATCATTAAGTGTTATTGGATGACTAAATCTGATAAGTAAGTGAGATTTCCGTATAATTTTTGGCTGCTGGAGCAGAAAAAATTTGATTTATTTCATGATAAATACCTGCTGTGCATAATTGTTTATCAAACATATTTACAAAAAAAAATTATTTATTATCTTTCATGAATTAAATTAAAAACAGTTTTTGTCTATAAATCGTTTTAAATTAGTGCGAAGCAATTGACGAATCCTCGTCAATTTCCGTAAATCCATTTTCACTCACTTATTTGTTTATAACAATTCCAATAAATTTTCGAACAATTTTTCAGCTATGACAAAACTTTTCTGGATAGTTCCTTAATTTTTTGCTGATGAAAATTAATTTTTTTAACAGAAAATTTAACTATTCCATGTTTGGTTGAAAATTAATTTCTTTGGTGGAAAATTCAACTCTTATGTTGAAAATTCATGTATTTTGTTAAAAATTAATCTTTGGTGGTTGAAAATTAATCTTTTTGAATGAAAATTCATTCCTTGGATTATAAATGAGTTTTTTTTTCAATTGATAATTAATTTTTTAACTGATTATTTGAATATTCAATTTTTTGTCTAAAATTGATCTTTTTTGATGGAAATTTAATCTTTTTGGTTGAAAATTCATCTATTTGTTTAAAAATTGAACTTTTTGGTTGAAAATTAATTTCTTTAGTGAAAAATTTAACTACCAGGTTAAAAATTCCTTAAAAAATTTGTTATTTTGTTGAAAGTTCATGTATTTTGTTGAAAACTAATCTTTTTTGTATAAAATTATTTTTTCTTGTATGAAATTAATCTTTTTGGTTAAAAATTAACATTTTTGTTTAAAAATTAGTTTTCTAAAATTGAAATTTATTTTTGTTAACTGAAACTTTCATTATTCCAGTTTTTGTCGATCTTTTTTGATAGAAATTTAATCTTCTTGATCAAAATTTAATCTATTTTTTTTTGAAAATTTAACTATTCTGTTGAAAATTAATCTTTTGGTTTGAAGATTCATTTCTGGCATTGAAATTTATTTTGTTTTTCCTTTAAAAATTAATTTTTTTAACTATTTCATTCTTTGTCGAAAATTTATCTTTTTTGGTAGACACAGTTACTTTGCTTTTCCTTTTGTAAATTAGTTTCCCTCTCCCATTTAATTTAATAACTTTTGAATCAGTCTCAACCCACATACTGATCTCACTTTGATTATTTATTTTCTGGATAAAATGAAAAATAAATCACCTGGACTTTGAGATTTCTGACGCAAGGGTGATATCGGTTGCGAATGTGGAGGCCCAGTTGGTGAAAGAGCTCCTTCCCGATTAGACGGAATCGATAATCTGGGTACAGAGCTTATGTCATCTAAAGTAGTGACATTACTCGATCCACAAAGATCTACCGCGACTGAATCCTTTTCTTCACATATCGATATATTATTCTTCTCCAGTGGCTAATTCATTAAAAAATAAAATATTATTTCATCCATTTTTATCGATAGTTTTTTTAATATCTCCAGAAACCTTTTCGTAGTGTCAGTAATTTTTGCAATTCATCAATCTTATTAATAGAGGAATTCGAGGAGCTAATTACTCCTGGAATCTGGTGTATACTCTCTTTTCAGTACCATGTAATCCTTTGTAAACCCCCTTACGAAGAAATATTATAGGAAATTATTATAAGAAAATAATATTGAAAGAATTGATGCAAAAAATATAAAAAGCCACAAATGAATTACAGAATTTCAAAAGAATTAAACTTCAATGTATTTCAATGAATTTCATTAAATTTCTAAACAATTGAAGTAATTATAAGGATTTCCATAGATTTGAAGAGATTTTTGGGGAACGTTGGGAAATAAATTAAAATTAATTAAATTTTAAGTGATTCCCAGCGATTTCAAAGATTTCTATGCAAACAATTCAAGAAATTTAAAGGAATTCATAAGAATTTCCAAATATTACAAAAATGTCAAGGAATTTTATAGAATTTCCAAAGATCTTAAGGGCTTCGAGAGAATTTTTGAACATTCAATTAAATTGTTATTTTAATGAATTTTACACCATCTAAAGGATTTTATTGAATCTCCAAGGATTTAAAAAATTTCTAGCGATTTGAAAGATTTTTTTAGAGAACTTTAATGAATAAGTTTAATTTATATTCAAGGGATTTCATATAATTTTTACTTATTTAAATGGATTTTTTAAATTTCTAATGGAAATATTTCAAGAGATTTTAAGGGTTTCGAAAAAATTTTAAGAGATTAAAAAAATTGCAAAGAATTTTTTTGGATTCCCAAAGATTTTAAGGAATCTCCAGAGAATTTTGGCAAATAAATGAAATTAAATTATAAGGAATTCTTACCAATTTCAAAAATGTTCAGTGCTTTTAAAGTATTTCAAGTAATTTCAAAAGGTGTACAGGATTTTATTGAATCCTTAATGATTTCAAGAGATTTGATCGTTTCTTTAGAGATATTTACTGAATTAGTTTAATTTAATTAAAATATTTCAGGGATTTCAAATGATTTCTACTTATCTCAATGGATTTTTACGATTTCCAAAGAAAAGTTTTTAAGGGATTTCAAGTTATTTAAAAAATAATAAAGGATTTAAAAGAATTTTCTAGGATTTACAAAGATTTAGGAGGAATTTTAGAGAAAATTTTAAAATAAGTTAAATTTCAAGCGATTCCTAGAGATTTCAAAGATTTATAGGAATTTCAAAGATTTCCATGGATTCAGACGGGTTTTCAAAGAGTTTTAATAATTAAATCGAATTATGATAATTAAGTCGAATTTCGGAAAGATTTCAAGGTATTCCAAATGATTTCAAGAGATTTAAAAAAATGGCGAGGAATTCAAAAGACTTGTAGGATTTCCAAAGATTTCTAGGGATTTCTCAAGAACTTTGCAAAATAATTTGAGAGAACTTTAATGAATTAGTTTAATTTGATTTAAATATTCAAGGGATTTAAAATGATTTATAGAGAACTAAACTCTAGAGATAGAAATTATAAGGGATTCCTAGTTATTACAACAATTTCAAGGGATTTAAAAATATTTCACGGTATTTCACAAGATTTAAAATATTTTTTTTATAAAACTTTAATGATTACGTTTAATTTAATTTACTTTCAAGGAATTTCAAATGATTTCTGCTTGTTTGATTAGATTTGTACGATTTCAAGGGATTTTAAGGAATTTCTAAAGAACTTTAGTGAATAAATGTAATTTTATTTAAAGGAATTTCTACGGATTTCAACAATTCTCAGGGATTTAAAGGAATTAAAAAATTGCGAAGAATTTTAGAGATTTTAAGTCGTTTTAGTAGATTGCAAAGAATTTCAAATGATTTTAACATTTTTAAGGCATGTCAAAGAATTTTAGAAGATTTCAGGGATTTTATAAGACCTTCAAATATTTTAAATATTTTATGGGATTTTACCAATTTCAAGGGGTTTTAACGATTTTTTAGAGAATTTTAGGGAATAAATTAAATTTAATTTCAAGGGTTTTCTACAGATTTTAACCATTTCAAGGGATATAAAAGATTCAAGAAAATTACGAAGGATTTTGAAGATTTTAAGTTATTTAAAAAGATTGCAAAGTATTTGAAGGTATTTAAACATTTTTAAGGGATGCCAAAGAATTTCAGAAGTTTTTGAAGCTTTTATAAGACCTCCAATCATCCTAAAGATTTTATGGGATTTTACCAATTTCAAGGGGTTTTAACGAATTTTCAGAGAGCTTTAGGGAATAAATGATATTTTATTTTAAGGGATTTCTACGAATTTTAACAATTTAAAGAAATATGAAGGAATTAAAACATTGCAAAGAATTTTAAAGATTTTAAGTCATTTAGAAAGATTGCAAAGAGTTCCAATATATTTAAATATTTTTAAGGAATGCCAAAGAATTTTAGAAGATTCAAGGGATTTTATAAGACCTTCAAATATTTTAAATATTTTATGGGATTTTACAAATATTAAGGGGTTTTAAAGTATTCTTAGAGAAATGTAGAGAATAAAGTATATTTTATTGCAAGGGATTTTCACGGATTTTAACAATTTAAAAGGATATGAAGGAATTAAAAAAAATACGAAAAATGTTAAAGATTCTAAGTCGTTGTATAAGATTGTGAAGAATGTCAAGTGATTTTAATATTTTTAAGGGATGTCAAAGAATTTTAAAAGACCTAAGAGATTTTATAGGACCTCCAATTATTCTAAATACTTTATGGGATAAAGTAATTTAAAAAATTACGGGGGATTCTAAAGATTTTAAGTTATTTACAAAATTTTAAGTCATTTAAAAAGATTGCAAAGAATTTCAAGATATTTAAACATTTTTAAGGGATACCAAAGAATTTGAGAAGATTTAAGGGATTTTATAAGATCTCCAAATATTTTAAATATTTTATGGGATTTACCAATTTCAAGGCGTTTTATAGAATTTTTAGAGAACTTTAGGAAAAAAATTAAATTTCATTTCAAGGGATTTCTACGGATTTTAACAATTTCAAGGGGCATGAAGGAATTCAGAAAATTACGAAGAATTTTAAAGATTTTAAGTCATTTTAAAAGACTGTAAAGAATTTCAAGTGATTTAAATATTTTTAAGGGATCTCAAAGAATTTTAAAAGATTTTAACGATTTTATAAGACCTCTAATTATTCTAAAGATTTTATGGGATTTCACAAATTTCAAGTCGTTTTAACGAATTCCTAGAAAACTTTAGGGGATAAATGTAATTAATTTATGTTTAAAGAGATTTTTAATTATTCCTACATATTTCCACCAATACACTAAAAATCCAAGTAATTATCTCCTCGAAAGAATTTGTTATTATAAAATTAATAAATTGGAAGGGAACATACCCCATTGGCTTCTAGTAAATCTTCCACATCAAGACTCTCGTAAACTTGTTGTCGATATTTTTGTGCCTGTGCCTTCTTAGCTTTTGCCTTATCATAATCCTCAAGAGCAATCGCATATTTTTTTTCCAACTCGTATTTTCCTAGACGTTCACCTGCTTTTCTCAGATTTTCCATCGCAACTTTTAATTTCGAAGCGTATTCAAATCTCTCCTCTGTGGTGAATTAAAATTATATTATCTAAATATTTAATATGTAAATAAATGTAATTCATGAAATGATTTTTTAATAAGTATTTTTATAAATATATAAATAAATAATTTTTTAAGGTGGATTCCATTCACAGGCCTCACAGACCGGCCCCTATATCCCCTATTGTATCCTATAATCAACTGTGGCCCCTAAGTCTCCTATTTTCAACATTTGGTCCCTAAAGTCCCCTATTTTCAATATTTGGTCCCTAAAGTCCCCTATTTTCAATATTTGGTCCCTAAAGTCACCTATTTTCAATATTTCGTCGCTAAAGTCCCCTGTTTTGAAAATTTGGACCCTATAGTACCCTATTTTAAGTCAGTAGACTAAGTTAAATTTTTCTCAAAATAGCATTATCAATTGCACGTAGCGTGCGCGTGTAATTTTTTTATTTGACGGAAAAAATCATTTTTAATACAAAATGAAAATTTCGAATAAGGGAATAACTATTTATTTGTTCAAAGTTTTCAAAAACTTAAATTCGAGCTAAAATTAGATCCTGTAATCTGAGAAAGAGGAATTAAGTATTATCAGATTGTTTTTGAAGTTATATAAATAAATATTTTTTTAGATATTTTGAGAAAATTCAAAAAGATTTTTGAAGATTTCAGATATGCGAAATCAAAATTCCAACAAGAACGTTCATTTTTAAGCAAATAGTTAAAGTAATGTGCAATTGATATTTCAAACGAAAAAAGATTTTATTTTAAATAAAAAACAGTTGATCTCATCCTAAAACGAAACATTTTCAACAAAATAGTTGAATTTTCTACTAAAAAAGATGAATTTTCAACTAAAAAAATAGATTTCTTAACCAGTTAAAAAAAACGAATTTCCAACAGAATAGGTAAATTTTAAAATAAATAGTTTAATTATTATAGTCAAAACTTAATAGTTTATTTCTCTACTAAATAGTTTAATTTTCTATCAAACTGTTGAACTTTTAAGCCAGAAAGACTAATTTTTTGTACAAAACAGCTGAATTTTCAAGCCAAAAATATGAATTTTTAAAAAAAAGGTTAATTTATGACCAAATATTGAAATTTTCAACTAAAATGATGAACCAACAACCAAAAAAATTAATTTTTTAAAAAGTAACTCAACTTTAAGCTAAGTTGATTTTATAACCAAAAAAATGAATTCTAAACAAAACATGTTACATGTTCAGTGAAGAAAATTAATTCTCAACCAATAAAAAACTAATTTTTAGAAAAACATTTTTTCCAACAAAAGCGGTGAATTTTCAACTAAAATAATGAATCTTAAAAATCACAAAAAATTTGATTTTTCAACCAAAAAGATGAATCTTCAACCAAAACAGTTCATTTTTAACAAAGTAGTTCAACTTTTAACAAAATAGTTGAATTTTTGACAAAAAAAGATGAATTTTTAGGAAAATATTTGCATTTTCAACAAAAGAGATTAATTTTCAACAAAAAAGTTTATTTCTTTGCCAAGAAAATTAATTTCGTACAAAAAAAGATGAATTATCAAAATACAAAACTTTTCAACCAAGTACTTGAATTTTCAACTAAAAAGGACGAATTTTTAACCACATTTTTGCATCCTCAATGAAAATTATGAATGTTCAAAAAACAAGAATGAATGAATGAAAACGAATTTTCAACAAAATAAATAAATTTTCAACCGAATAGTTAAATTTTCAAATAAATTGTTTTAATTTTTTACCAAAGTAGTTTAATTTTTAACCAAAAATACGAACCTTCAACAAAAAAGTAAATTATCAAGCAAATAGTATAATTTTATACCAAATTCTTGAATTTTTAAGTCAAAAAGACGAACTTTCTACAAAACAGCTAAATTTTCAGCAAAAAATTAATTTCCAACCAAAAATGAAACGAATTCTAAATAGAATGGTTACATTTTCAACCAAAGAGATTAATCTTCAACTAAAAAATTAATTTTTAACAAAGTAGTTCAACTTTCAACCAAGTAGTTGAATTTTTGACCAAAAAGATGACTTTTTAACAAAATTATTGCATTTTAAACAAAATATAATTAAATTAAGGAAAAAAATTTACTTTTAGCTAAAAAAAGTTGGATTTTCTTATTGAGATCTATTAATTCAGTTCAAAATTAAACAAAAAAACGAGAAAAAGGGAAAGTTTCTTAAAAACAGCGGAGAATAAGAATTATTAAAAAAAGGGGGTGAGTCAAAAAAGCACTTGAAATAACATCACGTAATATGTGGCCGCTCCCTTATGTCAGGACAAAAAATAAAAATAATACAATTTATAAAAAGACTGAATAAAGTATTGAAATTAAAATTTTTACCTTCCACAGCTTGCAGCTTTTTGGATTCCATTTGTCTGATAATTTTAGCTACTTCTCGATCAACATACATTTCAAATGCCAGATCGTCATAAGGAGAAGTGTAATGAGGATTGTAAGGAGCATCTCCTTGACCACTAAATTCCTGGCCAAAAGGTTCACCGAGAATATTGATGGCAATGAGCCCAATCTGGAAAAAAAGAAAGGAGAAAATAATCGTAAATTAAGCCTTAAATTGTCACTGCCGCTTATTTTAAAGTAGAGCGTACAATTTTAAAGAAACTACTTTAACAACCACTTGACTAGAAGGGTGTATAAATTATGTTTGAAGACATATGGAATTTTTCTATTCGTTCAAGAAATTGGTGACTAGTCGTTCCTCAAATCCGGTTTTCACCGGAGAGGCAGCCAACTCACGTGCCGATATCCAGAGCCTAACCCGGTTTTTACCTGGGTTGGGTTGACAAGGGTAATTTAATTTTATTTATCTTTGCTGGCGAATGTAGTCGGAAGGAAATCGATTCCTGGTTATGACCACTCGGGAAGATTAAAGGTCTTGAATTAGGTACTCTAGAATGTACACTTAATAAAGGCTTTGGACACGCCTCTACGGATAAAACGATCTTGGAAAGAACTGACTTTTAAGGCGGTCTCAAAAAGACACGACTCTCATACCATAACACCCGTTAGAGGGCCGAGCAGTGCTCCATCCACCGCTCGCCTGTGGTATCGTCCTGCTTTAGTAAGACGACCGAGCCATCCATCGCTCGCAAGTGGTAGCGTCCTGCTTTAGTAAGACGGCCGAGCGCGATCCACCGCTCGCCAGTGGTAGCGTCTTAGGTAAGACGACCGAGCGCGCCATCCACCGCTCGCCAGTGGTACCGTCCTGCTTTAGTAAGACGACCGAGCCATCCATCGCTCGCCAGTGGTAGCGTCCTGCTTTAGTAAGACGACCGAGCGCCCATCAACCGCTTGCCAGTGGTAGCTTCCGGCTTAGGTTAGACGACCGAGCGCGCCATCCACCGCTCGCCAGTGGTAGCGTCTTGCTTAGGTAAGACGACCGAGCGCGCCATCCACCGCTCGCCAGTGGTATCGTCCGGCTTTAGTAAGACGACCGAGAACCCCGTCCACAGCTCGCCAGTGGTAGCGTCCGGCTTTAGCAAGACGGCACTTTACGCTGCGGTCCGTGGATCGGTTCCACTAGTTTGTATTTATTGACTGATAATATACATAGGAATTTTACCGGGAATTTTTTAAGATCGGGATAACATCGGGAAATGACAGTGAATTTATCTTCTGACCGGAAATTAAAAAAATTTGTGGAAGAAAAATCTATCGAATCATTTGAAATATCACCGATTTCATATGACATTATATAATAAATTTGAAAAAAGTTTGATTTGTAATTGTAATTCTATTCTAATTCGTAAATCGTATAATTATAAAATCTTGTACGTACTTCAACAATTTTCAAGTTTAGATCTTTTATTTTTAAGCGTACATTTTAAATGTAAAGCTTTTTAAAATGTAGTTTTGAAGACTTAAACAATTGAAAATTAAAAGCATTTGCACTGTGAATATAAATTAATTAACGATTTTTAAAACTAAAAGGTAGTTAGAATGTTAAAAATTTAACAATAATTTATTTTACAAAACGATTTTCAATCTGTTCAATATAAAACCATTCACGGAAACTTTATAAATTATTTTCCATTATAAATATTTTCAAATTAGTAGATTCATAGTTGAACGCTTTTTTTCAATTTCAAATCCTATTCAAATATTGTTTAATTTATTCAAAAGTAAACAATTTGAACCTGAATTGTTTAAAATAGAAATTCCGATTTTCCAAATGAGGGAAGAAATGTTGGTATTTAATTTTTTTCCCCAATGGAAGAGGAACTTTTTTGTTTTTAAACTTTTATTGAGTTCAGAGCGGAAAATTTTTGTATTTTTATCATTTTTATTTGGTTTGAAACAGGAAAATTTGTTTTTTCAACTTGTTCTGAATTGGAAGAGGGTCATTTCTTATTTTTAACATTTTTATCGAGTTGGAACGGAGGAAATTTTGTTTTTCAATTTTTTCTGAATCAGAAAAGGCCTTTTTTATCTTTTTTATTGAGTTGGAAAGGACCATTTTTTTCTTTATAACATTTTTATTAAGTTTATGAGAAAAATGGTATACTTCCTTTTTTCGGAATTAGAAAAGGCAAATTGTTTATTTTTAACATTTTATCGAGCTTTAAGGCAGGAAATTTTGGTTTTCAATTTTTTCTGAATTGGTAAGAAGCTATTTTTTATTTTCAACATTTTTATTGAGTTAAAGGGTAGAACTTTTTATTTTCAGTCTTTTTTTTTTAATCGGAAGTGGGTAATTTTTTAGAAATATTTTCATCCAGTTGTAAGGGAGGAAATTTTTGTTTTCAATTTTTTCTGAATTAGAAAAGGCCATTTTTTTATTTTATCATTTTTTTGTATTGGAAAGGATGAAATTTTGGTTATTCATTTTTTGTCTGAATTTGAAGAAGCCATTTTTTCTGAATTAGAAGAGTGATATTTTTTACTTTCAACATTTTTGTCGAGTAGTAAGGGAGAAACTTTTGTTTTTCAATTTTTTCTGCATTGGTAAGAAGATATGTTCTCTTTTTAAAATTTTTATTGAGTTGAAGGTTATAACTTTTTATTTGTAATCTTTTTTCTGAATCTGAAGAGAGTGATTTTTTATTTTCAACACTTTTATCGAATTAGGAAGTATGGAATTTTGATCACTAATTGTTTTTTTTTCTTAATTGGAAGAGGCCAATTTTTTCTTTTAGCATTTTTATTATGTTGGAAGAAACGAAATTTCGGGTTTGAAATTTTTCTAAATTGGAAGAGGAACATTTTTTTCAGATTTTTATCGACTTGAAAAGGGGGAAATTTTTGTTTAAATTTTTTCTGAATAGGAAGATGAACATTTTCTATTATTAGCATTTTTTTAGTTTAAGGGTAGAACTGTTTATTTTCAATCTGTTTTATGAATTGGTAGAAAGTAATTATTTATTTGAAAAAATTGTATCGAATTTGAAGAAAGGAAATTTTGAGTTAAAATTTTTTTTGAATTTCAAGAGGCCATTTTTTTCTTTTATCATTTCTATTTAGTTGGAAGGGATGACATTTTTTTATGAATCGAGGGAGGCCATTTTTTTCTTTTCAACATTTTTATTTAGTTTAAGGGCAGAATTTTTTATATAAGTTTGTTTCTGAATTTGAAGAGGGACATTCTTCATTTCTAACATTGTTATTGAGTTGGAAGGGAGGAAATTTTGTTTTCCAACTTATTCTGCATTGGAAGAGAAAAGGAAGTAGGGAATGTAAGGGAATCCGAAGTTGGGGAAGTGAGGGGAAATCAGGGAAGGGAAATTAGGGGAGGTGAGGAGGAATGATGGAAGGACAAGTAGGGGAATCAAGGGGAAATGAGAGGAGGAAAAGTAAGGGAATTGCGGGAAAATTAAGAGAGGGAAAGTGAGGGGAATGAGGGGCTAGAAAAGTAGGGGAAGTAATGGGAAATGAGGGGAGGGAAGTAAGGGAAGTGAAGTGAGGGGAAGAAAAGCAGGAGAAGTGTACAAGAGGAAGTAGTTGAAGTGAGGGAAAATTAAAGAGGGAAAGTAGATGAAAAGAGGGGTAATGAGAGAAGAGGAAATAGAGAAAATGAGTGGAGAAGAGGTGATATAATGAAGAGATGAGGAGGAGAAATCAGGGGAGGGAAAGTAGAGGAAGTGAGGGGAAATTAGGAGAGGCGATGTAGAGGATGTAATGGGAAGTGAGGGGTGGGAAGTAAGGGAAAACAAGGAAAAGGAAAGTACGAGAAATAAGGAAAGGAAAAGTAAGGAAAGAGAGAAAATGAGGGCAGCGGAAGTACAGCAAGTGAGGGGAAATTAGGGAAGGAAAAGTAAGGGAAGCGAGGGAGAATGAGGGAAGGGAAAGTACGGGAAGTTAGGGAAAATTAGGGGAGAGGAAGTTTGAAGGAAGGAAATTTTGGGTTTAAAATTTTGTTGAATTTTATGAGGCCATTTTTCTGTTTTATCATTTCTATTTAGTTGAAAGGGATGACATTTTTTTCTGAATTGAAGGAGGCCATTTTTTTCTTTTCAAAATTTTTATTGAGTTTAAGGACAGAATTTTTTATTATAAATTTTTTTTCTAAATTTGAAGAGGGACATATTTATTGAGTTGGAAGGGAGGAAATTTTGTTTTTCAACTTTTTCTGAATTGGAAGAGAAAAGGAAGTAAGGAATGTAAGGGAATCAGAAGTTGGGCAAGTGAGGGGAAATCAGGGATGGGAAAGTAGAGGAAGTGACGAGGAATGATGGAAGGACAAGTAGGGGAATCGAGGGGACATTGGTGAAGGGGACGTAGGGGAAATGAGAGGAGGAAAAGTAAGGGAAGTGCGGGAAAATTAGGAGAGGGAAAGTGAGGGAAATGAGGGGGAGGAAAAGTAAGGGGAAGTAATGAAACAAGAGGGGAGGGAAGTAAGGGAAGTGAAGTGAGGGGAAGAAAAGCAGGAGAAGTGAACGAGAGGAAGTAGTGGAAGTGAGGGGAAATCAGGGAGGAAAAGTAGATGAAAAGAGGGCTAATGAGGGAAGGGGAAGTAGGGGAAATGAGTGGAGATGAGGTGATATATTGAAGAGATGAGGAGGAAAAATCAGGGGAGGATAGGTCGAGGAAGTAAAGGGAAATGAGGAGAGGCGGTGCAGAGGATGTAATGGGAGGTGAGGGGAGGGAAGAAAGGGAAAACAAGGGAAGGGAAAGTACGAGAAATAAGGGAAGGATAAGCAAGGAGAGGAAATGAAGGCAGAGAAAGTATAGGAAGTGAGGGGAAATGATGGAAGGAAAAGTAAGGGAATGAAGGGAAAAAGAGGAGAGGGAAAGTAAGGGAAGTGAAGGAAATGTAGGTGAAGTAGTGGAAATAAGGGAAAATTAGGAGAGGAATGGTAGGGGAAATGAGGAAGAGTAGGGGAAGTGAGTTTAAATGAGAGGAGTGTTGCTAGGGGAAGTGAGGGGTAATTAGGGGAGCGAAAGTAGGAGAAGTGAGTCTAAGTGAGGGGAAATGATTAGGAATCAGGGTGCGTAGAGAAGGGGAAGTGATGACTTGGGAAGGGAAGCAGAGGAAGGGGAATGTTGACTAGGAAAGCGAGGAGAAGGGGAAGTAGAGGAGGAAGAAGTTTGGGAAGGCGGGTTAAAGGGTCCAGGGTGGAGAGGGGTAGAAGGGGGGAGTAGCGGAGGGAAATTATGGAGGAAAGGTATGAATGTCCTAATTATGGATATTTTCAAAATGGAAGGATTTTTGATAAAATTATATTTTTTATTTAAAATACCTGTTCGTGAATATTGTGCGCATTGCAGTGAGGTTTGTGAAGTCTGAATTTGAGGGAAACAGCCTCCGTTTCCGGAAGTGCTACGCTTTTAAGTTCCCTACTTTTATACATTGTTGATGCATTATCGGAAAGTGTAATGTATCCCAAGTAGGTGAAATCGGAAGAAGTTGAAGAGTTCTCTCGAGATGCCCAAATTTCCAATTTTTGAGCTGAAAGATACAAAAAGTATTTAAAGTTACTATTATTATTTAAATTATTATAAATTATTATTATTTTTTAATTATATAGATTATTATATTTAAAAATTTCGTAAATAAATATAATTCTCACTTGGAAGAGGGAATTTCAGAAAAGGACTATAATTTTGTATAGGAACAGGAAATTTTTGACATGGAACGGGAAATTTTGGTTTAGAAAAACAGAGTCACTATATTTCTGAATTATAATAGAAAATATTGTAAATAAATATAGTTCTTACTTGGAACAGAAAAAATTGAAAATAAATTATAATTTTGTATTGGAATAGGTAATTTTTGACACGGAACCGAAAAATTGGGAAAATAAATTTCATTTTGATTTACAAAAAGGTAATTCCCAAACTAATTCCTGTTACAAGTCAAAAAAAAAAAAAAAAAATTCGCCAGAAATTGAAATTATTCTTTATTAATTACTCTCATTATTCTTTTCCAGATATACAAAAATCTTTAAAAATCGTTTTTAATTATTCAAATATTTTGAACTCTAATAAATTGACCGGGAAAAATTATTAACAATTGAGCGGGAATTTAAAATTTCAAAAGAAGAAAAACTTAGGTATTTTTAAAACAAAATGAAGAATGAACCATTAATAGAAATCTGTATTATCATCGGAGAAGGTGACGAATCGAGAAGAGAAATCCACACATAAAATGGAAATCTACAATCAACATGCAGCATCTAGTTTTATAAAAAAAAAGAATATTAATGAAGTGTTTGTATACTAGTAACTTGAAAATTTATGAATTAGTATCAATCATTCGTCAAAAAGTCTAAGGAAATCGTGAAAGAAAGATACACCTAATTATGTAAACCAACTTTGAAAATTGCTTGATAATTAATTTACTTGAAATGATAGATCACGTTTATTTTATACCAAAAAGAACAAATTTTGAACAAAATAATTGAATTTTCAATCAGATACTTACATTTTCAACGAAATAGTTAAATAAAGTATTATAAATCTAATTTAAAAATGAAGAATCATTTTTATTCAATTTTATATTGCAGAAAGATAGATTCTGAACAAAAAATGTAGTATTTGATGTTTCGACAAAAAAATATTTTGATTTGGAAACAAAAGCAGTCGAATTCAACCAAAAATAGGAACTTTTAACATGAGTGGAATTTTGAACAAAGAAAGATTTTTCAGCCTAGACAGAGAAAAAATTGGAAATAAATTGTTGAATTTTCAAGCAAAAAGATGAATTTTTAACCGAGAAGATTGATTTTCTACAAAAAAGAACGAATTTTCAACAAAATGAATAAATTTTGAACCAGATTCTTGAATTTTCAACAGATTAAAATAATTAACAATCGGCACTTAATATCCTTAATTATAATTGTTTCCATTATATTTTTTTTTCAAATTCGCTGCATGAGGACTGAAAAATCACAAGAAATGAAATTGCTGACAGTTTATAATACTACCAAATTTGAAAATTCCTGACAAACAATTTCTGAATGATAAAATATGCAAACTAGAATATTCCAGCATTATAAAATTCCAGAATTTAAAAAAGTAAATTTTTTTATAAGTATTACTTATTTAAGAAAAAAACAGTAATGAACCATTCTTGAAAAAAAAATTTTGATATTCAAACCTTATACAATTATTGTTTACATTTGAAATAATAATTCAAGAAAATTGGTTTATGGATGAAAATATTATCAATTATTGTTATTTTAATTCCAAAAAATAATGTTAGAAACTCAAAAATTTTTTAATCAGTATTTTTAATATTGTATTTTTATTCAATGAATTTATTTATTTTTTTAAATTAATGGATTGAATTGAATAATTTGGATATTTTCTAGTTTGTATATTTTATAAATCGGCAATTTTCTATTGGGAATTTGTTAAGTAGGAATTATCAAATTTGGTAGTATTATAAACTTTCGGGAATTTTATTATTCAGGAACGTTCCAATTCGAGAATTTTATTATTCAGGAATTTTATTCGTGAATTTTCCAATCAAGTGATTTTATTATTCGGAAATTTTATGTTTCGAGAGTTTCATTATCCGGGGACTTCCCGATTCGAAAATTTTACAGTGTCGGGAATTTTATTTTTTGAGATTTTTTCAGTTCAAAATTCCTCAATTGGAAAACACCAGAATAATGAAATTTCCGGATAATAAAATTCTCGAATTATAAAATTTACAAATTATAAAATTCCCGCATCATAAAATTCTTGATTTGAACAATTTTCCAACAGTTTATAATATTAACGAATTAGAGAATTCCCGAATAATAACATTTTTGACAGTTTATAATATTAAAGAATTTTGAATCTTCTGAATAATAAAAAGACGACTGAAAATCCCCAAAAATAAAATTTTCTAATTGAAAAATTCCCGACTAATAAAGTTCCTTAATTGTAAAAATCCCAAATAATAAAATTTCCGAACAGTTTTTATATTACCGAATTGGAAAATTCCTGACAGAAAATTGACAAATCACAAAATATCCTAATTAGAAAATTCCCGAATTCAAACAATTACATCTTTTTAAATATTATTCATTTATTAAAAATGCAATAATTAACTGTTAAAAAAATATATTATTTTCAGTGTTTCAAGTTTCTGAAATCATTGTTTCAATCTGAAATTACAATAATTGAAACAAAATTTCATCCAGAAATATTATTTTTCAATTATTGTTATTTTAAATTCAAACAATATTTTTAGAAACTTTAAACATTAAAATTCATTTTCATCACGAAAATATTTTAGTATTGTATTTTCAATAAATGAATGATATTCACAAAAAAATGTTTGATTGTTTGAATTCAGAAATTTTGTATTTCAGGAATTTTCTATTTCGGATATTATATAATTCTGCAATTATCTGTCTAGAATTTTCCAATTCGGTAATATTCTAAACTTTCGGGAATTTTATTATGCGGGAATTTCAGTATTCAGGAATGTTGTTATACGGAAATTTCATTGTTCGGAAATTTTATCATTCGAAAATGAAATTTAATTTAACTAGTAAGTAGCTTTATAATAAATATGATTGATCGTGTTTTATTTTCGGTAACATGTATATTTTTTAGGAGAAATTTTAACCTTTCAAAATTGAGCTCTTCAGTTTCAAATCTTTTAAAATTGTCTTGCTAATTGAAGCTGTTTTCATTCAATCGAAATGCTTTGGTTTTAATTAGAAATTTAAAAATAAAATACTAATTTCTCATTAAGTTGATAATAATTAAACCTCTGGTCAGACATCTATTTTTGTTCATCCGAAGTTACGTCTGCGAAGATTTTTATTTTTATTTAAATTTACAATCAATTAACGTTAGCTGAAATAATATCAAAAATTTCTGTGACTGATAAAAAAAATTTCTTTTAGAAATAATATAAGGCAAGTTCATTTATCTGTTAGCAGATAAAAGGTCGTCAAGATGTGTGGAAGCGATTATGATATCCAGGTACGTTAAAGAAATTGGCAAACATGAAAAAATTGAAATTTTCATAAAAAACGATATCTTAGATAGTAGTATTGTATTTTTTTCTACGGTTCTAATTTAAAAGTTTTGAATGTGAAAATTTTAAAATATTATAATTTACGAGACCTCAAGTTTGAAATTTTTCAGTTTTGAAAGAGTATATGAAAATTTGGTATTGGTATCGTAATTTTCAATCGTATAACTTCGAACATATTACAAAAGTCGGCAATTTTGAATGCATGGTTTTGAATTCGAATTTTTCAATTATATGAATCTCTCTATAAGATTGTATATCTTCGAAAAAAGAATTGATTCAGCCGCTTATATATATATTTTTTCTAAAACCAGTAGTTTGGAAAAAAATGGAATATACCAGATTGTATGTCTTACTTAGACTTACATTTTCTACTTGAGTAAATTTGATCCTTCTGCCGAAACTCACATTTTTAATTCATCATCTTGAATAAAAGTTTCAGAAAAAGTATTGTGCAATTTTAAAGTTGTTTGAATAGTGTCTGATTTCGAAGTTGTAAGAATAAAAAATATGTCAAGACTTTAAATATTAGTTGGAAACTACAGCGTTTAAATTAGACAATATTTTTTAAATTCTCTTTATTGTACAAAAAAAAAATTATGTACTGTGTCATACATTTGGGAACTTTAGGAATGCACAATTTTAACTGGATGCTTTATGGTAAACACGTTTCAAAATAAATACGTATGTAGTATTTGTTATGATTAATAATTAAAATATTATATTTCACAATATGTGTATACATAAAAATCTAAATCGTTTTTCTTATCTTTTTATGTGGCTGGCGTTCAGGATCTATCGAATTACTCCAAGAAAATACAGAAAAATTGTTAAATAAGATAGGCAGCAGTTTTTCTGAAAATTTTTATGTTAGACTTTATGAAAAAAATCCCCCTTTAAACATTTTTTTCCAATTTTGGAAGATTATTAATAACATTCTCTACACTTTTAAAAAGAATGAAGAATAAATGTGAATAGAACAAAGTTGTGTAGAATTAAAATTTTCACATGAAAGTGCAAGAAAAAATATTTTGCACTTTATCGATAGAGGTGGCGCAAGCCCCATGCATTTGAACACGTTTTTCCTGTAAGAAAAAAGGACGTATTCGTACATTTTGATTAGAATCCTCAATATTATATGAATCGAGTTGAAACTCAATTTTCGAAAATGAGCAATTAAATACTAATTAAATATGACTTCATAAATATCACCCCCATAAGTCGGTTTGATAGGGTCCTAAAAAAACCTCATGAGTGAAAAAATGGGTCTTGCGAGTTTTTCGTGCCAATTATAATTTTTCAACTGTCTTTTTTTTTAATTCAGATTGTTTTTAATGCATTAAATACTACTTCATACAGATAATTATATCAATAAATAAACTGTCTAAACAATTCATCATTGTTTTTAGCAATTTTCTCTTAGAACAGAGTGAGAAAGTCGCGGTTTTTTCATAAATTCTCAACCTTCCGTCCAATTTTCAATTAAAGTAAGGTAACACTTAATCATTTTCAACATATTTAATTTTTGAAACAATTTTTAACTATTTTTAATAATACTCCTTTAGAATTATACTAGAAAACAGCAGTTTTTACGAAAAGTTTTCACTTTTTGTTCAATTTTCAATTAGACCAAGATAAATAAATAATTGAAGTTAACAGCATTGGTTTTTTAAACCCTTTATTATTATTTAAATAATATTATCTTCGAAAAATGTTAAAAATTGTTGTTTTGTCTGAAATATTCAACTTTTGGTTTACTTTCCACTTAGAGTATGGTAATCATGATTGAAATTTAACTAATATAATTTTTCAAATAAATTATTTTCGTTGAAAACTATCTTTTTCTATAGTAATACTTAATAGATGCGATTTTTCCTGAAATTTTCCACTGAATTTTTTTTATTTTTCTGTCAACTTTTCACTCAGTAAGTTAATAATCAATACAAGTTGGGAACAAATGATGAATATTAATATAAATCTGGACAAAAAGGCTCTCAGTAACTAATTCAAGGAAATTTTACATGTAATATGATCCATATAGAAAATTTGAAAAATATTTCAAATTTCTATTTTAGTTTAGGAAACATAATCACAGAAAACAAACAAATGGTTTCAAATATATTTCCTTTTAATGTTTATTTATTATTTGTTGATAACTAAAAAGGCAAAGCAAAATTAAACGTTTTAGAAAAAACCGCAAATTTTCATCACTTATCTAAGAGAAGGCAGTTATAACCAATAATAAATTGTTTCAATAATTATTGTTGTGAAATTGCATTAATTGTTACCTCACTAAGTGAAAAATTCACACTAGTCTTTTCACTCCCTAGGGACTGAAAAGTGACGTCATAGGTGAATATTATTAATTTATACATCAAAATTTGTTTTGAAATCTTTTTGAATATTCTCTTAAATATTTGTTAAAAAAAGTTTATTTTCATTTTCCCGAAATCACATGATCAGCTCATTATCTTGGAACTCGAATTTTTCGTACAAAATTTTTGGAAAAATCCTGGAAAATCACAAAAATTAGCTCAAAGTCTTCCATATACTTTTTTGAAAATTTTGAAAATATTTTTCAATATTTATTCTTAAATTAATTAACAAAAATATAATTCTTAGATTTTCTAGGAATTTCAATGAAAAATTGTTATTCATTTGAAATATTTTAAATGTTTATAAAGCTTATATGGTTCTAGGAAATCTTCTAAAAATCTATGTTGTATTTTAAATGTTTGAAAATTTTTTATATTTTTACAACTTTTAAAGATCCTTAAAAAGCTTCAAAAGTTTTATTTCTGAGTTGATATTTGTTCAATTTTTATTTATGTATCAAAATTCAATTATTTCACTTGAATATTAAAAATTTGTTAAATAAAACAATTAAAATTGTAATGTTCAAAGATTAAATTCAAAACTCTGAATCATTAACGATTCACGGTTTTCTATTTTAAATAATAATTTTTAAAATAGTTTTGTTTCTACTACTTGATTCAAAATTGCTCATCTTAAATAAAAAGTTAAATATTGCTCAATATTTATTTCGCCTAAATACTGAAAATTTGTTAAATAGAACCATTCAATTTGTAAAGTTCAAAGTTTGAGTTTAACACTTTGAAATATTAACGATTCATGGCTTTCTATTTAAAATAATCCAGTCTAAAATTGTTTAATTTTCAATATTCAATTAATGATTTCTCATTTTAAATGAAATGTGAAATATTGCTAAATATTCAGAAAAATGTATTTCCCTTAATTAAAATTTGTTGAACTTGATGGTTTAAAAATGGAATATTTTATATTGAAACAATATTTGAATAGGATCTGAAATTCAGTATGAGCGTTTCATTATGAATCTATCAATTTTAAATTATTTCGAAATTGAGAATAGCTTATAAAGCTTTAGCCGGAATTTTATTAACAGCAAAAGTTCTTGGTAAAAGTCTAGCTAAAAGTGTGATATACATTTCAATCGCAGTTTCTTGCAGAAACTTATATATTACATATCCTACGAAAATTGACAGAAAAGTGCAGGTCGAAACGCTGATGCCGATTCTGAAAATCTTTCTTGTGAAAATTTCTAATTTTTTGTTTAATTTTGCACATTTTAAAAATAACCTCTTTGTGTTTGTGAAATACTTTTTAATTAAAGTTATAAGTGTTATTATTACGTTGAATACCCAAATTGCAATATTTATAATCTCGTATTTTTCTATAACCTTGCAGATTTTTGCGATAAAGTAAAGAAAATTGATAAAAAGCTCTAACAATTTTTGAATTGTATGAACTTATAGTTAATTGTTGATTTCTTTACTTTTTCCAAAAAAATACAAGAACAAGTTAGATTTTTGTATTAAGCTGCATTTTTTATTTAATTTTTGGCATTTTTTCACGAAAAAGTACAAGTTTTAGCAAGAAATTACATTTGTAGTAATGTTGTACTTTCTTTTGCAAAATTTGTTCACGAAATCTCGTATATAATATTTCTAAATGAGTGATCAAAAATTAGAAATTATTATATTTCTTATTTTATTCCTCATTAAGTACAAACGACTGCCGCTGCAGCAATCTCGTGGTCACCCAGCTACGTCAGGGGAAGTTGAGTAGCGCGAGTAGAACAAGCGGGTATACGGCGATCAAATAGGCTTTTCAAATTAATTAAATTAAATTGAATTTAAAAATCAAATGATTGAAATTCAATATATTAATTTTTTATCATTATTAAATTGAATTTTCAATTAAAAATGAAGTAAAATAAAAAAGGTTCTTAAGAGTTCTTAAAAAAAAGAATAGCCTACAACCCATCATACCCGACCAAATCCAAATCAATTTTGATAGGACACCAACAATCACGGGAGCAAAGTGAAAATGTTGCATTAATTTGTCACTTGAGTTAGGTAAATTCAATTTATTTCCAGAATTCTTAAAAAGACTACCGCATTTGCCAGATCATACAAATTACCAAATTTTGTTATGGTGTTGCTTCAGATCCACCCGACCGGAAAAAAACACGTCCTGGAAAAATCTGCGGGAGGAGTCTTACATATTTATAATTACAATAAATTCAATATGAGTTTTTACAGATAATTTCTACACATTATATTTTCTTTTACATCAAATAACAGTTATTTTAACACATCATAGTCTTTCTGATTTAATCGGGATCCTACAATAGATTATTGAATGAATTTGATTTGTAATTTATTGCATTTATTTGTAGATTTCTGTAAAAATGGTTTCAGTTGTTTCTTTTTACTTTCTTGTTCAAATTTTTTCACCAGGCAGCTCAAGAAAGAACAATTTTTCGCTTTATTTAAAACAATACTCCCTGGTGGAAAAATGTATGCCAGAAAGTACAAACAACTAAAACCGTTTTTACAGGAATCTACAAATAAATGCAATAAATTACAAACAGAATTACAAGAAAGTACAATTTTTTCATTATTCCAAAAATTTTGTATTTTTTTGTCTATCTTATTCGACATAAGATAACAAATATTTAGAATATTGCAATTAGATAGTCTTTAATTGGCACGTATACATCATAACTATCACAAAAAACGCTTCTATATTTAATGAATGATAAAATATTAAGAGACTGGAAAATCGTTATTGAAAAAAACTTACGTTCGAAGATTTTTTTTTCGAATATTCGATATAATATTCGAATACATTAAATTAAAATTGAACAATTGAGAAAGAATTGAACACAGTCACTGATATTTAAAGAATCAAACACTTGAAGATCACATTTTTCAAATTCAAAGTTATAAAAACTTAGATGCAATTTAAAACCCTCTAAGTGAAATGATTTTAAATTCAAAACTTTCAAAATTAAAGATTCAAACTTTCTTAATTTGAGCGCTCAATAATTTACGCGTACCAAATTGCAGTGTTTAACACTTTTCAAATGAAAATTTTGTCATTAAAAGCCGATAAACTGCAAAGTTTTAAACTTTTAACTTCTATACATTGTACAGCTTCAAGAATTCAAATTTCCAAAAATTTCTTGTCAAATATTGTCTTACAAATTTGCTCAAAAAGAATCATTTAGAAATATTCCGGGAATCTAATGAAAATTTTGTTTTTATCTTATAACTTGAATTTTTCCTACAATTTTTCGAAAATCCTGGAAGAGAAAAAATTGCCTTAAAATCTTCCAGATTCCTTTTCAAAAATTTTAGAAATGTTTTTAAATATTCTTTTTAAATTAATTTTCGAACAAAACAATCGGTTTCAATTTCTAGGAGTTTTAATTTTAAAAAATTATTCTTTTTAAACCTTTAAAAATTCTTAAAATGCTTCTGAATTTTTTGTTTCAAATCCTTAAAAATCTAGATTTTGTTTTAAATGTTTTGAAATCTATTCAAGTTTTAAATTATTTTGGAAACATTTCAAAACTTCTGAATATATATTAATCTTTCTTGGATTTTTTGCTAATTAATAATTGTTCAATTTTTATTTATGAATCAAAATTTGTCTGTTTTTAAAATCTTTTTGAATATTGTCTGAACATTAGTTTTATGGAATAAAAAATTATTTTCAGTTTTCCCAGAAATCTGAAGAAAATTTCTTCATTTTCCTGAAACCTTTGAACGTTCTTAAAAAGCTCAAAAATCCTATTCTGAAGTCTTTTAAATATTGAATTTTTAATATGTTTCATATTATTTCGAAGATAGACTTTTCAATAGGGTGCTTCTATCATTCAAATGCATTTAGCTGTCTGAAATAATCAACACAAAATTATTTTGAAAAATGAATAACATTTTTAATTTAAGATTACGTTTGGTGTGGATATCTAGTTAAAATTTTGATTAAAAAGTAAATGTTGCATTACTGAAATTGCTGCTTTATCTGTGATTGATTATATAGCAAACATTCTTGGTAAAAGTGTAATAATTTGAAACAATTATAGTTTCTGGTAGTAAAACATATTACTTTTAAGAACAGTTGTCCAATATTTCAACTATTATGAAATATTGTATTTTTTGTAAAGATTTGTAATTTTCTAAAATCATTTACATAAAATTAGAAGAATTTGAAGTCAAACACCCAAATTGAAAAATGTGAAATCCTTTAGTTTTCTGATAAACCTAGTAAATGTTTACATCAACGTAAAAAAGAAATCATACAAAGTTATAACAATTTTTGAATAGCATGTATTTTTCGGTATTTTTATGTTGAAGTTCGTACATTCTTTATAAAGAAGTACATTAAAAAAAATGCTGTTGTAGAAATGTAGTACTTTTGTATAATTTTTGTAGTAGAAATATTGTACTTCCTTGTAAAATTGTTTTCCACCAGGTCTTTATTGAATTTTATAATATAAGCAAGGTCAAATGAAGGATTTCATTAAATCAAACAAACATTTGTTTGAACCCGCATCAATTACACAATGTAATATGGAACCAAGTTCAGGTAAGTCCGTAGAAAAAAACAAGTTACAATTATTTCGTATAAAAAAAACAGTTCATGCCGATGCGTATAATCAAGTCCATTTTGATCGATTTTGACATTTGGACTTTCGGTGATAAAATAAACAAAACCAGACCATCCCACAGCAGGTAATACAATTTCATAAAATTGTCGGCAATATTCTATTGTATAGAATATATGATTATTTTATTACATGCTTCAGAACATTGTGCTTGTTTATTTTTTTGCAAAAAATCAAAATGTCAAAAAATGGACTTGATTCCATCTACAGAGCATCTCTGACCGGTTTTTTACTAAATAACCCTTACTTCTTCCTTTATACGGACTTACCTAAACTGGCTTCCATTTTTCACGGAACAATCGCTATAAACAAATTTTGTTTGATTCAAATGACATTTGTTTAATCTCAAAATATGCGAAATTTCTCTTTAACTGCGTTAAGCATGCGCGTCCTTTTTTCAGGAGTTTTATCTACATCAATTTCTGCAAAATAGATAAATTGAGTTCCTTTTATTGCTATATATAGGCCTCTCGGAAATACACTTCGGTTAGTCATGTCGAAAGGTACAAACTCCGAATGTCTTTGACGAAAATGACCGGCTGCATATGCAGCAATTTCTTCTGGAATCTCATAATTATGACCAGTACTGACGGTACCTTCACGGAACTCTTCAAGCTCGCCAGTCAATGTACACTGAAAGGTATAATCCTTGAAATAAACTGCATATTTCGAATAATGAGGACGACCTGAGGTTGGGTGTGAGTTGATCAGCCAAGGGGGTTCATTGAGGATGCTTTCTGTACATGCCAGTGGACCGGCAAAAATAGAGCCACTCTTCATAACAAACTGAACGGCGTAACCAGCACCTAATTTTTCAGAAAAAGTGGACATTTATGAATGTTTTGCACACTAGTAACTTAAAAATGTAACAATTTTTTCTCAATCACTGGTCACCAAAGAATGACCAATGCATTTGTGAAATTAAAAATGCAGTAAGATCTTATATCACTGGCGAGAAAGTTTTATTGCGGATTCCTGTACAATTTTTGCGAGAAACACGAATCCGAAATTCCTTAATCTTTATCTCGAACAGCTTAAGAGATATCGATCTTTTTTTATTTATGTTATTTCCAAACCTCCCCACATCCCATTCCCCAGCCAAACTCATCTCGGGGATAAAATGAGTTTAGTAGTATCTTCCCCCGTTTCCAGGAATTTATAAAAATAAAAAAAAGTCAACAATTTCTACTTAAAATCGTGAATATTTCGAAAACTATTCGAGGGATCGATTAAAAATTTTCAGATTCGTGTTACATGTAAAATAAGAAGCCGCATTAAAACTCTGTTGCTACTAATATCGTAATATTACAAAAAATGTGGTTTCCAAAGTAGTTTTTTTATGGGTTTCGAAGATAAAGGGTCATCCATAAACTACGTTACCAATTTTGTGCTTTTTTTGAGCCCCCTATCCTCCTTATATATATTATATTGTATTTAATATGAAACGATTTCAATTCCTAAGATTTCAGGTGGAAATACATTGCATTTTCAACAAAGTAGTTGGATTTTTAACAATGAAGAATGACTTTTCTGCTATAGAAGATGAATTTTCAATCCAAGAGGACGAAATAATTGCAGAAAGTTTGATTTTCTACCAAAAAAGATGACTTAATCAAAATATTTGAATTTTCAACTTACAATCCGCAACCAAATGGTCAAAATTCTCGAACAAAAATAGATGAAAATTTGACAAAAAAGAGTTGAATTTTCAACACAAAAAGTTTAATCTCGACGAAAATGTCGATTTTCAACCAAGAAATATGAGCTCACGTCCATAAAGGATCAATTTTTTGCCAAATGTCTGGTATTTAACAAAATAGTTGAATCCTTAAACACATAGATTAAGTTCCAATTAGAAAAGTTAAATTTTAAACTGAATAGTTGAAATTTCAACTAAAAAAAATTTGTAAACCAAAAAATTGAGTTTTCAGAGATTTTACTTTAGAAATTTTATTTCAAAACAAAACCGCTTTTCAAGCTGTTAAACAGATAAATTTCCAACTAAAATGATGAATCAGTTGTAGCAATTTTTTTTTAAAGCAGGTAAACTTTGAACCAGGCAGTCTATTTTTAAACCGAAAAATAATAATTAGCAACAAAGTATTTGAATCCCCAACCATAACAGATACGTTTTTGACCAAAAATTAAAATTTTCATTCACAAGCGATTGAAGATTAAATTTCTACGAAAAAAAAACTGTTTTACTAAAATACACGAATTTTTAGTCAGATTGTCGAACCATTAAATCTCTAACAATAAAAAAATGAATTTTGCAACAATAGAGCTCGGCCCAAAAAATTATTATTTCACCAAGAAGATTAATTTTCTAAAAATGCAATAGTTAAATTTTAAACAATAGAGATGCGTCTTTAACTGGAAAAGTTGATTTCAAACAAAGTGGTTCAAGTTTCAACCAAGTAGTTGAATTTCTGACCAAAAAAGATGACTTTTTAACAAAATAATTAAATTTTTAACCAAATAGTTGAATTTTCAACCAAATAGTAGAATTTTTACTCGAAATAAGTATTATCTAAGTTCGTCACATTACTTGCAGTGCACAGTGGGCTGGATCGGGAATTTAATATTAAAAATCACCTACAGTCTACAATTCTCAACTGATTCACAATTTTTTCACTAAGAAGTGATAAGAGATAGTCGCAAAGGAGCAACTATAGATTTTATTTCTCAGTTTTCATTATTTTCTATTTTTTATATAAATAAACAAGGAGCGAAAATGAGACATTTTTTAATTATTATTTTTTATCTTCAAATGTCCTATGTTTCGATAGAATTTTCGACTACGTTACTTGGGGGGGGGGGGTTAAACATCGGTTGTCAGCAGGGGGGAGTGAAAAATAGCCCAAAATTGGTAACTTAGTTGATGGACGACCTCAAGAGTTCAGAGGTGGATGAAAAAGGGAAAAAATTGGAAAATGGAAGGATGCGAGACACCCGGTAGGTCAGGTCGAGACAGAGGCTGGAGCAAGACGGTGGCCGGTGGCGCCACGCAATTGTCAATTAACATTTTTACCGTCGTGCAAGAAAACACGAAGCTACGTGCCCGGTACTTGGACGTGGAGGTAGACTGGTCAACCAATGGACCCAACAGCACCATGGATACATTTCATTATAATTATGTGTGCAGTGGATTGCTAATAGTACAAGCACCCTGACCAACTGACCATCCCCTGGGCGTAGCGCTACAAACAAGCTCAAGTTCAACTTCACTCGCTCCTTTTTCTCCAAGTTCACTCGCTCCCTTTTCAAGGTCTCTTTCTCCTTTTTCAAGGTCACTCACTCCTTTTTCAAGGTCACTCACACCTTTTTTAAGGCCACTCACTCCTTTTTCAAGGTCACTCGCTCCTACGTCAGGGTCACTCGCTCCTTTGCCATGGCCACTCGCTCCTTTGTCATGATCACTTGCTCACTTTTCAAGGTCACTCCCTCCTTTTTCAAGGTCACACGATCCTTTGTCGTGATCACTCGCTCCTTTTACAGCATTACTCACTCCTTTTTCAAGGTCGCTTGCTCTTTTTGAGACAGTCTCTCTCCTTTGTCAGGGTCACACACTCCTTCTCAAGGTCATTGATTCATTTTTCAAGGTCACTCATTCTCAAGGTCACTCTGTCTCAAGGTCACTCGTTCATTTTTCAAGGTCACTAGTTGCATTTCTAAGATCAGTCTCTCCTTTTTCAACGTCACTCGCCTCTTTCACAGGGTCATTCGCTCCTTTTTAAGGTAACTCGCTCCTTTCACAGGATCACTCGCTCCTTTTTCAAGGTCACTTGCTCATTTTTCAAGGTCACTTGCTCTTTTTTCAGAGAGACTCTCTCCTTTGCCATGGTCACTCGCTCCTTTTTCAAGTTGGCTTGCTCCTTTTTCAAGGTGGCTTGCTCTTTTTTCAGGGTGACTCCCTCATTTTTCAAGGTCACGCGCTCCTTTGTCAGGGTCACTCACTCCTTTCTAAGGTCATTCGCTCTGTTTTCAGAGACTCTTTTTTTCTCAAAGTAAGATTCTTCTCAAAGTACTTGGTTCATTTATCAAGGTCAAGCGTTAATTTTTCAAGGTCACTCGCTCCTTTGTCAGGGTAATTCGCTACTTTTTCAGGGTGACTCGCTCCTTTGTCAGGGTCACTCGCTCCTTCTCAAGGACATTGGTTAATTTTTCAAGGTCACTCGTTCATTTTTCAAGGTTATTTGCTCCTTTTTCAAGATCGCTTGCTCATTTTTCAAGGTCAATTGCCCTTTTTTTAGAGAGCTTTTGTCAGGGTCACTCGCTCCTTTTTAAAGGTGGCTTGCTCCTTTTTCAAGGTGACTCGCTCATTTTTCAAGGTCACTCGCTCCTTTGTCTGGTTAACATACTCCTTATCAAGGTCATTCGCTCCTTTTTTAGGGTGACTCGCTTCTTTTCAAAGTAATTGGTTCATTTTTCAAGGTCACTCTCTCCTTTTTCAATGTCGCTTGCTCATTTTTAAAGGTCACTCGCTCCTTTGTCAGGTCAGTCACTCCTTCTCAAGATCATTGATTCATTTGTCAAGGCCACTCGTTCATTTTTCAAGGTCGCTCGCTCCTTTTTCAGGGTGACTCACTCCTTCTCAAGGTCACTCCTTCTCAAGGTCACTCGTTCATTTTCCAAGGTCACTCGCCCCTTTTCCAGGGTCACTCGCCCCTTTTCCAGGGTCCTCGCTCCTTTTTCAAGCTTACTCGCTCATTTTTCAAGATCACTTTCCAACCGTGCAATTGACGCCTACCCCGAAAGGGAAACAGATTAATGATATAATAATAATAATAGTAATAATCTTTTTCAATCGTCAATCACTTTGGACGTTATGCATTTTTTTCAGGTTAAATTTTCAACAAATGAAATGAATTTTCCACCCAAAAAGATAAATTTTCAACCAGTAAGATTAATTTTCTACCAAAAAAGTACGGATTTTTAACAAAATACAAGAATTTTTAAAGAAATAGTTCAATTTTTAACTATGGAAATAAATTTTCAACTACAATGAAGAATCTTCGACAAAAAAAAAAAAGAATTTTTTACCAAGAAGATCTCTATCAAAAAAGATGAATTTTCAATAAAATGCATGAATTTTTAACCTAATAGTTGAATTTTCAAATCGGGAAGATAAATTTTCTGTTAAAAAAATTAATTTTCAACTAAAAAAAAAATAATTTTTAGCCAAAAAAAGAACTTTCCACAAAATAGTTTAATTTTTCACCAAAGAAATATATTTTTAATTATAATTATAAATCTTCAATAAAAGAAAATGAAGTTTGAACCAAATAGTTTGAATTTTCGACCAAAAAATTAATTTCTGACCAAGAAAATTAATATTCTAGCAAAAAATACGAATTTCAACAAAATTCATGAATTTTGAATCTAATGGTTGAATTATCAACTAAAGAAGATAAATTTTCAACCGAACAAAAGAAATATTTCAACAGTTAAACAAATTAATTTTGAACCAAAAAAAAGAAGATTCAACAAAAAAAAAATAACCTTTAACAAAATAGTTTATGTTTTGACAAAAAAAAAAAGAATTTTCAACTATAATGATAAATCTTCTTTTAAGAAAGATGAATTTTTAACCGAACAGTTGAATTTTCGACCAAAAAGACGAATTTTTAACAAAATACAAGAATTTTCAAGAAAATAGTTAAATTTTTAACTGAAGAAATAAATTGTCAACTATAATGAAGAATCTTAAAAAAAAAACCAAACAGTTTAATTTTTAACAAAAAAATGAATTTTCAACTATAATGATGAATCTTTATTTAATAAAAATGAATTTTGAACCAAACAGTTGAATTATCAACGAAAAAAAGGTCAATTTTCAACCAAAAATGGAATACTTATATTTTTAGTTAAAGAAATTAATGTTTGAACAAAAAAAAAACGAGTTGTCAACAAAATAGTTAAATTTTTAACCAAAGAAATGAATTTTCAACTGAAATGAGGAATCTTTAATCAAGAAAATTAATTTTCAACCAAGAAGATTAATTTTCTGCAAAAAATGACGAATTTTAAGAACAATACATGAATTTTCAATGAAAAAAAAAAAAAAAAAATTTCAACCAAAAATAGAATAGTTATATTTTTAGTTAAAGAAATTAATTTTTGAACAAAAAAAATGAGTTATCAACAAAACATTACCATTTTTAACCAAAGAAATAATTTTTCAACGAAGATGAAGAATCTTTAAGCAAGAAAATTAATTTCAACCTAAAAGATGAATTTTTCACCAAGAAGATCGTTAAAAATTTAATTATTTGGTTAAAGATTCATCATTTTAGTTTAAAATTAATTTCTTTAGTACGTTTTTCAGTTGAAAATTCATATATTTTTTTGAAAATTCGTCTTCGTCGATAAAAAAAACTAATCTTCTTGGTTGAAAATACATTTTCTTGATGACAAATTAATTTCCTTGGTTGAAGATTTATCATTTTAGATGAAAATTCATTTCTTTGGTATCTTTTTCAGTTTTGTTGAACATTCGTCTTTTTGTATAGAAAATTCATCCTTCTGGATTGAAAATTCATTTTTTACTAGAAAAGTCATATTTTTTTGTTGAAAACTCAACAATTTGGTTGAAGATTCCATTATTTTATTGGAAATTTAATTATTTTGTTGAAAATTCATGTATTACGTTATAAACTGGTCTTTTTTGGTCAAAAATGCAACGTTTTATTCAACATTCGTCTTAGTGGATAGAAAATTCATCCTTTTGGATTGAAAATTCATCTTTCGGTAGAAAAGTTATGTTTTTTAGTTGAAAATTCTACTATGTTGTTGAAAATTTAATTATTCTGCTGAAAATTAACGTATTTTGTTAGAAGTTAAAAAAAGTGACATTTTCAACCACAGAAATGATTTTTGAATTAAAATCCTAAATCATTAAACAACAAAATGAATTTTTAACCTGAAGGTTGAGTTTTTAATTTAAAAAAAAATTGAATTTTCTTCTTAAACACTAATTTTCAACTAAAATGATGAATCTTCAACTAAAAATGGATTCGTTTCATTTTCAGTAAAAAGAAAAAGAATTCTCAACAAAATAGTCCAATTTTCAACCACAGAAATTAATTTTGAACTAAAATCATGAATCTTCAACCATAAAAATTAATTTGGAACCAAATAGTTTAATTTTTAAATAAAGATTAATTTTCTTTCCAAAAGACGAATTTTCCACTAAAATGGTGAATCTTCAACCACAAAAATGATCTTTGAATCAAATAGATGAATATTTTTAACGTAAAAGATTAATTTTCATCCAAAAAAGTAAATTTTCTACTAAAAAAGATGATTTTTCAACAGAAAATATGGATTTTTAACTAAAAAAGTTAAATTATTAGCTAAAAATGAAATAGTTCAATTTTCAGCTAAAACAATTAATTTTAAACTGGAAAAAAACTCAGTTTCATCAAAATAGTTTAATTTTTTAATAAAAAAATTAATTCCCAAATAAAAAGGTGAATTTTCAACCAAGGAGATTAATTTTCTACAGAAAAAAAAACAATTTTCAACCAAATAAATGAATTTTCATCCCAATAGTTGAATTTTAAACTAAAAAAGATCAATTTTCAACTAAGAATGGAATAGTCAAATATTCAGTTTAAAAAGTCGAATTTTCAGCAAAATAGTTTAATTTTCAACAGAAGAAATTAATTTTCAAATAAAATGATGAATCTTGGACCAAAAAAAATGAATTTGTTACAAAATAGTTGCATTTGTAACCAAAAAGATGAATTTTCTACCAAAAAGGTTAATTTTCAACAAAATACATGAATTTTTAACGAAAGAAATCAATTTTCTACTAAAACAATGAATTTATAACCAAATAAATGAATTTTCAACCAAAACGATGATTTTTTCACTCGAAAGATTAATTTTTAACCGAGAAAATAAATTTTCTGGTTGAAGATTTATGATTTTAATTTAAAATTCATTTCTGTGGTTGAAAATTGAACTATTTTGTTGAAAATTCGTTTTTTTTTGGTTTTGTTTTTTTTTTGAAAAAATTAATTGTTTTAATTAAAAATGACACTATTCCGTTTTTGATTGCAAATTAATGTTGTTATTTATTTGAAAATTCATGAGTTTTATTGACAGTTCGATTTTTTTTTTAGAAAATTAGTCTTCTTGGTTTAAAATTCATTGTTCTGATTGGAAATTTATTTTATGTTTGAAAATTTAACTATTTCAGTTGAAAAATCGACTTTTTGGCAGAAAATTCATTTCTTAGTTGAACATTTAACGATTTTGTTAAAACTTTGTTTTTATTTTGTTGAACATTAATTTTTTTAAACTGAAAATTGAACTGTTTCATTTTGAGTTGAAACCTGATTGACTGAAAATTCTACTATTTTGTTGAAAATTTAATTATTCTGTTGAGAATCAAACTAAAATTGCCTTTAAAATATGGAACAAAGAGAAGAAGCAATATCTTTAGAAATAACTGGCTCGAAGGACCCCTAGAAAAAATAAAATAAAAATATCTGAATTCTGTAGAACGATCAATCTTATTGGATAGAAAATGCATCCTTTTGGATTAAAAATTCATCTTTTGGTAGAAAAGTCATCTATTTTGGTTGAAGATTTAATTATTCTGTTGAGAATCAAACTAAAATTTCCCTTAAGCTATGGAACAAGGAGAAAAAGCAACATCTTTACAATTCACCGGCTCGAAGGACCCTTAGAAAAAATGTGAATTCTGCAGAACGATCAATCTTATTGGATAGAAAATTCATCCTTTTGGATTGAAAATTCATCTTCTGATAGAAAAGGCGTCTGTTTTGGTTGTAAATTTAATTATTCTGTTGATAATCAAACAAAAAATTCCCTTCAACTATGGAACAAGGAGAAAAAGCAACATCTTTACAATTAACCGGCTCGAAGGCCCCCAAGAAAAAAAATGTGAATTCTGCAGAACGATCAATCTTATTGGATAGAAAATTCAACCTTTTGGATTGAAAATTCATCTTCTGATAGAAAAGTCGTCTGCTTTATTTGTAAATTTAATTATTCTGTTGAGAATCAAAAGAAAAATTCCCTTAGACTATGGAACAAGGAGAAGAAGCAACATCTTTACAAATAACCGGCTCGAAGGACCCCTAGAAAAAAATAAAAAATAAATATCTGAATTCTGCAGAACGATCAATTTGTCAAATGCCTTCTTTGATAATCTCAGGTGTAATAGCATGCGCAATGCTTGTTTTGTGCTCGCCACTCCCAAGTATGGATACTCAAGGAGACTGGCGCATTTTCTCAGTAAGCATAAGAAATTATGTAATGTAGCTCGGTCTGCAAGGGCAAGGTCGGTGGCGCTTGAAAATGTACACAGTCTCTCATGGAGGTCAGCAAGAGAGAAAAGAAATTTTTTTTTTACCTTTTGTATCAGGGTTGATTAAATTTTTTTAATAAAATTAAATTTGTCAATAAAATAAGCACACAATAAAACAGAGGAAATAGGATGATTCAATTAAAATTGATATATTTTGTTAAAAATTCGTCTTATTCGATAGAAAATTAATTTGCTTCGTTGAAAATTCATCCTTTTGGTTAACAATTCTACTATTTGGTGAAAAATTAATCGACTTTGTAAGAAATTCAAGAATTTTGTTAGAAAATCTTTTTTTTTTTGAAAATTCAAATGTTTTGTGGAAAATTCGTCTTTTTGTGTGAATTTTCAACAAAGTAATTTAATTTTCAACCTACAAAGGTGAATTTGCAACTAAACAAGATTACTTTTCTACCAAAAGATGAATTTTCTATTCAAAAGGATGAATTTTCTATACAAAAAAGACGAAATTATAAAAAAGTAGTGGAAAATCAAAATAAAATGAATCTTCAAAAAAAAATGAATTTGTAACCAAATAGTTGCATTTGTATCCAAAAAGATCAATTTTCTACCAAAAAGACTGATTTTCAACAAAATACATGAATTTTGAACCAAATAGTTAAATTTTCAACCACAGAAACGAATTATGAACTAAAATGATTAATTTTCTAATAAGAAATTAATTTTTAACTGAATAGATCAATTTTTACCCAAAATGATGAAATTTTGAACTATGAAGATTAATTTTTTATCGAAAAATACGAATTTTCAACAACATACATAAATTTTCAACTGAAAAAGATATCAAAGGAATGAATTTTCAACTAAAATGATTAATTTTTGAACAAAAAAATTAATTTTTCACCAAAAAGACGAATTTTCAACCAAGAACATTAATTTTCTATTGAATAAGACGAATTTTCAACAAAATATATGAATTTTCAACTGAAAAAGATACCAAAGAAATTAGTTTTCAACTAAAATGATAAATCTTCAACCAAAATTGTTAAATTTGTAACCAAATAATACAATTTTTAAATCTAATTTGTAGGAAATTTAACAATTTTGTTGAAAAGTTACTTGTTAGGTTAAAAATTCAAATTTTTTGTTGAAAATTCATCTTTCTAGGTTCAAAATTTAACTATTTTGATAGAAAATTTAATTCTTTGGTTGAAAATTTAACTATTTGCTTGAAAATGCATGCATTTTGTTAAAAAATTCGTTGACTTTTGTGAAAATTAATGTTTTTGACTGAAAATTTAACTGTACGATTTTTTATTGTAAATTTATCCTTTATAAGTTGAAAATTCAACTATTTGGTTAAAAATTCATGTATTTTCTGCAAAATTCTTATTTTTTTGTAGAAAATTAATCTGCGTCGTTGAAATTTCATGTTTTCGATTGAAATTCAACTATTTCGTAAAAAATTAATCGAATTTGTAGAAAATTCCACAATTTTATTGGAAATAATTTTTTTTTAATGAAAAATTCAAATGTTTTGTTAGAAATTTTGTCTTTTTGAGTTCAAAATTTAACTATTTTGGTAGAAAATGGATTTCTTTGGTTTACAATTTAAATATTTTGTTAAAACATCTTTGTTTTTTTGTCGAAAATTTGTTAAAAAAATAACTATTCCAGCTGAAAATTGTTTTTTTTTTCTGTTGAATATTCAAATACTTGGTTGAAAGTTAAACTAGTTTATTAAAAATTCTTCTTTTTTGGTAGAAAATCAATCTTCTCGGTTGAAAATTTAACTATTTGGTTAACAGTTAATCTATTTTGTTATAAATTAAACAATTTTCTAACAAATAATCCTTTTTTTCCCTTAAGAAATGCAACAAAGGGTAGAACCAACATTTCTACAATTAACCGGCTCGAAGGACCACTACCAAAAACAATATTAAAATATCTGAATTTTAGTTGAAACGTCAACTACTTGGTTTAAAATGTATGTATTTTGTGAAAAAAAACATCGCTTTGGTTAAAAATTTAACTATTTTGTTGAAAAATCGTTGCTTTTTGGTTGAAAATTATTTTTTAAGTGATAATTCAACTATTCCAGTTGAAGATTCATAATTTTAGTTGGGAATTCATCTCTGGTTGAAAATTAACTATTCTGTTTAATATGTAACTATTTCATTTTTGGTTGGAAATTTAGTTTTTAGTTGAAAATTCAACTATTTGGCGGAAAATTAATCTTTTTTAGTTGAAAATTATTGTGTTTTGATAAAAAATAGTCTTTTTTTAGTAAAAATTAATTTTTTTAAATAAAAATCGATCTACTTCATTTTTGGTTGAAAAATGATATTTTTCTAGTTGAAAATTCAACTACTTGGTTGAAAATTTCATGTGTTTTGTTTAAAACAAATCGTCTTTTTCGGTTGAAAATTAGTTTTTTTTAATGAAAATTGATCTATTTTATTTTTGGTTAAAAATTGATATTTTTTAGTTAAAAATTCAACTGATTGGTGGAAAATTCATGTCTTTTGTTAAAGAATCATCGCTTTGGTTGAAAATTTAACTATTTTGATGAAAAATCGTTGCTTTTTGGTCGAAAAATTATGTTTCAAGTCAAAATTTAACTATTCCAGTTGAAGATGCATAATTTTAGTTGATAATTCATCTCTTTGGTTGAAAATTGAACTATTTTGTTGAAAATGTAACTGTTCCATTTTTGGTTGAAAATGTAACTTTTTAGTTGAAAATTTATTTATTTTGCTGAAAATTGACATTTTTTAGTTGAAAATTCACGTGTTTTCTTTAAAAAATCGTCTTTTTTGGTTGAAAATTAATTTTTTTAAATGAAAATTGATCCACTATTTTTTGAAAATTAAACTAAAATTTCCCTTAAGCAATGCAATGAAGGGTAGAACCAACATCTCTACAATTAACCGGCTCGAAGGACCACTACCAAAAACAATATTAAAATCTTTGGTTGAAAATTTAGCTGTTTTTAGTTGAAAATTCAACTATTTGACTGAAAATTGATCTTTTTTAGTTGAAAATTAAAGTAAAATTTCCCTTACGCAATTCAACAAAGGGTGGAACAGCATCTTTACGAGCAACCGGCTCGAAGGACCACTACCAACTTCTTCTTCTTCTTCTTGTTCTAGAAGATCCGTTTTTCTGTTTGAAAATTCATCTTTGTAGGTTGAAATTTGAACAATTTGTTTGGAAATTCCACTATTTCGTTGAAAATTAAAGTATTTAAAACTTCCGTTAAACAATGCAACAGAGGGTCGAACCAGCATCTTTAGGCGCAACCGGCTCGAAGGACCACTACCAACTTCTTCCTTTTCTTCCTCTAGAAGATCCTTTTTTCTGTTTGAAAATTCATCTTTGTAGGTTGAAAGTTGAACAAGTTGGTTCAGAATTCCACTATGTCATTGAAAATTAAACTAAAATGTCCGTTAAGCAATGTAACAAAAGGTGAAACCAGCATCTTTACAAGCAACCGACTCGAAGGACCACTACCAACTTCTTCTTCTTCTTGGTTGAAAATTAAACTGAAATTTCCGTCAAGCGATGCAACAAAGGGAGAAACCAGCATCCTTACAAGTAACCGGCTCGAAGGACCAGTACCAAAAATAATATTAAAATATCTGAATACCCTAATTACAAATGTTGCTTCCCGTTTTACTTGATTAGTTAATATTCCTGGTATATTTGCCCAGTTCAATACCCCTTCTCACATGTCTCTTGACACTCTGAAGTCACTTTTTTCTCATTAATTCAATTACGTAACTGCACCGTTTTACTTGCGTCAGCGGTCTCTCTCAATTCTGGGAAGATCAAAGATCCTTTGACGCGACATTGAGATTATGTGACACTTCTAGGAAAGTCAAGATTAACACAATGCTTTTCGCGGTTCATCGAACTCATCCGTGAAGGCACAGCGAAGAAGAACGTCTCGTGCGACATTTGCTGCAAGAACTAACTCATTCAGGGAATTGCCTAGCTAGAATTGTGATTTGCGAGTGAGAAAAGCAAACGCTTCTACTTTTTAACTTAAATTAGCGTCCCTTGTGTTGATTTAGCACAAAGCCGACAATTCCTTCAACATCTTGATGAAATATGAACATGTTAATAGTTATTCCTGTCGAGAAATGCCAGAAAGTCCTGTTAGGGACCGTTCGCAAAACTACGTCACGCTATTTTTAACACTTTTTCCGTCCCCAGGGTGGCCACTATTTTTTTAATTTTCCTCTCCCGGCGAAAAATCTGCTCTCTTTCCGAAATCCAGAGTTTTTTCATACACATGATCAATTGCGGAAGTCGATAAGCATCAGCAAACCTTTTTACAAGAAATCTATTGACTTTGAATCATGCCTTTTCGAACAAAAAAAAATCCAGGACTTTTCCAGGTTTTCCAGGACAAAAAAAAAATAATTTTTCAAGGTACCTTTTTTTACAGTAAAACAATAATTTTCACGAAACATGCCTTAAAACTCTGATTTTAGGGTCAGAAACACGTTTCTTCGTGATTCTTCTTTTATGACGGTGAAAAATCACGACCCTACAATCGAAAATTTAAAAAAATTATTATTAGTTGAAATTTGACTGATTTACCTATTTTTAAGTCAATTTAAATTTAATTTTCAATTAGATAATTAAATTTTGAACCAAATAGTTGAATTTTTAACCAAAAACAGTTGCATTTTCAACGAAATAATTGAATTTTGAGAAGAAAAACCTAATTCTTAACGAAAAAGGTGAATTTTAAATCTAAAAGGATGAATTTTTTGTCCAAATAGACAAATGTTCAACAAAACAGTTGAATTTTCAAAAAAACAAAACAAATTTTCAAGCAGAGAGATAAATTTTCCATTAAAATGATGTAACTTAAAAAAAAAACACAAGAATTTTTAACACAGTGCTTTAACTTTCAATCCAAAATTCAAATTTTTTAATAAAAAAGACGAATTGTCAATAAATAAAGCTTTTTCAGACAAGATAGAAAACTAATTTCATCCAAATTGTTAAATTTTCAATCCAAAGACGAATTTTTTGTAAAAAAAGTTTCATTTTCAACCCGAAAATATGAATTTTCAAGAAAAAACGGAAGTTACATTTTCAGGTAAAAAATTAATTCTAAATAAAAAAAATAACGAATTTTCAATAAAATAATTCAATTTTCAACCTAAGAGATGAATCTTCAAACAAAATCGATAAAAAATTAATTTTTGAAAAAAAAAAATCAGTTTCAACGAAGTAGTTCCACTGAAATAGTTAAATTTTTAATTTAAAAAATTAATTTCAACTAAAAAAAAAACAAATTTTCAATAAAATAGTTCCATATTGAACCCAAGAGATGAATTTTCAAACAAAAAAATTAATTTTTAACAAAGTGGTTCAACTTTTACCACTGTACATAGTTGAATTTTCAATTTTAAAAAATTCATTTTCGGCCAAAACTGGAATAGTTACATTTTCCACTTAAAAAATTATTTTTTTTAACAAAAAGAAAAGTTTTGAATTAAGTAGTTAAACCTCCAACCAAAAAAATGATTTTTTAACAAAAATAATTAATCTTCAACTGGAATAGTTCAATTTTCAATTTAAAAAAATTAATTTTTAGCCAAAAAGATGAATTTTTAACTAAAATGATTAATTTTCAACAACAGAATTATTTTTTAATAAATTGGTTTCGATCTTCACAATGAGGTTGAATTTTCAACCAAAACATATAATTTTCTACCGAAAAATACGATTTTCAACCAAATAAAGGAATTTTCAACGAAATAGTTGATTTTTCAACTAAAAAAAAAGATAAATCTTCAACCAAATAGTTGAATTTTGAACTGAAAAAGATCAGTTTTCAACCAAAAATAGAATAGTTAAATTTTCAGTTAAAAAATTTATTTTCCACAATCAAAGAATTCAACGAAAGTGATAAATTTTTAACTAAAGTGATGAATCTTCAACTGGAATAGATAAATTAATAAAAAGATGAATTTTAAACTGAAAAGATGAATTTAAAAAAAAAAAAGAGTTTAACTTTCTACCAAGTAGTTTTATTGTCATTTTTTAGATGACAGTTGCTCCCAGTGGGACCCTGCGGTAGTTGTTAACCTTTAGTTTTTAATTATATATATATATATATAGAGAGAGAAAGGTCTATTTCGGTACCCTAAAAATGATGCAGGTATAGGCTGAAGGGTACAGACTAGAAAAATACCAAACGTTGTTTGTAACTGATCTTAAAGTGGTATCAAGTTGATCTTTCTTCTCACGAGGGTCGCCAAATTTCGTGCCCACTGGGATGCACGGTTTACGTGAAACCAAAACGATTGCGTGCGCAACCACTCGAAAAGAGGAGATTAACGGGCCCGCGCCCGCGGCAATGAGACAGCACTCGATACGAGACAGGCTAGGTCAACTATGTGGGAAAAAATGCTGCTGTTTTTAGCGTCATCTGTGTCGGACTGCGAAACTGAGTCAGCGTCCATATGATAGTGCACGTGTGCATGTATATAATGCTATTGTGTGCGCCAGTATTTTATTATTTGAAGGAAAAAGGATATAATAAATGCAAATGAAACAAATAAATAACGTAAAATGATAAATGATAGTTAATTTTAATTTCAATCGTTATTTAACATTTTTCACTTGCTTCACTTTGCATTTATTTGAAATAAATTCATGGAGTATGTATATGGCGTAGTATAACTATAGGGTGAACACTTTGAATTTGAAAGATTGAAATTATAAAATTTTGTATTAGTCATTTCTAATTATTACTATTATTATAAATATATATTAGCATTACTATTATTCTCCGTATCAAAGAAAATTTTACCTCTTAAAACTCCATTAAGATAAGCTGAAGTTGAATGAAGGTATTGCATTATAAAAAAGTTCAGAAACTACGTAATAACTTTTTCTCTATGAGCAATATGGCGGCACTGCGCGAACGCCATCTGTGTCGGACAGTGAACTATTTCTGTACCCCTTAATGCCTCTCGCACCGCGCGCCCCAGCTCGTGACTTTGCCGTTTTTGCTCATAGGAGTTGACCTAGCCTGATACCAGAGAGCGTACTGGTAACCAGTCTTCACTTAGGGGCATGTGCTACTTGGAAAATTATCGATTTTAGCAGTGTTAGGTTCGCCCGGCTTTATTCCTACAATAATAAATATTTTGCCTTGAAAATTTGGGGACTGATAGCGAACTTGCTAACGGACGTCCCCGAACTCTTCGGTTGTGGAATAATTTTAAAAAATTTCATTTTGCTGAATTTGACTAATATGTCTATATTTTGAGGTACAACAGAGACTGACATAATCGGAATGGCAGAGACCTCAAAAACGAATCTTAACCTCCAAACGGTGCAAATAGAGAAAAATTTTATTTATCAGAATACATTTTTTTTGCTATTATCCCTCAAAAAAGAGTTCGGGGACGTCTGTTGTTCTATTTTATATGTTTGGCGTGAGGCTCTCCTTCACTCGGGATTTCCCTTGCTCTTAAGAATTCCGTTCGCCGACTCCTAGTGGGCGATTATAGATATAGGAACATTTCATGTTTCAGGGACAACTGTAAACGCAAGGATTTAATTTATCTTTACCCTAATAAAAAAGGGCAAGAGAATTTGTTATATAACTTCAAAAATAAAGGTACGCTCTCCCTACCCATGACGTGTCACGGTTAATTAATTCAGGGTAGCGTTAGGAGATCCTCCTTCAACCCACTTCTATATGGGAGCTCAAGGATACGAACGTTGACGCCCTGGATTGGGTTCAACCAAAGTGATAATAACGAGGAAAGGTGATAGTTGTAATTATTCGATTCGTGATGTGTTGAATAATTAAAGCGCTCGAAATCCAAAATTCATATATCCTAAGGGTTAATTAAATTCCTAGAATGGACCCTGGACTTTTCGCTTCGAGCACAAAGGACGTCAAAAAATAGATTAGGCAATGAATAATAATAAATTATTATGTAACAAAATAAGACCTAAAAAGAATTTTATACATAATTTGAAGGTTAGGAAAATGAGACGACATTTCGTACAATAGCAAACGTGGCACGAGGATTTGCACGAAATTTAGTTTTATTTAGGTATTCATTTCCAACATAGTTTCATTTAGTAAAATTAATGAGCAAATGGAGACCTACTTGTTCCACAAAGAGAGCGACAGAGAGAGAGAGAGAGAGAGAGAGAAGAGAAAAATTATACTTAGGGATGAAAAATCCGGGTCAAGAAAAATAAAATGCGTAATTTTAATATAAAAGAAAATTAAAATTGATACATTCCAAAATACGGAAGTAATTTAAAGAAAAGGTAAATTATCTGAATCTCTAATATATCAAGGTAATGCTGATCGATGATAAAAAGGTCAATGGCAATTCGATTTTCACTTCTGTGGTCTCATTTCCCGTGAGAAATTTGGAATAAGAATAACTGAAATTTTTTAATGATGACTATTGAGATAAGAGTGATAATAGACACTGGACCGACGGCCAGCTTCATTTCTAGAGAATTCATTGTAAACAGTAAAATCGTAGTTAACATGAATCGAGAACCTCATATGGTTCATAGAATTTCTGTAATAATTGTTCTTAATAATCGGGCATTTCATTTCAGGTTTATCGTCCTTCCAGGATTGGTACCGACGTGCTTACTCGGGACCAATTTCCTGACTAGGGCATATTAAATCGTCGAAGAGTCCAATTTCTTATGGATAATTTCCTTAAGAGGGACGTTCGATAAAGCTAAATTTACAAGCAAATATCACTCATGAACAAAAATTGTAGCTGTCCCGATTAAGGGGTTATTGTACTATCTCACTTTTAAAAAATCGATTTTTTGTTGTTGCATTTTTCGACATGTTATATATTCAGGAATGACATATCAAAATTTCACACAGAAATTCGGAGTCTTTTTATACTTTTGAGATCTTGGAGCAAAAGCGCGTAGGACGCTGAGGGCTTGAGTAGAGCATCCGAACGCGGCTGCTTATGTTTCAGCGGTGGTACATAGGAAGAAAAGTCGGACTTACGCCGAATCTTACGAACAACATAGTACCGCGTCATTTGTAAACGAGGAGCAATGCCAGTGCTGAACAACTGTACCGTGCCGAGCGTTGGCGCGGTACTGGTTCAGTACTGCCTCGGTACTGAATCCAAGTGCTGGCTGGAAGCCGACTTAGGAGTTTTGCCGAGTGTTGGCGCAGTACTGGTTAAGTACTGGCCCAGTACTGAGTTCAAGTGCTGGCTGGAAGACGAATTAAGGAGTTTTGCCGAGCGTTGGCGCAATACTAGTTCAGTACTGCCCCGCAGTACTAAGTCCAAATTCTGGAATTTTGTTCATGTAAACCAGGGCTCACCAAAAGGCAGCCAGTGACTGCAAATACTGACAGTGTCAGTCGCGAGACTAGGTCAAACAGGCCCGAGAAAAGGCCCTCATAAATCTTGTCGTTCGACTGGACCCTAATCCTTCACGGTAAATTACAGTTTGAAATGAAAAAATGAAATGTATTGTGAATTCAAGTAGAAAAAAATCAGACGCTTTGGCGTGAACAATGAGCCGCAACCGTAACGACCGTAACCCTTTCCAGGATTCCTGGAAACTGAAGAAAAAAATGACAGAAAAAATTGGTGGCAGTCATGCACTTGTCGTGTCAATCAGCACCTGATGAAAGTGGTGAGCCCTGGGCTAGATAGCCCCAGTTTAGCTTGTTTCATTGACTTCTTATGATCTGCATTTGGCAATGGTGCATCTCATTAATGGTAATGGGGTGATTCTCCTAAAAATATTTCTTTATTTTACCTTTTCTTAAAAAAAGGAAAATTACTCCCCTTATTATTATCCTATTGTTATTATGTTTATTTCATACCCCTTACATTGTTAATTAATTGTTTAACTATCTTATTTTCATAAAATTCAATTATAACTTTTGAAAATAAAATGTTCAAAATTCTTGAAATTTATCTTCTAATTATATTTTTTCCACATGTACCAAAATTTATTTAAACCTATTTAAAGCCTTCAATTTCCTACTATATAATATTCAACTCATACAAAATTTTATTATTATATTTTTTCCGGAAGTATTGATTACCTTGTTCTTTACTTTAATGAGTAGTGTAATTTGTTATATCATAAAGATCATGCAAATGGAATTTCTTTTAAATCTAAGTTATAATAACTTTATTTAATCCTCACTTACTCGATCGTTTTCAGCCTCCTGTAAACGTCTTATTAAATAAAGTTGTTCTGCATTCAATATACCGTTTGCATTCATCGTCACTATTATTATGATTTTTTTTGTATCTTAATTATTTGATTTTTTATTCTACTCCTTTAAAATGTCGACCGTAACATTCTCAACTAGTGGTGAAATTTCGAAGCTGCTAATGGAATCTTTTCAGCCGTTTAACGATCAATACAATATACTGAATATTAAAAATTATGATTTTTATAATATCTTGTATATTCTTATTATAATGTAATAATACATTAGGATCATTCAAGTCATTAAAAATAGAAAGACTATTTCTTATATAATTATTTCAGATCATTTAGTTTTTTTGTTTTAAACGTTAAAGACGTAATCTTTATATTTTATCATTTTACTCTACTTGAAAATTAAAAACCTTAATAACCGAAATTTCCAGTGTATGTACGGTCTATTTTTTAATCCTAGATATTTTTTAAATTCTAGAAACAGTTAATCCTAGCTTAATTCAAGCTTAATGTTTTTAAATTATCCACAAACGTCCAAAATATTACAAAAACTACGAAAAATACTAAATCTCCCATAATTCTAATTAGCTTTCATTCAAATGTAGGGTGCCGCGCTAATGGCGCCAGTGTTTCACTTTCTGCCGTAGTTCACAAAATTGACACAGCGCATTCGCATGGCGAGTCACCCCCTGCTTCAAATAAAATCTTCTTTTGCCTTAGGGGTCATCCACAACATACATGATACTCT
>JAABKJ010007545.1:267077698-267260555 GCA_011634705.1 Andricus grossulariae
GGGGGGGGGGGGGGTATTATGGTTCATCATGCGGGAAAGGGGGGCTCAATGTCCTTTGCATCAAATAATATTGACTTTCTTAAATGTTTCTGTTTATGAACTATCTTACTTTACTTATAAATGTGAAGTAACACGGTGTGTCTGAGTTTAACTTCCTGCGTGTGAGGGCACTGCTTGAATAAGCTCATTTAAACCTTTCATTGGAAGATACTGTACAATTTTGAGGGTATACTACATAAAATGTTTTAATATAGTTTCCTTCTATATGTGTAGAAAAAAAAATTGAAACAATTAGTGACATGATTAATAATTAATTCACGTAAGAACCATTTGAACGCTTATCGACAATCCTGGCGAAAGTTTCGGATAGGAATTAATTCCGAACTAATTTAAAGTATTAGAAATCATTCAGAAATCTATATCCGAGTTAATAAGAATCAATCCAAAAAGAGTTTTCTACTTCATTTATTAAAAATCGTTCGAAAATAAATCCCACAATATTCGATTTAATCCGAGGACTCGTATCCGAATGAATCAGAATCAAATTTTCAATCCGAACAAATTGGAATCAAACCGTCGAATGCGGAATCATTCGAATTTATTCGGTTTAGATATTCAGTTTAAATCGATCCAAGTTCGGATTGATTCTCATTCGTTCGGATTGAAAAGTTGATTCTGATCCATGCGCATGCATACGGATTCATTCAAATTGGAGTCTTGGATTTAAGCGGATTGAATCGGATCGTTTTTGAACAATTTGCAAAAAATGAAATTGAAAATTTTGTCAGGTTGTTTCGCATTAATTCAAATACAGGTTCCTGAATGATTTGAAATAGTTTGGATTAGCTCGGAATGAATTCCTATCTGACCCACCAAGGAAATAAATTACGTGATTCTGAAATAAGTCAGAATACTTTTAGAAATTGTATTACAATCTACCTTACTCCTCTGGTCAAAATATATTCTTATCCATAGTTGACAATGGCTAGCAAAAGTATCACGTATTTTCTGGATGATCCCTTACCAATGAAATACATTAATAATATAATCGATCTTTTTTTAAGGATAAGCAGGGAGCAGCTTCGTAGGCGAATCGAGTGCAATCATAGAAAAGTATTTCTGGCAGAGTTTGATAGATGATTCTTCACTATTACTTATAAGATGAAATGAAAGAATATTACTTTATTGTCATCGAAAATATTAAAAATTGTTATGTTCGGTGGATTTTATTGTAATTTGATTCAAAAAATGAATCTGTTTCACTGAATAAAACAAATTTACTGTTCACCATTATTTGAGTTATAATGTAATGAAATGAAAATTATTTGTATTCACTTGTAAGTTTAAAAAGAGATAAAAATGAAAACAGATACAACTGATAACAGATACAACTGAAAACAGATAAAACTGATAACGGGTACAACTGAAAACAGATTCAATTGATAACAGATACATTTAAAAGATACTGAACACGTGACAGATACCAAAAAATTTTGCGATAAATTTCACGAGAACCAAAATAGAGTAAGATACAAACAGATCAATCGAAAAATACCAAAACAATTTGGAGATACGTTTCGATAAAAAGTTAGATATTTAGATGCAAACTGGCCAAGAACAAAGATATACCATATTCTATACGTAATGATGCGAAAATGCCTAAACGCAAAATTAAATGCTGTCCCGCGGAAGAAGAAAAATTGGAACTTTTGAAACAACAAACAAATAAATTATCAGCAAAGTTCTTTTCCTGGAAATATAAGTAATGAGAAAGATAATGTTGTAACAATTGAAAATGATATTTGTACAGAACAAACTCCTAATACTAATTTAGAAATTAAGGAATTTCCAGCAGAATCAGCAAGTACTATGGTTGTAGACATTTCACAGAATTGTGAAACATCCCAAGTTGAACCGAAAAATATCACAAAAGAAGAATCATTACGATAAAGTCGCGAGGAAAATGCTGCTAAGCAACGAGCATATCGTCTTCGTCGGAGGGTCATTCGTAACAATGGGACCACAAAAGAAAAATCATTAGGACAAAGTCGTGAGAAAAAAGCTGCTAAGCAACGAGCATATCGTCTTCGTCAAAAGAACATTCGTAACAATGAGATTAACACCAAAATTTAAAGAACGAGTGTACAAACAAATGACAATGTTGTGCTCTTGGAAAATGAACAAATGATTGCCTCTGATTTAAATAAAAATGTTTGTCAAAACTGTCAACTTTTTGTTGAACGCTCTGTCGCTGAAGAAAAACAGTTTCAACTTTTTAAACGACAAAAAATAAAGAATGGGCAACGTTCTTTTTGTAGGAGAATACTGAATGAGAAAGGTAATGTAACAACAGAAGATAATATTTGTACAGAACAAACTGTTAATACCTATCCATAAATCAAGGAAGTGCCAGCAGAATCAAAAAGTACTGCAGTTACAGAAATTACACAGATTTGTGAATCTCCTCAAGTTCAGCAGAAAAAAATCACAGGAAAAGAATCATTACTACAAAACGATGGGGAAAATGCTGCCAAGCAAAGAGCGTATCGTCTTCGTCAGAAGGACATTCGTAACAAAGAGAATCTCAGCAAAATCCAAAGGACGAGAGTACAAGCAAATGACAATGTAACAGTTGACTCCTCAGGAAATGAACAAATGATTGCCTCTAATTCAAATGAGAAAAACTGTGAACTTTCTGTTTATCCTCAAAATCTTTTTGACAATATTGCAACTCCAGCTGTAACAGAACACTATTCCGGACAAATAAATATTTTTTGTCAACATTTTAATGCCAGATACTTCCAAGCTGAAAAAGTAGCTAACAAAAAAAAATTCATACAATGATTGTTGTAGCCATGGTGAAGTCATTCTTGAAACATTACCCGATCCACCACCGATACTCAAGAGTATGGTCAACTATTTATCGTCGATCAAAATGAAGCTACGGATATTCGATGCAGCCAGACCTCTACGTTGAATAAGGAAATTATTGATGCCGTAGATAATAATTCTCTCCGCAACTGCAATCTATTCGCACAATCATACCGAATGATGCATGAAGAGATAGAACAATCAATGATGAACGATAATACACAGTCTGAACTTGAAATGAAATTATTATTTTCTTTCAAACCTGGAATGGATAGAAGACGGTATAATTTTCAGAAAGTTAATGAGGTCGCTGCAATTCCCACAAAAAACTGCTGACGGTGATATTCCAGAATCTTATGTGACTATACATAATAAGGATACACAAGTCATTAAAACTAGAAAGACTATTTTTTATATTATTATTTTAAAGCTTGAATATGTTAGTTCCATGGACCTCAATGTTGAACCTTAGATATACCCATTATTTGATCCATATGGTACAAGGGTTTGGCATGGAAATATATTCTGCGTTAACAGAATAAGGCGGGTTTGATTGATCATTTACAACGTACAGCAGATGACACAAGCAGCCATGTTGGCAAAATGGTACTCCTTCCATCATTGTTTACAGGATCACCACGCAATATGTTACAGCATTATCAAGACTCAATGGCTATCGTAAGAAAGTATGGTAAACCAGACCTATTTATAACTATGACATGTAATCTCATCAATATCATTGTAAAAAATATTATTCGGCGGAGTACTTGCGTTTGTGTATGTAGTCGAATATCAAAAGCGTGGATTACCTCATGTTCATCTATTGATAACGTTAAAACAAAATAATAAAATAAGTAATCCTGAGATAGTTGATAAATATATATCTGCTGAAATTCCAAATCCACATGAAAATCCCATACTTCATAATATTGTTATGAAAAACGTGATTCAATGGATATCCAACGTATGGTCGCAGAAGTACAGGTGTTTACAATCGTTCTAATGGAGGCACGACTTACCATCAATATGTTGTTCCACACAATGACGAATTATTACAATTTTTTAATTGTCACATTAATGTAGAAGTAGTATTTAGCATCAAATCTGTAAAATATTTGTATAAGTACAAAGGACATGACGCTGCTGCTGTAGTTGTTAACGAAAAGGATAGTAGTCAAAGCGTTATTCATCATGACGAAATTCGAAATTTTATAGAAGCTAGATACGTCAGTCCAGTTGAAGCATTCGATCGAATATATGGAAGACCGTTGCAAAATAAAAGCTATTCTATCATGCGGTTACTAGTACATTTACATAATCAACAAACTGTTACTATCAGTGATGAAGGAAATGATAATTACATAAGAACTGCGTTGGATAAGAAAACTATGTTAGTTGATTATTTCGCCTTAAACCAATGTGATTCCGAAGCTAGACAATTCACGCATGCAGAAATCCCGTCTCATTATGTATTCAAGAAACAAGCAGATGTCAATACACATAATGGGTCATTCGAAAAACGCAATTTAACGTTATTGGAAGAATGTATTCTATCAGTCCCAGTCAAGTAGAACTATTTCATCTACGATTATTACTGATAACTGTTAAAGGAGCAACAAGTTTTGATGATATTAGAACAGTCAATTGTAATACACACGATACCTTTCACAGCGCATGTTTAGCAATACTATTATCGATGAATAAGCCAATGATGATGAAATTTCAGCTCACCAAAATGAAGAAATTGTAAAAAGACAATATGAAAAACTTAACCCGAAACAGAAGGATATTATCGATAAAGTATTGAATGTTTTCATGACAAATAAAACAAGTACTTCATGTTTCTACATTGATGGGCCAGGTGGATCAGACAAAACATTCATTTACGCTACATTGTATCATTTGTTACGAATAAAAAAGAAAACTATTTATACAATGGCATTTACAAGAATTGCTGCAATATTACTTCCCCATAGGAAAACTGTGCACAAAACTTACGGTATGCCTGTTCCTCTATTTTCTGATTCCGTATAAAAAATCCGAAATCAATTAAAAGATGTACAAGATTTAAGGAACGTCAATATTTTCATTTGAGATGAGGCTCCAATGGCACCAAGGTATGCATTGGAATTGATTGACAGAACTCTACGAGATTTCATGAATAATTACTTGCCATTTGGCGGGGAAAAAATGCTGTTAGGAGGAGATTTTAGGCAATTATTACCTGTGAAAGTCGGTGCTACCCGAAGTGAATTAGTTAATTAATCTATCAAGTTCAGTGAATTATGGAAACATTTTTCAGTGTGTTCGTTAACTGAAAATATGCGAAATTTATCAGGGAAACCGAATTTGCTATGTATCTGTTGTCTGTTGGCAATGGTAGTTTGAATGACAATAATAATAATCTTTTAGCACGAGAACAATGTGTAGGTCCTAACACTGACGTTATAGTAGAAATCATTTTTAAAGAAACAATTAATAATCGTAGATATGAAGATCTAGCAAAGATGGCCGTATTGTGTGCACGTAACGTTGATGTTGAAGAAATCAATTGCAGAGTTGTACATTTACTCGATAAAACAACAGAAGAGATTTACACAAGTATAGATAGTACGGAAAATTGCGATAATGGGGATATTACTAACGCGATACTGCCGGAATATCTGAATACTTTGAACCCCCCTAATTTTACACCGTATGAATTACGGTTAAGAAATAATTCGACTGTAATGCTCATACGAAACTTAAGTATCAATGAAGGTTTATGCAACGGAACGTGATTACAAATACTTGAACTTGCTAATAATCTTTTAAGATGTCGTATCTTAACAAGGGGACAATTTCCAATCAAATTAGCATTTGCGATGACAATTGTACGTAACATTTTCTCGAGTTATATCTTGGAAATCTTTACGTATTTTCTTGGGAGAACAACGCCCGAATGAAATGATTAAAAATTATGTATACTCAGAATTATTCGACTGAAATAATTAGTTTACTTTTAGAAGAATCGATAATAAATATCTTAAAAACATCTTGAGGTCACAGGATATTTTACTATACAATAATTTAAATTACGTAGGTTTTTATTTACAATCTACAATTTCAAACAAAAATATTTCTGCCCAGATGTAAATATAATGAACACAGACGTCTGAAAACCATTATTTTTTAAAAAAATTATTCACAAAAACTTGCGTAAACTATGGATGAATATATATGGCAAAGTTTCACATGCCCTCGAATTATTTGCAGCAAAATAGATTCTAAAACATGAGACACGCCCGCTCAAGCGCGCGAACGGTCTCATCTTTGATAAGATTCATACTTGAATCGGTATCTATTAAAAATTTTGTTTTTAATTTAAGAAATTTTTTATTCATTAAATTTATATCTGCTGAGGAATTTGTAATCTAAGGAGCCCTGAGACGAAGAACTACACTTTGGCTCGTTTCAGGAGTTGCCTTTTCCTTATTATCATTTCCTGAGCCAGAATTTTGGTTGTTACCCAAATTACCCAAGCGCTTCTGATCGTAACGTTTTTTTCAGTTTGCAATATTCGTAAGTATGTCCCAATTTTTTACAGTAATTACAAGAATTTCTCTCTCTCTCTCTCTTGCCTTGATCTATCGGTTTTAATCTTTTTTGTACAATCACGTCGATAATGACCAAACTCTCTACAGCTAAAACATTGAATATTTCTCAATCCTTTATTAATTCTACGTCGAGAATCTCCTTTAACGTGTAAATGCGCAATTCTTTTTCGTGAGTCATTCTTCTGAAAATTCTTTTGGGAAAATAAGGTTGCTGTCGCATAAAAATCTTCCTGACTATGTAACCTATTCCAGTTTTTCATGTGCAGGTCTGCTTGACTTGCCAATGCTATGGCTTCATCCAGACTCGTTCCATTTTTATCTCTTATTTGTAAAAAGATATCTTTATTTGATCCCCTTACAAAATTACTAAGGGCATTTGACTTATGGGGCATAATTTCTGAACTGTACCCACCTCGAAAATGATAGTTTTCCGATCGGGCTAAAAATTGGCCCAATTGTAGTCCTATTAGATAGTACTCCTCACATTGAAAATTAATTCATTCTGATAATTATTTATCAAAGTGGAGGGGGTACAATTTTTGGATATTTTAAGCAAAGTATTACTTTCAAACATTTGTAACTTTTTTCCTATTGCCTTAAACAAAATTTCAGTATAAATGTTTCAGAGTGGCAAATTGATTCGTCTTTGAGTAGTAGAACGATACGTAAACAAGATGCCATGATAGGGCGGGTGGCGCACGATCTCCCTTAGTGCGCTCACGTCGAGGATCTTTGTGCAACGCTTTAGTGCCATTTTTTTAAGTTGAGTAATATTATATGCTACTTGAATAACTGTTTTTTTCTTCTTCAAAAAGTGGGGCATAAAGCAGCTAATCTTGAATTCCGTGGTGTTGCCCACGACTTGCGTTTGAAATTCCCTGCGCTACCAGAAGGAGCTCAAATTTGCAGCTCATGTAGACACCAACTCATCAAATCAGCGGGAATATCATCCTTGAACTCTGGTGATATTGCAGAGCCTTCTGATAGAGATAAGGTAGATACTGAAGATCATGAAATGGTATCTGACGATGATGAATATCAGCTATATGATAGCGAAAAAGATTTAGATGTCTTAGACACCAAACTGCAGTCTGAAAAAAAATATCATGAAGTTGGTGTTGAAGTACTTGGTCAAATCATTGAAAAATGCAATGCCTCTAAAGATCTTCAAGAACAATTTCAACTTCTCTCACGTGTAAAATGCAAAGGTCTTTTGTTATTCGTGGTGCTCGCCTTTGGAATAAACTACCTATAAGCATTAGGAATGGACCTTCACAATTTCACTTCAGGAAAATCCTTTGTGGTTACTTATTTAACACTTCAAATCCTACCCTTGAAATTACACATTGGTAACACTAAAATCCTTGAGTTTAAAACATATATAAGCTTGCACAAGATTGTATTTACTCTTAAGCATGTATATTTGCGTATGTACACTTACAGTATTATTGGTAACAGACCACATCTAATTGCGTGTATCTTAGTTTATTTCTTCACTTCTGTTAAATACCTATTTTTTATTTTTATCGTTATATTGATGACCGTCACTTTTTAATTGTAACATGTATCACCTGTTCCTTATAGGGCTATCTAGCCCTAGGAACTTTACATGAATAAATACAAATACAAATACGTCTCCTACTTTCCCACCCTGCTTTCCATTACTTCCGCTCCATTCATTACACCTCTCTACATCTAGTTTCCCACCACTCACTTCCCCTTACAATATTTCCTATCAATTCCTCTCCCCTCACTTCCATTACATCCGATTTATCTCTTCTCTTGATTCCAAATCTAGTTCGTTTCTGTCCGCGAAGAATTTTCTGAATCAAGTCGAAACCAATCCGTATTATTTGGAAACTCATTCTGAATGAGTTCAGCTGACTCCGCAGGAGCTTGTGTATAATTTCAGTCTGAATCACTCCGCAAGAATCCGAAATTTTTGATGAAATTTATTCTGGATGAATCCGACTGACTCAGAAGTTTCCAAAAAAATAATTCCAATTAAATCCTCATGATTCTCAAATTCATATGGGTCATTCAAAAGATTTTCTTAAATTTCAGTTAAAATTATGCGGCACCAAGTGTTACCAAGTTACTTCGCTGGCTATTTTTCTTCAAACCTGCATAAAAGCGGACACTTATGACCGATTTTAATGTTTATTGCCTGAATTTATCCACTTCAGGAAGTGGTTTTAGGAAAGAGATTTACCTCGGGTGTACTTTCGACAAGCGCCTACCTCCTATCGATTGACAGAAGTTATAGGTCCATCCAAATATACGTTTTTGGTTCTAAACACTTTTTCTCTCAGATTTGACATTTTCTGACAAAATCGGTATTGAAATTTATGAAGAGCAACAGCCTCGAGTTAAGTAAGTGTTGGACCCTTCTGTGACTGGTCACAGAAATAAATTTAGTCAAACCTCAACCCTTTTTCAAATTGTTGTGGATTCGGAAAGGCACTCCTGTCACTGGTCACAGAAATAATGTAAGTAACATCCTTACCCCTCTCCGACGTCTTCTGGTGGGAAAGGTCACAGAAATAATGTTGGAAAGACCCCTACCCCTTTCCAACGTCTTGTGGGGGCGACAAGGCAATCCCGTGATTATTTACAGAAATAATTTCGGTCACAGCCCTACCCCTTTCCAACGGTTGACCGCTACACATTGTGATGTATTATCTGTGACTTTTAATATTTAGCGTCCACTTTCGTGAAAACTATCAGTCGTAGAATTAAAACGTATTTAACATAAAATATGTATTGTTAAAAGGTCTATAACCTTTGTTGTAAGCAAACTGCCCTCCTCTCACTTACTGCCCATAATTTTGCAGACCAGCATTCCCACAGTTGGGCGCAATATACTATATCCTATTACATTACGGCACTGCCCTCATTTATTGTTGTGGTAGTGAAGTGCGGTTTTAAAATGATAATTTAGCAAAGGTTAGCACAAAAGTGATGAATGATAAGTGTCATACCTAAAGAGTTGACGTACGACAACGCGTACAATCACATGACACAGAAATAATTTTGGTCACATCCCTGCCTCATTCGAATTTCACATATGAGGGATAGAGGGCATGAAGACACACAGTTTAAGACACTACTACTATTTTAATATTTCAAAATAAGTAACTGCTAAATATTCAAGTCAATTTGAATCATACTCCTACCCCTTTCCAATGTCTCGTGAGAAGGTGGGGTAAAGGAATCTATTTTGTACCATTTAAAATAATATCTGTAGTTAGTGTGGAGATGCTAGAAAATGAGACAGGGTGAGTACGGGAAATTTAATGCTATTAAGTAATCACCCTTTTTTCAGCTCTCATCATTAGCCTCTTTTTTGGAACACCTAATTTTTTTCATAGAGTGATGATTTTAGAGAAAAAAATGTATTCAACATAATAGATTAACCTTTCGACGTTTCACAAATGCATGTAATTTTTTTTGCTAAGTTCAACGTTTTTCAAACAATAAGAGAAAACCCGTTGTGACGATTCGATCAATTCAAATATGAATAAATAAATAATTTTAATATCTACCGTAGATTTGTAGATCCATAACATAAATGAAAAATGTATTAACCCTTGCTTTTGTAACATGTAAAAGTGTCTATTTTAGGAAAACTATAAAAAATTACATTCCTTTTACGAGACCTGATACACCCTTTGATAATCCAGTTTTTTAAAGGGGTTTAACCTTGAAAAATAAATTGATGGATATTTTCACTGTCATATTCGTAATCAGCGTGTCAAAATACGACGGCCTAAAACCAATCTTATCATATTTGAAAATAAATACTGATTTTTCCATTGCGTAATATCTTATTTGAGTCTTTCTAAATTACACATAAAAATGTCATAAATCTGAAGTATTTTTTCCACGCGTGAGAAACAGAGTATGCAAATGAAGATAAATTTGGATGAACCAATGAGATTGCGACATGGCATTAGATTCGATTACACTGGAACATATTGAAGAATATTCATTAGTTAGTCTCTAATCAGAATTCATGAGACGTGTGTTTTCTTTATTTGAAAAAAATGAGAGCAGTATTTAGTATTTTGTGCTTCATCTTTCTGATTTTCCCTAATCCTATAGGTGAATTTAATAGTATCTATGATTTAAAGTGCATTATTTAATAGCAGTATATTTATTTCCTATTCAAAATCGTTAACATTGAAATAACTCTTCTTCACCCGAAGCACAGTGTTAGCTAAATCTTTGTCACTAATGATTAGTAGGAAATTACTATATCGATTAGACAATATATTTACTGATTCTTTAGATAATTAATACAATCATTAATTTCATACTTATCCTTTATCTTTGCAGAAATGATTTGGCCACATAAACCGGATGCAGTTCATCCTTCTGAAATTCATATTTCTCATATTGCCTTTTTTGAAGGTCTGGGTACCCCAGCAACGTCTCTAATAATATATTCAGAATATGGCTATGTAGGAACAGATGAAAGGCACGAGTACGTCATTGGGTTATACCTATTTGAACATATGTTCCCACTACTGGCTCCTAGAGCGGATCTTCATAATCGATTAGGAAGAGTGAAAGTACGGATAAACGGCAACATTGCCGAAGAGATTGTACCAATATATGAGGACGATCCTCTGAATAGTGTGTTCGGCCCAGTTGCCCAGCCACAAAATATTCGTATGGCCAAGTTTCATTGTTTGAATTACTCAGAAGTTCAGCATTAACATCAAGAAATATTTCCTCATAAACACCGTTAACAGTAGCTGCGTGGTAATTCTCGACTCATCGAGATCTCGATAGTTAGGCATGGACGGACGTGGTTAGTGCTCGGCTGGGTGATGGTTCGAGATTCTTGCTTAGTCGTGTTTTTCCTGCGCTTAACTACTTTAGAACGGGAGGTTTGACGCCAAGGATGGATGTCGACACTCGATGCCATCGAATGTCTACATTTAAAATCGTCTTTCGATAACCGGCTGTGCTCATGAGTTTTGATTTTCTGCTGTTTTCCACGCCTCTGACCAAATGTTCAGGCGAATGCGAGCGCTTCCAATAAAAATCCGGCTGCAGCCGGTAAGGGATTTATGGGCTCCAGAGGATTGAGTACGCCAGGAATTACCAGGTAGACTCAGTAAGGTTGTTTTAGAGGTTTAAGGTTGATCTAGAAGGACGAAAATTATTATTGCTTATATTATAATTTGATGATACGTTATGGATAAAAATAAATAATACTGTTGAAAGATTGCAAAAATGGTTCTTCAATTTGCTAAATTCATGTGGCACCTTTTTCTACCTGCAATGAAAGGTGGTACACATTAAAATGAATTAACATAATGTTGATGATGGAAAAATGGGACGTTCTTCCGGATCCAAAGTATTGTGAATTCTACCATATCTAAAATCATTTAAAATAATTACAATGGGACTTTTCATCTTTAATTCTCAGGACAGCAGATTACAATTTACGGTGGAAACGTAATCAAATAAATTAATCCCTGTTTTTTCAATTTGGATCAAAAAAGTATAAAAACATTATAATCAAAAAGCATTTAAAGTCGACTATTTGAAACAGAGTAGAAAAAATAAAAATAATAACGACCCTATCGTCACTGAGCGCCGGTTCATGTAGAAAGCCTCGTTGAATTGGGCTAACTCCATAATGCAACGAATTATGAGGTACGTCACCAGTATCGCGCAGTGCCACACACAATAGGCCTCTCTCGGATAGAGGCCATGGTTCATTTGGTAGTAGCAATAGGATCAAACTGAGGCGACGACCAGGCAAACGCCCAGGACAAAGGCAAGAAAATCGTTTTAAATGGTTGGACCGCCTCAAGAAGTACATCCTTACCCATTGACAAGGAAGCTCATCAGCGCGAAGGGGATACATGCTGAGTTTACATGAAGGTTGGGTTAATATACATCCTGAACATGCTCATACAACGCCTCATTATTAACAGGATAATGTATTCTTTTTATGCCAGAACGGATATGAAGCTTTTCGTCCGCAATAAGAAGAGCAACATCCTCTAGCAAACATACTACCCGTTCTAGCAAAACCACATCTGCAGATAGCCGATAATGCCAGCACGAGAACTAGGAGATCGAAAAACCACCAAAGAGTCTTTCTTAGGATGGACAAGTTAGCTGAAGCGAATACTGCCCTTTCCAGTTTTCTCCCGGTAGATGTCAACCTCTGGACTCTAAACTTAAGTAAAGTAAGTCACGCACTGAACAGGTGTAAATTGCAATTTATACTTGTTCAGCGTTATTGCCCTGGACGCAAAAATAAAGAGCTCTTTAAATAGCCAAAGAGCGCCTTTAAGGGTGGGTAAACTAGAGAAGAGATCAGTTTTTCCACGAAGACTTTCTCAGTCCGATACTTTTTTGCATCTCCCTCTTGCCGCTATCGGTTGTGCTCCGAGGCAATAGCTCTGGATACCTATGTAACCCGCCAAATAGAAGAAAAAATAAGGTCAAACACCTTTTATATATGGACGACCTTAAAATACTTGCTTCTTCAGAAAAGGACCTTAGCATCCTTTTGATAGCGGCAAAAAGGTACTCTAAGGCGATTCGCATGAGCTCTGGACTGGCGAAGTGTGCCTGCGTCCACCTACACAAAGGAAGACTAGGAACTACATCTTCGCGCGATGATCAGGATATTCAACTCATAGATGGAAATACCATTCAACATCTTGGTAATGGACAGACATGTGCATATCATGGAATACCGTAAGGGGATCCCCAAGGTGTGCGTGTGATGAATACGGCCCTTCAAAAAAGGTATCGCCAAATTCTTAGAAAAATTTGGGCTTAAAAATTATCTGGGAAGATGTAGATCAAGGCGAACAATATGCTGGCCGCTCATATAAAGCTCCACACATTTGGTGCAGTAAAATGTAATGTTGATGAGTTAAAGCAACTCGACTGAAGCACACGCAATATGTTGACAATTCATCGAAGGCATCATGCTACATCTTCCGTACCTGGAATATAACATTCTCGAGATAAAAGGGGTAGAGATTTGCTGAGATTCAAGTGTCTTCATCGAGTAGCACTTCTGGCTACAGCCGGCTGATTTCTAAATAGCACAGCTTCTCTTATGCAATTCGTACATCAACATGTCGTTGTAAATGGTGCCGCGTTTCTTTACCGTACAGCAAATAGGGCCACATAGGAACTTGTTGTCTTATTTGATACCAACGACACTACAGATCGTCTAGCATCACTAACATCCTTGGTGCTCAAAAGTCGTGTACAGGAAGCAAAAATTCGCTTCTACTAAGGGAACATGCTGACAAGCCTCTTCATGGTAAATTCTACGGCATAATACGTAGAAAAAAGCTATCGACGGTTCTGTCTAGCGTGTTCCTCAAGTCTTCTGTATTGAGATCAGAAATTGCGGGATTCCTTTTTACCTATCAAGACGGCGTTATAGACACCTGAATTTACCGCAAGCACATAATGAATGTACCTGTAGGCGATCCCAACTACCGAGCGTGCAAGCAAGAGCCAGAAACACTTGAAATTGTTCTCAGTGGATGTTTGAAGTATGCACGCTACGGGTACATAGAGAGACACAATGCAGCTCTGAAAGTGTTGTATTACCAGCTTCGGCACTTCTATGGTGTTTATGTAAAGTCTGTCTTGCCATACGCCCAGGGGGAATTGAAGTCCGTTATGAAGAATGATCAGTGTAAGGTCTGCTGGAATTTCTCATTCTTCATCACTCAACGTATCAATGTAAAAAAACGTATCAATGGCAAAGTAGGAAGAGAATCGTGCTGAATATCAAGCTCTTCTGTTCGAGCTTATCAGGCTATACCAAGGCTACAATGTCCATTTTGTAGATCTCTTCATCTGGTCCGTCAACACTCTTCCTTATAACATTCTACAATTGAATGGTAGCTCAAAACAAGTATCCAGAGGTAAAAGCTTTAGATCCACCACTCCCGTATGCCGAGTAAGGCCATCTGCGGCTACAGGCCAGACTCCAAGGAACAGTGTCATCTCGCCTAAATTTCCCATTCCTGCTTACCTTCTGGGACAGAAGGAGCAGGAACGGATGACGTATACGTTTCGGTTGCTTCGGGATTGGTTGCTTTAATGAACCATGATCGTAGCTTCCGAAACAAACAACTTCTCATATAAATAAACCAATTATGTATATTGTCTTTTTTAATGTATAAATTTTTGAAAATAAACCAACAATCCTACGATAAAATTTGGACAAACACCACAAAATGCTCCTATTGTAATTCCTGAAAACAAAATAAAAATTTGTTTCTTTGTACAAAATAAAAAAGAGGAAAGAAAAATGAGAAGGCAACCAACCAAATTCCCTTCCTTCTCTTTTTTATTTCTTTTGTCTCTTTTATTTTTATTGCTTTGAAATCACACTAAAAAAGTATGGATAATATTCACCAACGTTTCGGTGCTCAGACAGCACCCTTATCAAGTCTCTTCAAGTTGAAAATTAAACTCATGTCGAAAAGTAGTTTTTTTTTGGTTAAATTCAACTGTTTCTTATTAAAATTTTTTTTTCTGGTTGGGATAGCAACTACTAGATTTTTCGTTTAGAGTTGATTTTTTTTGGAATACAAATGTAATGTTGTGAGTTGAAAGTTGAACTCTTTTGTTAAACATTGATTTTTGTTGCTTCAAGATTCATAATTTCAATTAAAAATCTATCTCTTTGGTTGAAGAGTGTGCTATTTTGTTGAAAATTCGTTTTTTCTTCAACAGAAAATTAATATTTTTCCAAACGGAAAATGTAATTATTCCAGTTAAATATCCTAACATTGTAGGTAAAAATGCATCTCTTTAGTTGAACATAATAAAAAATTTAAAATTGAACCATCCAATTTCAGGTTGAAAAATTCCCATTTTTAGTTGAAAATTAAACTATTCCAGTCAATGTTTCATCATTTTAGTTGAAAATGTATAAGCTTGGTTGAAAATTAATTTTGGTAACCAAAAATTGAAATTGCAAAATTGAATTTTTATGTTGAAAACTGATATTTTTTGTTAAAAAATCATGTGTTTTGTTGAAAAATCGTATTTTTTGGTAGAAAATTAATCTTTTTGTATAAAAATTAATTTTCTTGTTTGGAAATTTATCTTTTTGGTTAAAAATTCAAGTATTCCAGTTGAAAATGTACAATTTTAGTTCAAAATTCAACTGTTTGGTTGAAAATACAACTACTTGGTTGAAAGATAAATTCTTTTGTTAAAAATTCATCTATTTGACTTAAAATTTATCTACTACAATTGAAGATTCATCTATTCCAGTAAAAGACTCATCATTTTATTAAAAAATTTATCATTTTGGCTGAAAATTTGTTTGTCTTTTTTTGTAGAAATTTTGTTGTTGAAAATTAATTTCTTTCAACTAAAAATTAAACTATTTGGTTGAAAATTTGTATGTTTCAGTTGAAAATTCATCTATTTTCTTGAAAAAAATACGTATTTTTTGGTAGAAATTATTCTCCATGTTTCAAAATTAACCTTATTGTTTGAAACTTCATCTTTTTCGTTGAATATTTAAGTATTCCAGTTAAGTATTCATCATTCTAGTTTAAAATTTGTTGTTTTTTTCTGGAAAAATAATTTATTGACTGAAAACTTAACTATTATATTTTTGGTTGAAAACTGATATTTTTTGTTCAAAATTCAACTATTTGGTTGAAAATTTATGTATTTTGTTGAAAAATCCTCTTTTTTGGTAGAAATTTAATCTTTTTGGTTCCAAATTCAACTATTTGGTTTAAAAATTCACCTATCTTGTTTAAAGTGGAATATTTTTACTATGAACTTTAGGAATTTGAAACGGTTCAAATTGAATTTATTGCAGGACCCACATTAGTTTGACCTAAATATGCACTGAGTATTAAGTATAAGAAGATAAGATGGAAATTTCTTTGAATTATTATTTATAAATTCATAGATAAATGTATTTTAATAAAATTCTCTTTATTGTAAAATAAGTTTTTTAGTTTACTTGAAACTACCGTTTAAAACAGTAACAAGCAATACATTTACCAAGACTGTTTACCAAAGAGATGAATTTTCAACCCAAATTTGACTTTTTGAAGGTTCTGTTTTTAAAATTTACTTCCAAAGTTAATTTTTCACCAAAAAGACGAATTTAAAATAAAATAGTTAAACTTTTAACTAAGCAGTTAAATTTTCTACCAAAAAATATGACTCTAATAAAGTAGTTGAATTTTCGACCTAAAAAGATGCATTTTCAACCAATTGGTCGATTCTTCCAACAAAAAGAATTAAAATACGACCAAAAATAATTGAATTCTCCAGCCAAAATTTTTTTTCAGATTACTGATGAAAGCGATCTAAATAAATAATGTTACTTTATCATAAAATTTATTTCTAAATGTTTTTAAACATTATCGATAGAAGGGAAAATTTAAATTGCATATGATTCCTTAATAATGAGAAATAATTTTGTTTTTAACATTTTGCTACCACACTATAATTTCTAAACTTTCTCACATTTTCGAAGGGATAAGAAAAATGGTATTATGGGCAAAAACTTAGTTTGATAGTTTGAAGAATTCGAAAGCAAAGTATAAATTTTTTAAAAATTATGAAAGATTTGTGGAGATTAAATTCTATTCAAGATTTCTGGGAAGTTTTTTAGTTGCTCAGGTTTTATTTTAAAAGTATAATTTTAAGTTTTAAAGATTTCAAAATATGTGAAAAAAGAATATGGCAGACTTCGATACAATTTTTTAAAATTTTCAGGACTTAAAAAAGTTTTAAGTAAACTAAATTTTGCAGGGTCTCAAGATAATGAGAAAAAATGTTCTTAAGATTCATGGGAAAAATTTAAGTGATTGTTTTGTCATAAATTCCAAAAGAAAATAAAAAAAAGATTACAAAACATTTTAAATTATTACCTCAAATTCTTAAAAAGAGTGTCAAAAATCCTGAAGCAAAATTTTGCCATATTACTTAATTTTAGAAAAAATTTGAGTAAGTTTAAAAGATATTCAAAATTTTTTAAACGATCCAAAAATAATTGAAAATTGTAAAGATTTTTGAAGAATTTTGTGAGCTTTAACAAAAATGAAAAAAAAATAGGTTCCTATAGGAAAAATTAAAATGATTTCTTATTTCGAAAAATTGATGTTACGGCAATTTTTTTAATTCTTCTACATTAAAAGAAAATGCAGGAAAAATTAGAATCATCTTTGAAGATCAGAAGGTCTAGAAGCTCTAAAAATATTTAAAAAAGAATTTTTTTAAGATTCGTGTGAAAATTGTAAATGTTTTTTTATTTTGAAAAATTCACTTTAAAGGAAGATTAAAAAAGGTTTTTAAAAATTTCAAACGATTTCCTAAAATTTCGAAGAAGAGTGTAGAGGATTTTAAAGAAAACTGTTTCAATCTGGTAAGATTGAGAAATAAAAAAAATAAAAATGAGTAAATTCAAGAAATATTTCGAAGAATTGAAGAAATTCAAAAAGAATTTTAAACTTTGAAAGATTAAAAAAAAACACTTTAGGAGCTTTAAAAGAATTTCGAAAGGTTTCAAGAAAATGAACGAATTTTCTTCAAATTCCTAGGAAAATTTGGAAGATTATAAGGCAAATATTTACATTTTGAACGATTTTTCAAAATTTTAAGAAAACTTTGAGTCATTTAAAAATATTTTCACGAATTTAAGAGGTTTCAAATAGATTAGAAATATATCAAAACCTGGAAACATTTCCAAAAAGTTATCAAATATTTGTTGATATCTTCCAAACTTCAAAAGTCCTAAACATCTTTTAAGAAGTCTCGTATTTTTCCTAACATTTGTTAAAATCATATAAAAAAAATAAAATATAAATATAAATTTAAAGAACAAGCTGATAATATTTGCATATTTTCTTCTTCACAATTCTCAGAATTTGATTTCAGCTCGAATTTTAGTGTTCAAAAACTTTTAGCAAATAAATAGTTATTGGAAATTTTTATATTGTATCATTATTAATATTATTCTGTATTCTTTATGGTATTGAAAGAAAATTTAAATTGCTGAATTTCAATTAGTAATTATATTAGGTAACTTCAATATTTGTATGACTAAAAAAAATATTGAAAAAGCATTTAGGATAAAAGAAGACTACGAACCAAAAAGATAAATTTTCAACCAAGAAAAATTACTTTTTGACGAAAAGACGAATGTTGAAACAGTTGAATTAAACGAAAACAAAAACTATTTTGTACACAAAATAGTTGAACCACAAAGATGAAGTATCAACAAATAAGATTAATTTTCAAAATCCAAAGGACGAGATTCAATGAAATACATGAATTTTTCACCAAATAGTTGAATTTTCAACTTATAAAGTATAATTTTCAAACAAAAGAAAACAAATTTTTAACAAAAAAGATTAATTTCTAACAAAATAGTTAAATTTTCAACCAAAAAGATGGATTTCTATACAGGAAAGATTAATGTTCTATCATAAAAGATGAATTTTCAACCAAAAGATGAATTTTTAACTAGCTGAATTAAACGAAAAAACGAGTTTTCAATAAAAAAGTTTAATTCTCAACCAAAAAAATGAATTTTCAACAAAAAAGGGAAATTTTCAACTAAAAGGATGAATTTTTCCACCAGGCAGATTGATGTTCTACCAAGCAGACGAATTTTCAAGAAATTTGTTGAATTTTTAAGAGAAAAATGCGAATTATCTACAAAACAGTTAACATTTTTATGTAAAAATATAATGTTTCAATGAAAAATGTTATTTTTGCAAAAGATTACAATTTTATTCCAAATAGTTAAATTTTTAATAAAAATAGTTTTATTTTTAATAAAAAAAGTGGAATTTTCAAGAAAACAGTTGGATCCTTAACCAAACCAGATTTATTTTCAATCAAACGGTTGCATTTTGAACCAAAAAATGACTATTTTTTAAATCAACAAGAGTAATTTTTTTAAAATTGGATAGTTCAATTATTATCTAAACAGATGAATTTTCACCAAAAAACAAGAATTTTCAACAAAGAAGTTCAAAAAGTAATTCAACTTTCGAACCAAAAATAGTTTAACTTTCTTAATGATTTCTATTAATTCATTTTATGTTCAGGCGAAAAACGAGAAAAAGAGAAGTTTCTTAATTTTTAATTAAAAATTCAACTACTTGGATGGAAGTTAAACTTGTTAACCGATGAAAGCTTGCCAAATGAATTTTTATTACAATTTCGAGAAAAAAAACTTTTCGAATCGAATGAAAGTTGAAAGGTATAATTATTTTTGAATGATAAATTGAATTGAAAAGTAACTTTCTTCACTAAAAATGTAATTATTCCATTTTTAATTCAAATTCATGCATATTGTTGAAAATTCGTCCTTTTTAAATTAAAATGTTTTTTTTTTGTTAAAATAATTTGTAAATATTACCTATGATATATTTTGTTAAGAATTAATTTTTTCATTTGAAAAGTCAATACCTTGGTTTAAAATTGAACTACTTTTTAAAAAATTCATTCAGTTTAAAATTCAAATATTTAAACGTAAATTGACTTCATTGTTCGAAATTTTTATTTTCGGGTTGAAAATTGAACCGTTTTTACATTCTCATCTCAATGAGAAGGTATTGGTTTTATGTGAGAAGTGACTTTCGCGGATTCAATCAAATTTCGACGTTTTGAGACCCCCTGAGTCAGAAAAAACGGTTTTTACGGAGGTGTCTGTCTGTAGTCTGTAGTATCGTGTAGGCACGATAACTTTCGAAAGATTGATCAGATTAGATTGTGCTTTGAAATTACACATTGGTAACACTTAAATCCTTGAGTTTAAAACATATATAAGCTTGCACATGAATGTATTTACTCTTAATCATGTATATTTGCGTATGTACACTTACAGTATTATTGTTAACAGACTATATCTAATTATGTGTATCTTACTTTGTTTCTTTACTTCTGTTAAATACCTATTTTTTATTTTTAACGTTATATTGATCACCGTCACTTTTTAATTGTAACATGTATCACCTGTTCCTTATAGGGCTATCTAGCTCTAGGAAATTTTCATGAATAAATACAAAATACTAATACAATGGGGATCGATTTTTCACAGCTGTTCTTCGTACCGGTTAGGGGTCACTACATTACACATCAGGACACCTCGAGGAAGACGTAACTTTTTAGCAGTTGCCTTAAAACTCTGACTATATCCATTTTTTTTAAATTAGTTTTTAAATAGAAGAAAGCATTCAAAATAATAATGTACAAAAAATTTATATACACAAATAACTAAATTTGTCAACTAATTTACTTTCTTAAAGCCTTTTGGAACAAGAATTCTATATTTTGTGATTCAATTTTTTTGTGGCAGCAAAATGATATAATCTACTAAGTTATTTGCCTTTTTAAATTTAAAGTTCTTTTGAAATTAAAGTTGATCACAAAATATGTCTTAAGTGATAAAAACGAAAAAAAGATATATTTATCTCAAAAAGAAACTTAATGTTTAACTTTGCTTTTAACTTTGCGCAGAAAAAGTAGGCTCAAAAAGTGATTACACGATGAAAATATTTCTCTACAATTCTTATGGTAGGATCGGACAGGTTGGTCTAAGAGCGTTCAGCTAATATATACTTAATAAGGGTGTCTACGAAGTGATTATAGCCAATGATTTGGATGTCCTGTATTTCCGGATTTAGAATTTGTATTTGATAAATATATGACAAGCGAATATTCTTCATGAAAATTGTTAGTCTCCTTTCTGCCAAAAACAAAAGTATTCAAACGGGTAGGAAAAAACAAATTCAAAAGGATGATAGAAATTTTTGATTAAATCCGAAACATTTTCTATAGAGACGACTGAAGAAGATAGGGAATGGATTAGAGCGGATACATATTCTATCCGTGATAGGTAACGTGAAACATCTAAGTACCTCTCGGATAGATTTTTTTCATTATACCATTAAGCCGTTTTCAATGTGCAGCTGCTACTATTATATTAAAATTTTCAATTTTGTAAACTATCCTCTTTTTTTTAGAAAATGTGCAGTTGCTTATTATCTTTGTGGTATTTTGTAGTTGAAATACAGTATGTGGGACAAAAGCGTAAACATCGTTAATCCTACAAAAGATTTTATTTAAAAAAAATGAAACATATGAACTTAGTTTCTTAAATAGGATTAAAGTCTGGAGATTGTGCAGAGTCAGCTTCGATGCTTAGTATCTTTGTCCTCTTGTAATATCCAGTTATTGTTATTGGGTACGAATAACTTCTTAGAAGATTTAAAATCTGCTAAGAAGTTGTTCAGACATGTCAGCAATGAAGCTGAAATATAAAAAATTATGACAAAACAGTTGACTTGTCACCTTTCGTACTTTAAGTTTATAGGGTTCATTCTTTCAATTAAAATTTTTTGTGGGAGTAACGCTGTACACGCGTTCTTGTGCCACAGACTTCAAATAAGAAAATATTTATTTTTATCAAATTTTATAATTATATTTTGTACTTAAATTTTACGTTGAAAATTTTATATTTAATATAGATAAAATTAAATAAATTTTTGACTATGAAAGAGAGCGGAAGAATTTAGTTCTTTATTCCCTAACTTACATTAATCACACCCAATTCTTGGGTCTAAATTGTTAACTATCCAGGGGAAAACGTCAATTACAAATTTTATCCCATATACAGTTTAGTAAAAAACAATTCCCATCGGCCGGTAGTTCAGGGAGTATCCATGTAGAAATTGCAATCGGGATTTGGAAGGGTCCCGGATAGTTTTCCCTATTTCTGATCGGGTGCTGATCGGGAAAAAGAGGGAGGGCCAGACTAGTTCTGTAACGCTGTTTTAACCAGGCTCTACCTAGAACTTCTAACAAGATCCTAACGGGAATACCATACAACCTCCCGTCTAGACCCTTAATGTTTTACGGTACGCTCATGATTCAGCTATGATATAAATATATGTGACAAACGATTTGTCAACAACAAACTGAATAAGAATATTTAAATACACACCAATTTTAGATATATAATTTCAGAGGTTTATATTTCGTTAATTAAAACCCTTTTGTCATTTATTTATGTCACACAACATCTGAATATTGACTGTTTGCACTCTACTATGACAAATGATCATTTTCATTATTTTTCACTGGGTTTCACATACACAGCACAAATTTGCGCTTAGGCTTCATAGACAGAAGGTTGTGTGTTCCATTCTTACTGCCTGTAATTTTTACATTCTCATCATTTATGATTGAGAAAGTATTAGCATTGTCCGAAATTTCACACAAGTTCTTTTCAACCGTTCTCCGTATTTTGTGACTCTCTGAAGCCAAAAATTAAGTTTTTGTGATGGCGTCTGTCTGCCTGCCTGTCATTCCGCCCGTAAACACGATAACTCTCGAAAAAATGAACGGATCAAATCGAGCTTTGGCACACTTTTTTTAGGTCTTGAAAGAAAGAACGTGTTCGTTAACCAGCATCCCTTGACCAACGGTTTTGGTTTTATCCATCGAAAATGCTATCCAAAAATCGTATATTCCATTTTTACGCCAAATTACGACAGATACGTGAAAAAAGATAAACAAAAAATTGAAGCTTTTTAAAATATCTACATTTTTTGTTTGAACCATTTTTTTTTGGTAGGACTCGTTTCTTTGTTTTTTGTATCGAAAATGAATAAGTCGACCATTTTAATTTAAAGCCAAACGACGATAAATAAGTAAAAAAGTCTGAAACAAGAATTATAGCTTTTAAAAAGACCTATAATTATTCTCCCGATCATTTTTGATAAGACTTAATATTTTGGTTTTATTTATTGAGAATACTATAAAAGAAATTCCAATTTTGAGCCAAATGATGCAAAATATGAGAAAAAGTCTCGAAAGAGAAATTATAGCTTTTGAAAAGTCCTATAAAGTTTAGCATAAAAATTTTTTGATAGGACTTGAAAAAGAAAAAATAGAAAATTCAGATTTTGAGCCAAACGACATGAGATACGGAAAAAAGTTCCTACGATGAATAGCAGCTTTTGAAAGTACTATACAAATTTTTGTAAACCATTTTTTGATAGCATCGTCATTTTGGTTTTATTTATCTAAAATACTGTGAAAAAATCTGAAATTCAAATTTTGATCAAAACGATACGGGAAAAAGTCTTAAGGAGCCATTATAGCTTTTAAAAAGTCCTACAAAATTTTTCGTAACTGTTTTTTGATAGGACTTGTTATTTTGGTTTCATTTATCGAAATTACTATGCAAAAAATCGAAAATTCAAATTTCGAACCAAACGTGAGATACGGAAAAACATTTTAGCGAGGAATGGCAGCTTTTGAAAAGTTGTTAAAAGTTGATTTAAAACAATTTTTCGATAGGACTTGTTATTTTGGTTTTATTTATCGAAAATACTATGAAAAAAATTAATAATTAAAATTTTGAGCCAAACGACGCGAAACATTGGGACACATTTTTGGAGGAATTCCAGCGCCTGGTAGTTCCTACAACATTTCTTTGAACCATTTTTGACAAAATTTGTCGCTTTTAAGTTATGTTTCGAAATTGATATGCAGAAATCGAAAATTCTAATATTATACCAAACGATGTGAGATACGTAAAAAATCTAAAAGAAGAATTGTAGGCGTTTTTGTTTCATTCATAAAAAATGTTATGAAAACAAAAATCCAATTGTCAGTATAACAACGCGAGATAAGTAAGAATGTCCGAAGAAAGGATTGTAGCTTTTTATTGTAAGGTAGCTCAGAAAATAAATATACATGTAAAATGTCTGTCGAAAATCGAGCACGAAGCGCGAGTGTCGCGATGAGAATGTATACGCCAAAGCCAGCCCCGTGCATCGACGTTAGTTCACTAGTACGATCAAGTGAAGCGCGGAGCGCAGATGGCGCTGGGAGTCTTTCCAGCGAATGTTTATATAGCAAGAATAGTAAAGATTAGTAAAAAATTAATTTGATTGATATTGTTCGTAATGACAATCGGTTTTATTTGTGACAATATAAGTGTGCAAATTTTGAAATGTTATTAATATAAAAGCTCACACTAAAATGACTAAAATGGGTGGAATTCGTTGTATTGTCTCAGCATGTAAATCAGGTTATGGCAGCTGCTTCGAAAAATTGCATTTATTTTATGTAACAGAAGGTAAAGACAATATAAAAGCCTGTCAAAAAGCCATCCTAAGAGAAAATTATGCTGTACAAGATATTTTGTGGGCGTGAAAAATGTTTGCAGAGGATGGAGTCACTGTTCTGTGAGTGGTAAGTCTAAATATAAAATATTTATATTTACAATAATTGATTGTTGTTAATTTTTATGCTAATAATAGTATTGTTATTTATATAATGATTGGCAATTAATTTTTCCATAATTTTGTTCGAACTGTTTGTGACATAGTAAATATAAGTGCGGCAGTGCCGGTCGCAACGGTTTATATATTTTTCTTTTGGTAAAGTATATGAATAAATTACATTTTAAAATTATTGAAGGATGAATCAATTAAAATAATAGTTAAATTTAAACAAATAAATTAAGAAGGTATCATTTATACATTTTATTTTGAACTGAAACTATATCTTTATTTTTTTATTCTTTCACAGAAATAAAAAAAAATGAATTAAATACTATATTTTAATAAAAAATATCGAACATTTTAAAAAGTCAGGAAACTTCGCAAACGGTCAGAATTTCCGACGATTTCTGAACATCCTGACCATTCCTGACGAGTCTGCCTATTTCTGAAGATATGCTAATTTACATCTTATCAGGTAGCTCATCGGCTAGGACCGCAAGTAGGCCAACCGAAAAGGATTAAAAATTAATTTTTTTTCAATGCTGCATATACAGATTCAAAAGTTAAAAATTCAGAATCTACGTTTTTCGACGATTTTAGATACCTAACAATTTTCCTAACAAAAAATTTAAAATATGATAAATATAATGTATCTTGTAAAGAAAAGGAGATACGTCAAAACGGACAAAATTATCAGATTCACCTTCAGAGTCATTTAGTATATAAATATTAATAATTAAATATAAGTCAAAAGAGCATGTGCATAAATAAATATGAATAAATAATATAAATAACCTGAGAAATATGAAAGGGATTATGTTTTATTGCATTCTATTATTGGACCCATAATAAAAGGATTACCCTTCGAGCTCAATCTCTGACGATTTCTGAACATTTGCTCATGAATTCTGACTTTTCTTGACGATTTCTGTCGAGAAACGTAACAAAAGAAAAAATATATATATAAAATGAATTGGAGACTGTATTTTAATAAACATATAAAACATTTTATTATAAACTCAAACGATATCTTTACTTTGAAAACTTCTTTCGTAAAAATATAAAAAATTGAATAAAAAATATGTATTTTAATAAAAAATTTCGAAACTTTTCTCTTCTAATTAAAATATATCTTTATTTTGAAAAATTCTTTCGTAGGAATACAAAAAATTAAATAAAATCTATGTATTTTAATAAAAATACGGAAAATTTTACTTCAAACTGAAACGATGTCTTCATTTTTTTTAAATTCTTTCGTAGAAATGAAAAAATGAGATGAAAACTATGTTTTTTAATAAAAAATATGGAACATATTATCCGAAACTGAAACGATATCTTTATTTTAAAGAATTCTTTCGTAGAAATATACCAAATGGAATAAAAATATTATATTTTAATAAAAAATTAGAACATTTTTTCTTATTAAATTGTATCTTTATTTTGAAAATTCTTTCGTAGGAATATAAAAAATTAAATAAAAACAATTTACGTATTTTAATAAAAAATATGGAACATTTTATCTTAAACTGAAAAGATCTTTATTTTAAAAAATTCTTTCATAGAAATATAATAAATGAATTGAAGACTGTATTTTAATAAAAATACAGATCATTTTAATATAAACTCAAACGATATTATCACTTCGAAAACTCTTATGGGGGTGAGTAGAAAAATCGAAAAACGTCTTTTTCTTGGAAACGGCTAGACCGATTTTGATGGGGGACAAATATGTTATGGTTCCCAATCGAGGGATGTTTTGAAAAAATTATGGGACATTTCAGACAAAGAGAGAAGGTCAAAAAAAAATTTCAAAATTTTTTCGATTTTTCAAAAATGGGAATTTCATGAGGCACAATCGCCGTTTTTTGCATAAAAGTACCGTGAATTATGTGGAAAAATACGTGAAAGTTTGAGATCAATCGGAGAGGCTGCTCATGGTTAAAAGAATTAAAAATCTCTAGCGTACTACGTTAAATGCACGTCCGCTGATGTATAATGAGGATTCTGCGAACTTACACTGGCGGTAGACTTGAAACACTTTGGAAATGCTCGAAAATCAGACAAAAATTGTCCCAAAAATAATAATAATACCTTCTAGTCGTCCAATATTCTCATCAGATGTTCTTTCATATTTCATTTATTTTGTCTCCTGAACTTGTTTCTATGATATTCTCTTGTTTTTTTAGCGCCACAGACAGTTCCTCACTGAACAAAGTTTTGTTATTGAAACTATTCCGGATTCATCACCTTTCTTTTCATACCCTGATTTTCTGTTTTCGCGTATGGCCTTGAACGGCCCCGAAATAGCCAGGTAGTCCTTGAACCTCAACTCGCCTGCCAATGAGCGCGTACCACGGCATGAAGTGGCGTGAGGAGTTGCCGAGGCGACCTTCGTTCTCTCTGCTCGCTCCGCTCGCTCCGATCTTGACATGCTGCGAAATTTTCTCATTTTCGCTCGTTTCGTCAAATATCTCGCGTTTTTGCGGCTAAGAAAGCTATTCCTCATCGTACAAGGTAAGGTTTCGGTACATGAATAGTAGTTGAAATTAGAGAAGTTTCAGTCGTTTATTTTATCATTTGAAGTTCTTCCTCAGTTCTTCTCTTGTTTTTTCCTTGTTTAGGTTTGAGAAACTCAAGTCATTTGTTTTCTCATCTGATTTTGTTCCCCCGACCCCGATCTTCTTTCGTTCCTTCTTCGGTTTTTTGACTGATTCCTCACAGCGTAGGGAAAGGTTTTCTTTGAGGAATAGCTTCTCTAATCTCGTACACTGCTTATACAAAAGAAAGAAGGTTGTGAGAACCAACCTGAAAGTCGACAAGAACAAAGAAATATCGAAATAACAACTTCAGATAAGGAAAAAAATTAAGACGACAAGAGAGAAAAGAAAAAACAATTTTTCTCAACGAAAACCTTCCCCTCTACTGTGAGGAAACAGTTAAAACCCCGAAGAAAGAACAAAAGAAGATTGGGGTCGGGGAATCAAAATCAGGTGAGAAAACAAATGACTTGAGTTTCTCAAATCTAAACAAGGAAAAAACAAGAGAAGATCTGAGGAAGAACTTCAAATGATAAAATAAATGACTGAAGCTTCTCTAATTTCAACTACTATTCCTGTACCGAAATGTTACCCTGAACGGTAAGAAATTGCTTTCTTAGCCGCTAGAACGCGAGCCATTTGCAAAACAAGCGAAAGTGGAAAAATTTTGCAGCATGTCAAGATCGGAAAGACAATGCCCAAAATATGTAACCGAAGGAGCGAGGGGAGCGTGCAGAGGGAAAGTAGGTCGCCTCCGCAACTCCTTACGCCACTTCATGCCGTGACAAGCGCTCATTGGCAGACGAGTTGAGGCTCACGGATTGCCTGGATATTTCGGGGCCGATCAGGGCCCTACACGCAATCAGAAAATAAGGATATGAAAAGAAAGGTGACGAATCTGGAGCAGTTTCAATACCAAAATCTTTTTCAGTGAGCTACTGTCTGAGGAGTTAGAAAAAACAGGAGAATATCATAGTCTAATGCCAGCGTACGTTTGCAGACTCCTCATTATACATCAGCGGACCTGCATTTAAATTTGTCTAAAATGTCCCATAAGTTTTACGAAACATCCCCCCATTATGACCTATAACATATTTTTCCCCAATCTAAATTGGTCTAGCCGTTTCCGAGAAAAAAGGTGTTTTTCAATTTTTCTATTCACCCCCATGACTCCCATAAAAATGATTTCTCAGATATGATCTTCAGGGGTATTGAACCTCATATTAGTACCAACTCTGGGCGAAAATGTCGAACAGATTCGGCCGGGGGCAGCTTATACATTCTTAACCTGCTATGGCCTTTCAAACATTTTCTATTCTAATTAAACTGTATCTTTATTTTGAAAAATGCCTTCGTGGGAATACAAAAAATAAAATAAAATCTATGTAGTTTAATAAATATACAGTAAATTTTATTTCAAACTGAAACGATGTCTACATTTTTTTAAAATTCTTTTGTAGAAATAAAAAAATTATACGAAAACTATGTATTTTAATATAAAATATGGAACTTATTATCCTAAACTGAAACGATATCTTTATTTAAAAAAAAAAATCTTCCTTAGAAATATACAAAATGGAATAAAAATGTTATATTTTAATGAAAAATTAAGAAAAATTTTTCTTCTAATTAAACTGTATTTTTATTTTGAAAATTCTTTCGTAGGAATATAAAAAATTATATAAAAACAATGTATGTATTTTAATAAAAAATATGGAACTTTTTATCTTAAACTGAAAAGATATCTTTGTTTTTAAAAATTGTATCATAGAAATATAAAAAATGAATTATAGACTTATTTTAATAAAAATATATAACATTTTATTTTAAACTGAAACGATATTTTTATTTTGAAAAATTCTTTCGTAGAAATAAAAAAAAATAAATAAAAACTATACCTTCTTAATTTATTTATTTAAATTCAACTATTATGTTAATTACTTAATTAGTTTATTCAAATTATTCATTTGTTACTGTATCAGGGTTATTGTTAATAAATTACTTATTTATACATAAATGTGATATTGTTCTTATTTTAATTTCCTTTCCGATTAAATAAATTCTTCACCCCAATATAAAATTAGAATATCTGTTATTTAATTTCAATTTCAGATTAAATTTTATATTTCATAAAAATAATAAAATTGGGTATAATGATAAGCTTAATTTTGTTCTGGAGTTAAAAAATAATTTAAATTCATTTTTTCGCCATGTTACGATTGAAACCTATCATATTTCCCGAAGCTAGAAAAAAAAGACTAAAGATTTTTTTAACTTACAATTACTGTAATATTTAAAAAGATATGAAACTTTAATTATGCTATGCGTAAAACCGATTGTCGTTACGAATAATATTATCTAAATTAATTTCTAACTAATTTTGCCTATGCTTGCCATGTAAAAATAGGCTGGAAAGACTCCAGCGCCATCTGCGCTCAACGCTTCATTTGATCGTACTAGTGAACTAAGGCTGACATACAGTCGTTGCAGGAGGCTGGTCAAAACCTACAGAGCCTTGAGCAATTTAATCTTTAACTTTACTTCATTACATAAAAAATTCAGAGTATGAAGATGCATACACGAACTGGAATCTAAATGAGATGTTCATGCTAAAGTTTCGTTGAAGCATTCCGAGTGCAAATAATGAATATCCGAGCACGAAGCGCGAGGTAGTCCAGTCAACGGAGAACAAATTTAACTTAAAAAAAAAAAATCGGATAAGTAAAATTTTTGTTCACATATCCATTACGGATGGCTTTATAAAGGTACTGTAGAAAGTCCCCAACCATATGTGTACGGCAATGGCCGCCATGGTGGAAAGTGTTAAACAATAACATGTTTTTTAAAATAACTCGAGAACGGTTGATTTTAGGTCGAAAATGGTTATTTGCACTGGAGCAAATGCATGTTCCTGTTTAGAAGAAAACCAAACAACTCATTTGATTGAAAATTATCAGTATCAAATGAGCTCAACTACAATGTACAATTTGACATGCATAAGGGAATGATTTTGAGATGAAACTACTTGTAATTGTTCCTCCATATTCATACAATATATTTCCCAATTTTCATGTCCGAATAATCATATTTAAGTCCTCTTTTAATATTTTAAACAAGTAAATTTCAAATTTGAAATTACGAGGTAGGCAGCAGCGATGATTATGGGTCCCAATGAAAACAGTGGGAGCGGGGGCAAGAATGGCTACCTCGGTCTGTTATATTGTTGAGAAAAGTGAGTAAAAAAAATTCAAAGGGTTCAATAGAATAGACCGAGGTAGCCGTTCTCGCCCCTGCTCCCATTGTTGCCATTAGGACTCATAATCACCGCCGCTGCCTGCATCATAGCTTACTAGTTAAAATGTACTCGTTTAAAGCTTTAAAAGAGGCCCTAAATATTATTGTTTGACCTGAAAATTGTGCTACAGTGCAAATCGCCTGATCTATTTCCGAAGTTCTTTGCACGATATTTTTATCTTTTACTTTATTTGTTCAGAAATTGCACAATTGTACAGTAAACCAATTTTATAGCGTAACCGGTGATAATACGTCTACAACTGTTAGAACCTTTTTTGTACACTATAAAATTGTGAACATTTTTTAACATAGCCATTTTCGACCTAAAATCAACCGTTCTCGAGTTATTTTAAAAATCATGTTATTGTTTAACACTTTCCATCATGGCGGCCGTTGCCATAAACATATGGTTGGGGACTTTTTACTGTATCTTTCTAAAGCGATCCCCAACGTATCTGTGAAAAAAATCTACTAATCCGAGTTTTTCTTTTAAATCCTTCATTGACTGGACTACGAGGTCTAATTATGTCAAGGTGCGAAGCGCGAGGTAAACCATTATCGAGCGTGACGCGCGATTTCCAACAGACGCGCGCTCAAACTAGACAGCCGCACGCGCAGCGCGTGATTAGAATGTGCCTGCGCAGCGGACAGATTTTTTTATTTCTATTTATTAAAATGTCTGTAAATATAATTTCCTTCAATAATGTTCAAAAATTCGGCAAATAATAATTTTTTAATGCTCTGGCACGTGCGATACTCCTGGTTAATAATTCTGATTGATTGGAAATTGTATGCAAATGTAAAAGTAGAATGTGAATGGGTGCTTCTCCCAAAATGATTTTTTTTTGTCTAATGCGAGGAAAAATACCGCGAATCCTGAGCTAAATGCTCATCATAACGTTGCTATCCAAAAGCACGAATATGTAGGCCTTTTTACCCAAAAATTCTCAAAATTGACTCAAATTTGACTCTGGGCCAGTATACTGTATCGGATATTTTCTCGAAAAGCGACAACATTTCTTTATAAACTCCGAGGGTCAACATTAAAAAAATTATGCGCAAATTTAACTAAAAATCAAGATACAGGATTGAAAATTAAAAAAAAAAATTAAAAATCTTACCGTACTCGTTCCTGCGAAACCCTTAAGAGCCCTGGAAATCTAAAGTGTATAAAGACTCCCGTTACAGGAGCAGGTAAAGCAGTTTTCCAGCTCGGAATTTCCTTGGGACGACCCTAGCGAGAAAAGGAAAAACCACCATCCGTTATGACTCAAGTCTGCCGATAATGAATCACCCTCTATAACCAGCATTGATTCATTCAAGAAGGAAAACAAGTATACGAAAATTAGGGGCCCCTACCCAAATGAGTGGGTGAATTCGCAAAAGTTTAGGTGTGTGAAGGTGGTTGTGTGTGGATGATATCATGACATGCAGATTTGAAGTAAAATAAAACTGTAAACAAAATAATATCACAAGTAAATGTAAAGAAAACGGTTTGCAATATTCAAACTGAATCAGAGTAACGGTACATTTTTCGGAAAACCTAATCCGAAAGTAGTACCTTGTACATTAAATGACAATATACACGCTCTCTGTATAAACAGGCAGATTATACAAATATGCAAGACATCAATAACATGTGTCGCCGATCATTCTGTGATAAGCCTAAAGGGGAAAATCGAATATATTGATAAGGAAATATCATTTTTTAGTACTTCAGAGAGCTGACCGCACTCGAAATTAGATGTTGAGATCATCGAATCTAGGTAAAAAGTGAGATTTTGGTAGTTTTTGATTTTGACATTCTCATTCATGAGAATGTAATATAATCGTCCAAATTTTCGATCTCTGGTTTTTAACGGATCTTTACGTTTTGGCACTCACAGAGTTCGAAAATCATAACATTATATCGGTGTCTGTCTGTATGTCTGTCTGTATGTATGGTTACTCTCAGCTGAAAATTCCTTTGCAGGAACCTCGGAGGATCCTGCACATGTTCCTGTACAGGAAACTGCACACGAACCTGTGCAGGTAATCTTGACGGTTCCTGTGCAGGAATGTGGCTTAGGAAACTGCACATGAAATTGAGGCGCAGGTTCCTGTACAGAAACGTGTATAGGATCCCTCACAGAAAGACATCAAAGGATCCTTTGGAATAATCCTGTACAGAAACACGTATAGGGTCCTTTGCAGAAAGCCATCGCGAAAACTCATGTCGCTTACAGCTATAAAGTTGCCTAGGCAATGTATATAATATGCATTTGATTACATACTTTGCCTGAAATAGCCAGGCATTATATATAATGCCTAGGTTATATACTTTGCCTGTAACATATCCAATCTCCAATGTGTTGTCTTGTGGCAGCACCATTCCTCTCAAAGACGTAAGATAAATAACCCATAGTGTCCAAAACGTTGTTGACTTGTTGTATTGAAATGATTTGTTAAGTAACAAATCAATCCTTTTATTCGACCGGCGATATTTAGGAATTTTAAATTGTGAATTTTTTATGTCTTACGGTCCATATAAAAATTCTCCTTATCGTCCATTTTTGTTTCGTTCTTCCTAACCATTATAAACATAACATAACATTAAGATGTAGTTTTTTGAGTGAGTGAAACCTCTTTAATTTTTTTGAGAATTCTATAACAATTTTAATTGTATTCTAAATTTTTGACTCCAATTTTGACTTGAATCCTTTCAAAATTGGCATTGGTTTCTATGTTTCCTTTTCGATGTTTATTTTACTCTTCGAAATTAATCTTATCTTAGCTACAAATTTATAATAATTATTCTTTTTATTTTTTATCTTCAATATTGCTAACTTGAAATATTATTGTATTTATGTTTTTAAAAAACTGTTTAAAAAGGGTACGCAATTGTACCGAAAAGTACGTAAAGGATGAAGAAAGGAGTTTTTTTGATTAATAAATTTTGAGTTGGAAAGATGTTTCTGGCTCATTTTTTATCAAATTTTTATGTTGACCGTAAGATATAAAAAATTCACAATTTACAATTCTTAACAATGATAATCACGCGCCTATCGTGCGTGTTTGTTTTCTAGTTAAAAAAAAAAAACAATTATAAACGGTTTCAATTTGAAAAATAAAAGAAGATTCATCTGAGTTAAATTTAATAATTTAAACAGTGAAACGCTTGGGATAGGCTGCTCATTCATCCTTCATTTATTCTCCAGATCCTTCCTCAAGTGGTAAAACGTCGGAAACGAATTCCGGTGCAGGTTCTTGAGAAAATTCCAATTTCCGAACTAGGCCACTCCCGACGCTGAATCGTCAAGTGCCTCCATATCCCTTTTTCCTAGGGACTCGTATTTCTCTGCTCCGTTGTAACTCGTGTACATACCTCCAGTACATTCACGACTTCTCTGCAAGTGTATTTGAAATTTAACGACGTGCTTTGTGCTCCTGACGACCTCAGAAACTCTACACTCGTCATATGCCCCTCACGCGACTCACTGCTCGTCAGTCGCGTGAGGGACATATGACGAGTGTAGAGTTGCTTCTCATAAACGCCAAGCGAAAGGGTAGGTATAACTACAATGGGAAAATTTCATCAGCCCAAGAAGGACTTTAATTGCAAAGAGCCTTCCTTCTGTTGTGACAGCGTTGACATACACTGGAATAGCCTGATGTGGTTTACAATGATCCAACTTTTATTTCATTACGAATTCGGCATTCACTGGCGTGCCTTCTATTACGAGGACCTTCCATTATATATCATTCAGCTTTTGTTACAGAAATAAAGGCGGTATTTTATTCTCGATGGAGGGTTCGTGTGAAAAAAGGTTTTGGACTAAATGTAATTTCCTGACAGTGGGCTTTCTTCAAGTATCCAATATTTTTTCTTCTTCACTCTAACGACTCTTTTTTATAAGGGAAGGATCTTTCTCTTTAGAAAAAAGGGAATTGTCCAAATATCGGAGAGTGCAAATTGAAAGCTTCTATCTCGGGTAGCTAACTCTGGAAACTTCAGAATGTCATATATTTTCTATTAAACCTGGTGGAAAAATTTGTAAAAAAAAGTACAAACAACTAAAACCATTTTTATAGGAATCTACAAATAAATACAATAAATTACGACAAAAATTAAAGGAAAGTACAACTTTTCTCTATAATTGAACTGTGTATACGATCGCTATTATAAAAAAGCGTCCGTGTTTAAACATATAAGGAATGGTAGAATATTGAATGACAATAAAAAATCGTTATTGAACAAAAAAAAAACCTGACGGTTGAAGTTTTTTTTTCAAATATATAGCAATCGATTGGAAACCATATATGTCATTTAAAATTGTGTCTTTGCAATGTTCTTAATATTTTTCATACTAGGTCAAAAAAGAGCAACTTTTGGACTGCATATAACAATTGAATAATTGAGGAAGAATTGATCACCGTCATCAAAATTTAAAAATTTGAACTCCTGAAGATGAAACTTTTTTTAATTTGAAGTTATAAATCTAAACTGCAAACTGAAGAACTCAAAGTGGAATACTTTTGAATGTTATACTTTTAAATATGAAGACTAAATTTTTTTTATGCAAACGCTGAATAATTTTTACGTATAATAGCAGCAAAATTTTTAATTTTTCTCTTTTATACATTGTGCGGTTCAATTAAAAACTATAGCGTGGATTTTATTTCAATTGAAAAGCGTTGAAAGCTTCCATTTTATACGCGTAAATTATTGAGGCTTTGAATTGAATAATTTTCAAGGTTTCATTTTAAAAGTTTAAAATTCAAGAGTTCAAATCTTTTAATTTTAATGACCATGATTAATTCTTTCTCAATTTTTCAGTTTTTATTTGCAGTCAAAAAGTTGTTCCTTTGCGACCTAGGATGGCAAGTATTTAGACAATTTCTATGACATAATTTTAAAAGACATATATATAATGTCCAATCGATTGCTATATATTTGAAAAAAAAAGTCACACTCAAGGTTTTTTGTTGCTCAATAACGATTATTCATTATAGTCTTTTAATATTGTACCATTTCTTTAAAATTTAAACATAGAAGCTTTTTTATAATAGCGATTATGTACACATCGTAATTCAAAATTATCTCATTCCAATATTCTAAATATTTTTCATCAGTTCGCACTAAGGGGTGGGATGTATGAGTAGAAATAACGATACAAACTTGAGTTTATTTAGAACATTTAGAACTTCAACCCAATAAGAAAATCCAAGTATATTTTTGGGTTGAAGTTCATTTTTTTATTGAAAAAGCTACTATTATATCATTGCTTTCGGAATTCATCTAGTCTGGTTAAAAAGTTAATTATTTTGTAGAAAATGAAACTGTTTCATTTCTCTGGTTGAAAATTTCACTATTTTGTTTTTTTGAAAATTGTTCTTTTTTGGTAGAAATGCAATAAACAAAATATATAAATTTTTAACCAAATAGTTGAATTTGTAACCAAGAAGATTAATTTTCTACAAAAAAGACAAATTTTCAATAAAGTGCTTAAATTTTCGACCAAAAAGTTGAATTTCTAAACTGAAAGATATATTTTCAACTAAAAATGGAATAGTTAAATTTTTATTCGAAAAAATTAAGTTTCAATACAAAAAAAAACAAATCTTCTACGAAAAAAGTTGAATTTTCAACCAGAAAATATGGAATTCCAACAAAACAGTTCAGTTTGAAACAAATACTTAAATTTTTACTCAAAAAAAAAAACATAATTTTTGCCCTAAAAATGAAATTTTTAATAAATTAGTTCCATTTTCAACAACTGACAATTAAACTATTCCATTTTTGGTTGAAAATTGAACTATTTGGTTAAAAATATATCTTTTTTCGTTGAAAGTTCAACTTTTTGGTTAAAAAGTTATGAATTTTGTTGAAAATTCTTCTTTTTTGGTAGAAATGTAATAAACAAAATATATAAGTTTTTAACCAAATAGTTGAATCTTTTACCAGGAAGATTAATTTTCTACGTAAAAAGACGAATTTTCAGCAAACTACATAAATTGTCGACCAAAAAGTTGAATTTCTAAACTAAAAAATTAATTTTCAACTAAAAATGGCATATTTAAATTTTCATTCGAAAAAATTAATTTTCAATACAAAAAAAAATACGACTCTTCTACGAGAATAGTTGAATTTTCAACCCGAAAATATGAAATTCCAACAAAACAGTTCATTTTGAAACAAGCACTTAAATTTTAAGTTGAAAAAAGAATAATTTTGGCCCCAAAACCGGAAATTTTATTAAAGTAGTTCCATTATCAACAACTGACAATTAAACTATTCAATTTTTGGATGAAAATTCAAGTATTTGGTTAAAAATGTATCTTTTTTAGTTGAAAGTTCAACTTTTTGGTTAAAAATTCATGCATTTTGTTTAAAATTCGTCTTTCGTAGGAATTTAATCTTCTTGGTTGAAAGTTCATCCTTTTTGGTTAAAAATGCAATTATTTGGTTGAAATATCAACTGTTACATGCTTCGTTAAGAATTTATCTTTTTCGGTTGAAGAGTCGATTATTTGATTTAAAGTTGAACTACTTTGTGAAAAAAAATTTTTTCTCAATTCAAGATTCATCATTTTAGTTGAAAATTCAACTATTTTCTCCTAAATGAACTTTTCTGTTAAAAATTCTACTGTTTTGTAGAAAATTCACCTTTTTGGCTTGAAAATTCAACAATTTTGTAGAAAATTAAACTATTTGGTTGAAAATTCAACTTTGTTGTAGATAATTCTTCTTTCCGGCGTTAAAATTAAATCTTTTTTTGAAAATTCATGTATTTTGTTCAAAATTAATCTTTTTTGGTAGGAAATAATCTTCTTTTTAGAAAAATTTATCAAGCTTGTTGAAAATTCGTTTTTTTTTTGTTCAAAGTTTTTTTTTATGAGTTTTCATCTGAAAATTTAATTATTCTATTTTCGGTTGAAACTTCATCCTGTATATTACATAAGTTGAAAATGGTAGAAAATTATTCTTGTTTGTTAAAATTTCAACTGTCTTCTGAATAATTGGTCCTTTTGTCTTGAACAAATCAATATTTGATTGAAAATTCATCTTTGCATGCTGAAAATTCAACCATTTGGTTAGAAATTCAACTATTTTGTAAAATATTTATCCTTTTGAATTTTAAATTTATTTTTTATGGTTGAAGAATCATGCAAAAATGTAAAATCATGTAGTTTTCTTTAATACCTTGTAGATTTTTATAACAATGTAAAAAAATAATAATCAAACTTAGAAAAATTGTTAAATTGTTAAATTGTGTAAACTTATACTCTGTTGTTAATTTTTTTCCTTTTCTATAAGACAATACAAAAAATTAGCTATTTCTATTTGGTTGAATTTTTTGTTTAATTTTGTAAATTTTTACAAAAGAGTACATGTTTTAACAAAAAATTAAAGTTGTAGAATTGTTGTACTTTCTTGTAAAAATTTTTTCCATTTGAGAAAAACACCAGCAATTCCCTCCAAATTTGAGCCAAATCGGTTATTGTCAAGACGGCAAAAGGCCTGGAAAATCCCATAAGATTACCACGGAAAATTTTTGTTTTCGGAAAAATCATATTCTCGTTTCTGGGATTAAACTTAGCTAACGGAAGATCATTAAAATTTATTGCGGAGTCTCTAACGAATAATTTCTGCTGATTTACTTTCAGCTTTGACGCCCCAAAACCCATTTTCATCCAGCCCGAAAAATGCCCCAAATAACTGTAATTGTCAATTTTGCTCAAAATTGACACATTTTTTTATTAGTTGCTCTGTTTTTTCCTTTTCCCAGATAAATTGTTTTTGTTCGACAGGTGGAATGTTTTCATGCATTTTTAAAATAATTTTTAATTGTTGAATTTGTTTAAATAATTTTGTGATGCCAACTTATTGAAAGAAACTTTTTTTACTTTTAATATGATTATTAGTCATTTATAGGGAAAATGATATTTATTGTAAAAAATGACTGATTGTTTGTACAATTAATTATTATTTACTTAGAGCTTTTTCTTAAAATGATGTAGAGAACTCTAGTTTTTTAAATTAGAATAACTTTGTCGCTTATTATTATATATCTAAGTCTCTTAGATATTGGTACCCCGGCCATTACGTAATAGTTTAGTCTTTTATTTGAATAATTTATTTTTGTTTAACCAATTTTGTTCTGAAATAAATGTTTGAAATTTATCTTTGTCTGTAATTAATGCAGTAATTTGTCATCGTTAAGAGTTAAAGGCACCATTTTTTATTGAAACCATTATCGAACTGTTCAAACAATTTATTAAATATTAATTGTACATTTTTATGGAAATGAAATGAAAAAATCGGATTTTTTAAAAATAATGTATACACAATTACTTAAAGTAATCAATACTTGTTGAAATTTGGTTGTATGGTTATCTTAAAAAATCGGAAAAAAAATTAATGAAAAAAAAAACAAAAACTTACTTTTATCTACCAGAGGACCAATACTCAACAGTCCGCTGGGATGATTTAAAGGAAAAAATGAAAGAATTAATTTCAGAACGTCAAAATTGAACGTAATTTTTATAGTATAGAATCTTACTGAAAAAGCAAGCTTTTTGTGACCAATGTGAACATGTCGCTTAAGCAAATATTAGTTATTTAAATGATTTGCATAACATTAAAATATGTAGTGATAAGCACATTGACCAAAATTATAAAAAATATAAGACTTTTTTTATCACATTTGGATAAAAATGTACAACTTTTCTTCAATAAATTGTTTAAACAAATTGGATTCCCAATACATAACGCGAAAGGTAAGGTTATCGCCAGATCTATTCTGAGTTCTTATTCATTATTTGGTCATTATTAGAAAACTGTAGATCCATTTTATTTATTCTGCTTTTTGTTCCTTGTTAAAAGTTTCCTTCAGATTTATTTCATCGTTTTATTTTTCAATCATGATTTACTTAAGAATTTCGTTTTTTGTTGTGGAGTTTACGCCAGAGTCATTCTGTATTTCTTTGTTTTTCATCGTTATTATTTCCTTTCACTTCTTGGATTCACAAGATTGATTCAGCCATTTATTTATTTCTCAGGATTATTAATACTAGTCCGTCAATATAAATGATTTGATTATTTTTTGATAGCTAATTCGTCTAGATCTATGCTTATATAAATTTCAAAATCTCGATATGGCTTCCATGAATCGGTTGCTATGTTTTATTTGTAATAGGCAATTTCGTCCCGGCTTCTTGTCACGAATTGATGGAGACGAAAATGCCGCTATACGTGAAATTGCTATCAGAAGACGTGATGAGATGAATAGGCCACAGATTATTGTCGACGAGCTTACTAGATTATGCATCAATTGTAACCGGTCTGTTCAAGATGAAGTAGCAGTAGTCTTGCATAATCCGCTTGCTTTAAGGTTGAACGTGTTAATGCAAACTGCAAATCATAGTTGCGTTATGCGTAATAACGTAAACGATCCACACAGACTTTCTGTGGAATGTAGGGTTAATGTTTTCATATCCAAAAACATCTACGTTCCTGAAAACGTCCGATCAAGTGTGCATCATTTAGATGATAGAGGCTTATTTATAGGCCTTACATAATAGAAGGGCAACATTTACAGATATTTTCGCAAGAACTTCGCAACGCTGCACTTAATCTGAATAGGTATGAATATTAGAACAGCTTATCAGATATCGTATTTGATAGTATGGCTCTCGTCACAAAGGAGCAATTCCGAGAGTTGTTCACTTACTGCAACCCAGTACCTCGTCAAGGCGGCCAAAGGTATGTCACTGAAATAGATCTGCTAATGTGCCTATGCAAATTGCGTCAAGGACTTTCTGACGAATACTTGGAGGTTACATTCCAGTACTCGAGCAGACAAGCTACAAGTTAAGCAGTTGCTACTGTCAGACAATCTTTAATGCAAAGATTTGCACCTCAAAATCTAGGATTTGGTTTGATTACAAGAGAATTACATTGCAAGACATGTAACTGAGTTCGCTAACGAATTGTACAATCAACAGCCTCATATACCCAGAATAATCGTGTATGTCGACGGCACCTGCAGTTACATTGATAAGAGTAGCAACTTCTGGAGTTTGCGACAATCGTACTATCGTCACGAGGGTCGTCATTTAGTCAAACCTGCTTTACTTGTAGCACCAGATGGTTACATACTGGACATCCATGGACCATAGTTCTCAAACTCACGAAACAACGATGCTGCGATGCTGAATAATGAGTTCGAAAAGAGACGTTGATAGAATGAGAGAATGGTTCCAAGAAGGGTCGATCTTAATAGTCGATAGAGGGTATCGAAATGCCACTGCTCTGTTACAAGTAGGAGTTACATGGAAGATCCCCGCACATCTTCAGCCTAGACAACGTCAACTCTCTACAGAGGAAGCAAATGAATCCCGTTTGGTAACAAAAACTAGGTGGATAGTAGAGGCTAGAAATGGCCACACCAAATCCATCTTCAAGCTTTTTGGTAATAAAATTCCTACCCAACATGTCTACAACCTCGGAGACCTTTACGCATCGCTGGTCCTATAATTAATAGATACCATTCTCCCGTTGAAATGGCAGGATCTAATGCAGTGTTGGGTAGACAGTTGCTGGAGAGAGCGCATAACGTAAACATTCTCCAAGCACTAGTGGAAACGGAAAACCTGCAGGCTAGAGATGATCAACGATGGGTTCGGCCATATTCTCAACACGTGCTTCCTCGTTTGACATTGGAGTTTCTCAGAGACCTAACATTCGGCGTCTATCAGGTCAACTCATCTCCTTCGTACATTCAGGACAAGTTACAAAGAGAGGAACAAAAAGAATTCCAGTTGAATGTCAGGAATCAGCAACATCGTGACATACCAGAGCCTAGTATGATCCGCGTTAGAGTTTATTCACGATTCAAAAATGCAGCTAGGCACCAACTTTGGATTGCTTATCTACCAACTTACGAAGACGAACCAGACTGCAATGACGATCCAATCCAGGGGTATTATTGCACATGAAAATCAGGTGGAAGAACTCTTGGCTCATGCATAAACGTGGCAAGCATACTATTGTTCATGGGATATACACGAAGTGAAAATAATGTACAAGACGCTGCTCATAGACCACAACAACAAAATCCGCACGCCTTACAATAAATCAACACAACATCTGACTAAACTCATGCAAGATATACAGAGAACCAGCTTTCTTATCATAATACACCAGCGTGGCACCAAGAAGGCCCGCATTTTCTCCGGTAATTCTCCTCAAGAGCATTTGCTGCAACCTTTCAGCGGTAAGGATAAAAGCTTCGCCACTTTTTGACCCTGAGGGATCAAGTCTTCTTTATCGGGGGTCATATACGAGGGAATTAAATTAAATTCTACTTTTGACGCTACAAGGACGAAGAACTGATCCTTCTATGACCCTGGGTCATAAACACCTTTTATCGGGTGTCATAAACTACAAAATAGCAGAGCGACAGAATCCAAGGCATGAATTCGAGGCATGACGCATCAGCGTGGCGCTAAATTAAAATTTTGAACTGCTCAATTTGTTCGAATATATTTTTTTACTAACTCTTTGGTAAGATTGTTTTTTAATTCCAATTAAACAATTCCTTTTTTTCGGGGGAAAACTCATTTTTCAAGAAATTAACCATTCTTTAAATAATTAATTATTATTTACTGGAAACTTTTTCTTAAGGATAGGTAGAAAACTATTTCTTCTGATGTCATTAACTTTGTCGCTTACTATTAAATATCTGCGTCATCTAGATATTACTATCCCATTATGTAACAAATTCGTATTTGTTTAAATTATTTATTTTTGTTTAATCAATTTTGTTCTGGAATGAATGTATGGAATTTATCTTTATTTGTAATAAATGTCGTGATTAGTCATTGTTAAGAACAGCATTTCCTGTTGAGATCATTATCGAATTGTTTAAACAACTTATTAAAGAATGATTACACATTTTTCTGGAAATTAGATGAAAAATCGGATTTTTTTATAAAAATGATCAAATGCGTCGCTTATCGTGAAATATTTAAATATTATACAAATTATTCTTAAAATAAGTAATATTTGTGGAAATTTTTTTTTATAATAATCATAAAAAATTGAAAAGAAAAGTGAAAAAAAATTACTTTCATCTACCAGAGGACCATTACTCATCAATCTGCTGGGGTGATTTGAAGGAAAAAATTAAAGAAATAATTTCACAAAAACGAAATTGAACGTAATTTTTATAGAATGAAATCTTACTAAAGAGAAAAACAATTTTTTCGTGGGCAATGTGAAACAGTTGTTTTAACAAATATTAATTGTTGATAGAAATTATATAACATTTAAATATTCAACGATAATCGACACACTTAACCAAATTATAGAAAAAATATCAGTTTTTTATCGTATTTTGATAAAAATTTACAATTATTATTATTTTAAATAATTGTTTAAGCGATTGAATAATGTTTTAGCATGTAATATATTTTTTTAAATGATAAATTAACACAATAATTACAGAAAAAGATCAATTTGAAGCAAGCATTTCAGAAAAAAATTTTAACAAAAAAATTAATAAACAAATACGACATTTTTAGAGAATGGGGTAGTAATTTCTGAATGACGTAGATATTCAATAATACGCGAAAAAGTTAAGCAAATAAAACAGAACTAGACATTTTACCTCCTTTTATAAAAAAATTACAAGTAAATAATAAATAATTGTTGAGAATATTGATAAATGCTTGAAACAAATATAAGATATAGGAAAAAACAAATTTTCGAAACAAATTAAGATTGTTAAAACAATGAAAAATTAGTTTTAAAAATGCCTAATACCATTTCACGTGTCAAATAAAAATAATTATTGGCAAAAAAGGGGGAAAAATAGCTCATGTGCGTCAATTTTGCGCAAAATGATACCAATTTCAGTTTTTTGGGGCGGAAATTATTCGTTGGAGACTCGCCAAGGTATTTGAATAATCTGCCGCAAGCTAAATTTGAACCTAGAAACGTGAATGTCATTTTTCCAAAAACGAAAATTCTCACATGTTAGTCTTATGGGATTTTCCGGGCTATAATAAGTATTATTTCAGTGTAAACACAAAATAAAAACTGTCTATCGAGATATTAAGTCGCCTTTTTGGAAGAAAATGAGGTTGTTTAGAAAGAATTAACCAATTCCGAATAAATCATTGAAGAATTTGGTGGTTAAAATTTTATGAGTTTGAAAATCGTCTTTGGATTAGATTTTTAATTGTTATAACAATTAAAAATCTAATTTTCAATTTTAAAAATATAAAAAAGTCTATTTTACCTAAACGAAGAGTATAATAGTTGACGTTTCAACCAAAATAAAAGAAATGTTTAACAAAATAGTTAAATTTTTCACCAAAGAATTGAATTATCAACAAAATAATTATAATTTTCAACGAAATAGTTGACTTTTCAACCAAATTGTCAAATTATCAACCTAATAAAGTAAATTCTCTGAAAACAATATATTAGTTGATACTTCAACCAAAAAATTTGAAATTTCTACCAAAAAGGATGAATTTTTAAGCAAACACGCGATTTTCAACCAAGAAGATTATTTTTCTACCCAAAAGGACAAATTTTCAACAACATACATTTTTTTTTAGCAAATAGTTGAAAAGTCTACTAAAAAGATAAATTGTCAAGAAAGATTTTTCAGTCGAGAAGAAAAATCATTCATATTGCTGAACTTTCAAGCCAAAACACGGATTTTCTGCAAAACAGTTGAATTTTCAACGCCAAAATATGAATTTTTAACAATAAACCTTGGCAAGTGCTGTCCGGTTCTTGACATGTGCTTCATTTCGTCTCTCTCTACTTGCCATAACTTATTTATTGAGAAATTTTGTACTTTGTATTGTATCTCAGTGATAGTATTTGTATTCGGAGTGCAGTGTATATTTTGCATTTGGTGATTTTTGGGCTCTTTGGTGCTTAAAAGACTGTTTTTCAGTTTCGGAGGTCGACATTTCTCTCGCAGTTAATACGTATTGCAATGGGTGCTTGTCCCGAGTGTAATGAGATAATATCCAGAGGATCGCAGGCTACTCTTTCCTGCATAAAGTGTGGTGTATTCAGCCACTTAGCCTGCGTCAACATCGAATTATCAAAAAAAGCATTTGATGATCTAATAAAGGGAATAATCGATTTTATTTGCGTGAACTGCAAATCACTGAACACTAGCGACACCTCTTCAGGTTTAGATGAAAGCTATCACTGCTGCGACCCTGCCGCCTGGAGACATCGAGGCTATACACAGTGCGGTCTTACAAGCTCAGAGGGAAGCGGCCATGCAGGCGCAGGAACAGTTCAGAAATCTTTTCAAAGAATTCGAAGCTAAGCAGCATGAGTGGATTACAAAAATTAACACTACGATGCAGGAAATCAAGAAAGATACTTCAGAGAATTCTCGTAGAATCAATCTGCTTGAGAGTTCTACTCTTAGCAATACAGATCAGGTCACACAAATTAAGACGGAGGCAAGCTCGCTAAAATTGAAGGTCGCCTCACTTGAAGCTTCTCTCAATTACCAAGAGCAAGCTGCGTTTCAAACTACCCTTGAAATCCACGGGTTACCTATCAAGCCGAATGAGGATCTTCCATCGGTCCAAGAATCGGTTGCCAAGGCTCTTGATGCTCCCTTCGCGAAAGATGACCTTATGAATGTTTATCGCATTCGTAAATCCCCGACATCAAATCCACTGCTCGCACCCATCATCGTTGCCAAGTTTAGCAGACAGTTGGTAAGAGATCGAATAATCGAGCAGAGGAAAAAAGTACGAGACTTCTCTACGACCAATCTTGGCTGGCCAGACAATTATTGTTGAAAATTCGTCATTTTTTGGTGTATAAGTTATCTTCTTAATTAAAAATTCATCTTTTCGGTTGAAAATTCATCTTTTTGGTCGAAAATTCATTTATTTAGTTGAAAATTGTATTCTTTTGTTGAAAATTCGTTGAATTTTTTCAATTGAAAATATAATTGTTCCACTTTTGGTTGAAAATTCATCTTTTTGATCGAAAAATAATTTCTTTTCAACTAAAAATTTAACTATTCCATTTTTGGTCGAAAGTTGATGTTTTCTAGATTATAATTTATGTATTTCATCTCTTTTCATCTCTGTTCATCTTTTTTGTCAGAAAATAATCTTCTTGGTTAAAAATTCGTCTTTCGGTTGAAAAGTCATGTATGTTGTTGAAAACTCGTATTTTTTGGTAAAAATTATATTCTAGGTTGAAAATTCATCTTTTTGGTTAAAAATTAATCTCTTTGGTTAAAAATTTTAATATTTTGTTAAAAATTCGGTTTTTTGTTTTAAAATTAATTTTTTATCTGAAAACTAAACTATTCCATTTTAGGATGAGAACTCATCTTTTTTATTTACAAATTCAGCTGCTTGGTTGAAAGTAGAACTACTTTGTTAAAAATTAATTTTATTTAAAGATTTAATTAATTTAAAGAAAATTCGTATTTTCTTGTTGAAAATAAATTTTTTTAACTGAAAATTTAACACTTGTATTTTTGGATGGTTTCGGTGCCAATAGATGGACCTGGAAAAGAATTTTTATCTTTTTTGTTTGAAAATTCGACTATCTTGGTTGAAAGTTGACCTACTTTGTTAAAAATTCATTTCATTGTTTGATTCTTTTTTATTTTTGTTGAAAATTATTTTTTTTCCAACTGAAACCTATTCCAATTTTGTTTTAAAATTGATCGTTTTTAGTTCAAAATTCAACTATTTGATGGAAAATTCATGTATTTTGTTGAAAATTTGTATTTTTTGGTGTAAAGTTTATCTTCTTTATTAATAATTGGTCTTTTTGGTGTAAAATTTATCTTCTGGGTTGAAAATTCATCTTTATGGTTGAAAATTCATTTATTTAGTTGCAAATCTTACTCTTTTGATAAAAATTCGTTCAATTTTTTTAATTGAAATTATAACTGTTTCATCTTTAGTTTCATATTTGTATTTTTTAGTTGAAATTTCAATTATTGTTGAAAATTCGTCATTTTTTGGTGTATATGTTATCTTCTTAAATAAAAATTCATCTTTTTGGTTGAAAATTCATTTATTCCGTTAAAAATTGTATTATTTTGTTGAAAATTCGTTGAATTTTTTAAATTTAAAATATAACTGTTCCACTTTTAGTTGAAAATTCATCTTTTTGATTGAAAAATAATTTATTTTTAACTAAAAATTTAACTATTCCATTTTTGGTCAAAAATTTATCTTTTTTAGATGATAATTTATGTATTTTGTTGAAAGTTCATCTCTTTTGTCAGAAAATAATCTTCTTGGTTAAAAATTCGTCTTTCGGTTGAAAATTCATGTATTTTGTTGAAAACTCGTCTTTTTTGGTAAAAAATTATATTCTAGGTTGAAAATTCATCTTTTTGGTTAAAAATTAATTTCCTTGCTTTGTTTGCATTGTTTGATTCTTTTTTATTGTTGTTGAAAATTATTTTTTCTTCAACTGAAACCTATTCCAATTTTGTTTTAAAATTGATCGTTTTCAGTTAAAAGTTCAACCATTTGGTAGAAAATTCATGTATTTTGTTGAAAATTTGTATTTTTTGGTAGAAAATTAATCTTCTGATTTTGAAAATTCAACCAATTGGTTGAAAGTTAAACTATGTTATTAAAAATTCATTTTATTAGTTAAAGTTCCATTTCTTTGATAGAAAATTGAACTACTTTGTGAAAATTTTGTTGTTGTTGAGAAAATCAATTTCTTTTACTGCAAATTTTGAAATTTTGAAAGTTCATATTGTTGGGTAGGAAATTAAATTATTTAGTTGAAAATGAACTTTTTGGTTGAAAATTCAACCACTTAGTAGAAAATAAAGTTTTTGGTTTAAAATGCAACAATTTGGTTGAAACTTTTTTGTCACTCTTGACCAAAAAATCTTTCTTGGTTCAAAATTCAACTCTGTTGTTAAAAATGTTTCCTAATGGTTTGAAAATTCATTTGTTCTGGTTAAATTCTCTTGTTTTTGATTGAAATTTCAACTACTTGGATAAAAGTTAAACTCCTTTGTTAAAAATTAATTTTTGCTCGTTTGAAGATTCATCAGTTTAGTTGAAAATTCCTCTCTTTGCTTGAAAATTAATTGCTTTAAATGAAAATTTAACTATTCTATCTGTGTTGGTAAATTTAGCTTTTTTAGTTGAAAATTATTTTAATTTTTTTTTAAATTGCAACTGTTTGGTTGAAAATTCTTCTTTGTAGGTTAAAAATTCAACTTTTTTGGTTGAAAATACAACTTATTTGTTAAAAATTAATCTCTTTTGGTCGAAAATTTAACTGTTTTATTGCAAATTCATCCATTTGGGTGAAAAATTCATATTTTTCGGTAGAAAAGTTCTTTTTTGAAAATTCAACTGTAATTTAAAAAATTCGTCTTGTGGCTTGAAGATTCAACTATTTGGTTAAAAATAACTATTTTGTTAAAAATTTGTTTGAAGGTTGAAATATTTGCTTGTAAATGCAAATATTTAGTTTACAATTAATATTTTGTTGTTGTTAAAAATACAACTATTTAGTTGAAAAATTGTGTTCTAAAACATTAAACTTTTTAGCTTGAAAACTGAACTCCTTCGTTGAAAATTTATTCATCTCGTTTGGTCGAAAATTAATCATTTTTGAAAATGCAATCTATTAAATTCAATATGGTGCCTGTACATTAATTTTATTTGAAATAATTAAATTAATGCCCCTATTATTCGCCTATTTTCCTTAAAAAAAAACCCTATTTCCCCTGTTTTGAGATTTTAAGAAAAATTTAATTTAATTTGATATTTTTGAGTAATTTTATGCTAACGTTTTTTCGTTTTCTGATTTCAGTTTCCTGATGAGTGCATCCTCTCATACATGGAGTTTCAGCTGGATAGCGCAGAGTATTGTCAGGCTCAACACAAATAAAGAGGAACGACGTAGCGTCCCAATACTACAAAGATACACACTGAAGTAAGAAAAAGAAGCGGAAGACCATCTTTATTAAGAGGGGAAAGATATTAGAAATATCTAGAACATTACCCGAAAGCCAGAAATCATCAGCTAGTCATCATACAAGAAATAGAAGAATTTATTAGATGCAATTGTTTAATTTACCCTATCATATGCAGGCATTGTAGTCACTGAGCGCACCACCTTATCTGGGAGCACCCAGTGCCAAATAGGTGAGTCTAGCGCTCACCTTTTTCAAAAATCCTCAGAGATCAAAATTGCATAGCTTTTCATCATTTTCTTCAACCCGATTTTTTAGATTTATTACTTTTTTTGGCACGTGGCTACTTTTTAAGGTGCCCTATTGCCCATACTAAAAATTAGCCCTGGTGGGAACCCCTAATTTGTGTTTTTTCATCTGCAAAATTTAAGTTTTTTTGATTACTTTTATGGGGTGTTTGCCTGACCGGGAAAACTGGGAAATGGCAGGGAATTTTGTTCACCGGACTTGGAACAGTGGATTTTCTAAAAGAATTAGAATTATGTGTGTTGGGATAGGGAATTCCTGTAAAAAATTATAATGTTGACCTGTGAATAGGGAATTTTTTATAAGAATTATAATTTTGAGTTTGAGACGGGGAATTTTAGTAATGAATTATAATTTTGACACATAGGACAGGGAATTCAAGTGAAGAATTATAATTTTTATTTTTGAACAGAGAATTTCGTAAAGAATAATCATTTTTACTCAGGCACAAAGAAGTTTCTAAAAGAATTCTAATTTTAGCTTATGACAGGAAATTTCATTTTAGAAATATAATTTTGGCTATTGCGATTGGGAATTTCCGTAAAGAATTCTAATTTTGACCTTGGCACAGGGAATTTTCTAACAGAATTATAATTTCGAGCTTGTGACAGGGAATTCCAGTAAAGAAATATAATATAATTTTTAAAATAGAATAGGGAACTTCCATAATGAATTATAATTTTGATTTTTGAACACGGATTTCGTAAATGATTATAATCTTCACACTTGGACAGCGAATTTTTTAAAAGAATTTTTCTTTTAACAATTGGGATAGGAAATTTCCGTAAAGAAACATAATTTTGAATTTTGAACAGGGAATTTCGTAAAGAATTATAATTTTGACTTTGGGATAGGGACTATCAGTAATCAAATGTAATTTTAGAAAATGCCACAGGGAATTACCCGTATAGAATTATAATTTTGACTTTGGGGCTGGGAATTTTCTAAAAAATAATAATTTTCAGTCCTGGACAGGGAATTTCAGCAAAGAAATAAATTTTGACAATTAGGACAGGTAATTCTCGTAAAGAAACGTAATTTTGACTTTTAAACAGGAAATTTCGTAAAGAATTATAATTTTTACTTTGGGACAGTTAATTTTCTATAAAAATTACAAGTTTGAGTTTGAGATAGGGAATTTCAGTAAAAAAATATAACTTTGACAAATAGAACACTAAATTTTCGAGATGAATTATAATTTTGACATTTGATCAGGGAATTGTTCAAAAGAATGGTAATTTTGAATTTTTGGATGGAGAATTTAAGTAAAAAAAATCTAATTTTGACAATTAAGATACAGAAGTTTCAACAAGAATTCTAATTTTGAGTTTAAGACATGAAATTTCAGTAAAGAATTATAATTTTGACTTTGAGACAGACAATTTTCTATAATAATTATAATTTTGAGTTTGGGACACTGAATTTCAGTTAGGAAATAATATAATTTTGACAATTGGGAAAATACTTCTCGTAAAAAAATATAATTTTCACTTTAGAAGTTTAGAACAGGGAATATCGTAAAGAATTGTAATTTTTTGTACAGGAAATATTCAAAAATAATAATAATTTTGAGTTTGGGACATGGAGTTTCAGTAAAGAATTATCATTTTGACTTTCGGAAAGGCAATTTTCTATAAGAATTATAATTTTGAGTTTGAGACATAGAATTTTCATAAAGAATTATAATATTTACTTTGGGATAGGGAATTTTCTAAAAGAATTGCAATTTTGAGTTTGGGACGGAGAATTTTTGTAAAAAAATATTATTTTGACAATTGGGATAGAGAATTTTCGAAAAAGAATTATAATTTTGAATTTGAGACATGGAATTTCAATAAGAACTTTAATTTTGGCAATTGGGACTGGGAATTCTTGTGAAGAATTTATAATTTTGACTTTTAAACAGGGAATTTCGTAAAGAATGATAATTTTGATTTAGGGACAAGGAATTTTCTAAAAGAATTATAATTTTGGGTTTGTAACAGAAAGTTTCATTTTAGAAATATAATTTTTTAAGCATTGCGACAAGGAACTTCTGTTAAGAATTATAATTTTGAATTTTGGACAGGGAATTTCGTAAAGAATTATAATTTTGACTTTGGGATAGGGACTATTAGTAATAAAATGTAATTTTAGAAAATGCCACAGGGAATTACCCGTATAGAATTATAATTTTGACTTTGGGGTTAGGAATTTTCTAAAAAATAATAATTTTCAGTCCTGGACAGGGAATTTCAGCAAAGAAATATAATTTTGACAAATAGGAGAGTAAATTTTCGAGAAGAATTATAATTTTGACATTTGATCAGGGAATTATCCAAAAGAATGGTCATTTTGAGTTTTTTGACGGAGAATTTAATTTAAAAAATATAATTTTCACAATTAAGATACAGAAATTTCAAAAAGAATTATAATTTTGAGTTTAAGACATGGAATTTCAGTAAAGAATTATAATTTTGACTTTCGGACAGGCAATTTTCTATAAGATTTATAATTTTGAGTTTGGGATATAGAATTTTAATAAGGAATTATAATTTTGACTTTGGGAGAGGCAATTTTCTATAAGAATTATAATTTTGAGTTTGGGACAGGGAATTTCAGTCAGGAAATAATATAATTTTGACAATTGGGACAAATACTTCTCGTAAAAAAATATAATTTTCACTTTAGAAGTTTATAGCAGGGAATATCCTAAAGAATTGTAATTTTTTGTACAGGAAATATTCAAAAAGAATTACAATTTTGAGTTTGGGACAGAGAATTTTAGTAAAAAAATATTATTTTGACAATTGGGATAGAAAGTTTTTGAAAAGAATTATAATTTTGAGTTTAAGACATGGAATTTCAGTAAAGGAATTTAATTTTGACAATTGGGACTGAGAATTCATGTGAAGAATTATAATTTTGACCTTGGGACAGGAAATTTCCGTAAAGAATGATAATTTTGATTTTGGGGCAGGCAATTTTCTATAAGAATTATAATTTTGAGTTTGTACAGACAATTTTCTCAAAAAAATTATAATTTTGAGCTTGCGACATAAAATTTCATCAAAGAAATGTAATTTTGACCATTGCGACAGGGAATCTCCGTAAAGAATTATAATTTTGACTTTTGAACACGAAATTTCTTAAGATAATTTTGAGTTTAGGACAGAGAATTTAAGTAAAAAAATATAATTTTGACAATTAGGATACCGAATTTTCAAAAGAATTATAATTTTGAGTTTGGGGCAGGCAATTTTCTATAAGAATTATAATTTTGAGTTTGGGACAGACAATTTTCTAAAAGAATTATAATTTTGACTTTTGAACAGGAAATTTCTTAATATAATTTTGAGTTTAGGACAGTGAATTTATGTAAAAAAATATAATTTTGACAATTAGGATACCGAATTTTCAAAAGAGTTATAATTTTGAGTTTGGGGCAGGCAATTTTCTATAAGAATTATAATTTTGAATTTGGGACAGACAATTTTCTGAAAGAATTATAATTTTGACTTTTGAACAGGAAATTTCTTAATATAATTTTGAGTTTAGGACAGAGAATTTATGTAAAAAAATATAATTTTGACAATTAGGATACCGAATTTTCAAAAGAGTTATAATTTTGAGTTTGGGACATGAAAGTTCAGTAACGAAATATAATTTTGACAATTGGGACAGGGAATTCCCATGAAGAATTATAATTTTGAGTTTGTGACATGAAATTTTCGTAAAGAATTATAATTTTGACTTTTTGGCAGGCAATTTTCTATAAGAATTATAATTTTGAGTTTGGGATAAACAATTTTCTAAAAAAATTATAATTTTGAGATTGTGACAGAAAATTTCCGTAAAGAATTACAATTTTGACTTTTGAACAGGAAATTTCTTAAGATAATTTTGAGTTTAGGACAGAGAATTTAAGTAAAAAAATACAATTTTGGCAATTAGAATACAGAATTTTCAAAAGAATTATAATTTTGAGTTTAGGACATGAAATTGCAGTAAAGAAATATAATTTTGGCAATTTGGGACAGGGAATTCCCGTGAAGAATTATAATTTTGAGTTTGTGACATGAAATTTTCGTAAAGAATTATAATTTTGAGCTTGCGACATGAAATTTCAGTAAAGAAATATAATTTTCACTTTTGAACAGGACATTTTTTAAGATAGTTTTGAGTTTTGGGCAGAGAATTCAAGTAAAAAAATTCAATTTTTACAATTAGGATAGAGAATTTTCAAAAGAATTATAATTTTGAGTTTGAGGCATGGAATTTCAGTAAATAAATTTAATTTTGACAATTGGGACAGGGAATTCCCGTGAAGAATTATAATTTTGACTTTTGAGCAGGGAATTTCTTAAAGAATAATAATTTTGACTCAGGCTCAAGGACTTTTCTAAAATAATTCTAATGTTGACCATACAACAGGAAATTTCATTTAAGAATTATAATTTTGAGCCTGCGACAGAAAATTTCATTAAAGAAATATAAATTTGACCTATGCGACAGGAAGTTTCCGTTAAGAATTATAATTTTGACCTTGGGGCAGGGAATTTTCTAGAAGAATTATAATTTTGAGTTTGGGACAGAGAATTCATGTAAAAAAAATATAATTTTGTCAATTGGGATAGAAAATTTTCGAAAAGAATTATAATTTTGAGTTTGAGACATGGAATTTCAACAAGAAATTTAATTTTTAAAATTGGGACTGGGAATTCATGTGAAGAATTATAATTTTGTCTTTTAAACAGAGAATTTTGTAAACAATGATCATTTTGACTTGGGGACAAGGAATTTTCCAAAAGAATTCTAATTTTGGGTTTGTAACAGAAAGTTTCATTTTAGAAATATAATTTTGAGCATTGCGACAGGGAACTTCTGTGAAGAATTATAATTTTGACCTTGGGACAGGGAATTTGTTAAAATAGTCATTATTTTGACCTTAGGAAAGGGAATTTCAGTAAAGAAATATAATTTTGATAATTGGGATAGGGAATTTCCGTAATGAATTAATATAATTTTGACTTGTAACAGGGAATTTCGTAAAGAATTATAATTTTTACTTTCGGACAGGTAGTTTCTTTAAAGAATTATAATTTGTTTTGGAACAGGAAAATTTGGATATGGAACGGGAATTTTGGAAAATAATTTTATTTTTGAATTAAAAGAAGCAAATTTAAAAAAAAAAACCTGTTCCAAGTTTTTTTTGTTGATGAAAAACATGATAAAAAAGTTGTTTTATGTTTTTATCTGAGCATAAATATGCGTGTTGGGTATCGTTTTCTTATCAAATTGTTGAGTCTGTTGTTCTTATCGTTGAAAAATCATATGGAAACAATACCCAACATGTATTTTAAATGCCAGGAAGTAAACAATCTAGTTTTTAAAAATGTAATTAAAAAGAAGATTGTAAAACGGTAGAAAATATCGAAAAATGGAATAGAAACTTTTTTTAACGCGTTTAAATATGAACTACTTTATTCCTTACACTTTTTTCGTATTTCGCGTTTTAAAAAAAAAGTTGGAATTTTTGATTTCATGAAAATCCGCCGCCATTTTGGTAATTCTGAATATTATTTAAATTTTTGAGTGAAGTTTGAAAGAGTCTTAATCGGTTCAACATAATCAGTTAAGAAAATTGTTAATATTTACATTATTTCCCAAACAAAAATTGGCACCAATTTTTAAAATAATTTCGAAAAAAATGTTGGTATCCCGTAATAAAAGTTTTTTAATGTCAAAAGGAAACTATACTTTTTAATATTGTTTTAAAACTCTCAAATTTCAGGGTAGCGTTTAGAAAAACAAAATAATATTACTTTTTTTCTACTTTGTACAGTTTATACCAGTTTCTGGGTACATTTTGTAAAAAAAGAATTTTGATACATTTTGAGTGCCTCCGAATAGTTTGCAATCTGAAATATAAATTATTTTTCCTTATTTGTTGTTTATTTTGTAACTTTTTCTGAAGAAAGTACAGGTCTCGAACTCTATTTTGCTATTGTTTAAAAAAAAAGTTAAACTAAAGACACTATTTTCTCACAATTAATTATCTACCAGAAAAGACGAATTTTTAACAAAACGCATACATTTTTAGCCAAATAGATGAATTTTCAACCGAGAAGATTAATTTTTTTTTACTAAAAAAGACGAATTTTCAACAAATTACATAAATTTTCAACTAAATAGTTTTAACAGTGGATGTAATGTTAGTCAACATTTTATTTGATTAATTTTTATTTTATATTTTTTTCATTTCTAAATTTGTTTAACTAAATAGTTACATTTTTTGACTAAAAAAGATCATTTTTTAAAAATAAATAGAATAGTTAAATTTTTATTCAAGATACTTAATTTTCAATAAAAAAGCAAATTTTCTACAATGACAACAAAAATCGAATTTTTAACTAAAATTATTGTGAGTCAATGAATTTTTTCACAAAAAAATAAAATTTTCAACCAGACAGATGAATCTTCAATCCAGAAATGATGAATTTTCAACGAAAAATATAATATAAGTAACTCTTTAACCAAAAATACTTTAATTTTTAACCAAAAATTGTTATTTTAACCAAAAAAGACAAATTTTCAACAAAATACACGAATTCAATAAAAATTGATGAGTTATCATTATAAAAACAAATTTTTAAGAAAATAATTAAATTATAACAAAAAAAAAAAAAGAATCTTCAATCCAAAAATGATGAATTTTAAACAAAAAATATAATATAATCAACTCTTTAACCAAAAATACTTCAATTTTGAACAAAAAACTGTTATTTCAACCAAAAAAGACGAATTTACGACAAAATTCATTAATTTTTAACCAAATAGTTAAAGTTTTAGTTAAAAAAATGAATTTTTATAATAAAACTAGTTTCCAACCAAGAAGGTACATTTTCTACCAAAAAAGAAGAATTTTCAACAAAATACATGCATTTTTAACCAAATAGTTGAATTTTTCACCAGAATGATGCATTTTCAAACAAATAATTGAAGTTTCTACTAAAAAAAAAGACAACTTTTCAATAACAAATACAATAGTTAAATGATCAGTTAAAAACATTAATTTTTACCAAAACAAAACGAATTTTCAACAAAATACATAAATTTTCAACCAAATAATTAAATTTTCTTTCAAATTGTTAAATTTGCGAGCCAAAAATACGAATTATCTACAAAGCAGTTAATTTTCAACAAAAAAGTTCATTTTCAGCAAGACAGTTGCATTTTTAACCAAAAGGTTGAAATTTTTATTTTTTTTTTCATTTTTATTTTATTTCGAATATTTTTTTATTGAAAAGTTATCATTTTTTAGTAGAAACTTTAACTATTTGTTTGAAAATGTACCTCTCTGGTGAAAAATTCAACTATGTATTTGGTTAAAAATGCATCTATTTTTTGTGAAAATTCGTGATGATGATGATGAATTTTCAAACCACAAAGATGAATTTCCAACGGTTCAATTTTGAACCAAATAAAAAATTTGTGTTCAAGAAAGAAAAAATTTTTCATTCAAATTGCTGAGAATTCAAAGCCAAAAATACGAATTTTCCTAAAAATAGTTGAATTTTCAACAAATAATTCAATTTTGAACCACATAATAAAGTTTTCAACTATAAAAAATAAATTCGTAAACAAAAATTTAATAGTAGACTTTTAAGCCGAAATAATGAACTTTCAACCGCAAATAGTAAGATTTTGTATTGGGTTCTATTAATTTAGTTCGCATTTAAGTGAAAAAACGAGAAAAATAGACATTAAAATTTATTAACATTTTAAATAAATACTGCAGTTCATTTTTAATAGTTTTAAAATATTAGATTAGTAAACTGGGAATTTTGCTTAAAAATAAAATAAATTTTCCATTGCAAACTTTTTTATTTCTGACTGCACCAAAGTTTAATACCTGAAAAATTTTATGACACTATTTTATCACTATTTTTTCAATTCCTTCACACTATTTACACTATTTTTCATCTCTGAAGTGAGTCTGAGGCTTGTAAGAAAATAATACACTCAAAGTCAAATTTATACAACGAAGTCGATTATTTTTGCAAAAAAAAAAATCCGAATTAAATTCTAAATACACCATTTGCTTAGAATTGAGCTAAACAATGATGATGTGGAGGCCTCAAGCGAAATTTTAATTGTTACTCCACGTAAATGCAAAAAATGTACCGTGGTCGGCACTCGGGTACCCGGGTGTGCCCACAAGGATTATAAAGGCCCTTGGTCTTCTTTATTTTGGAAAATACATTTTTATTTTATAGGTTTTGAAAACTAGTATCTGATTTGTGGACCTTTTTTTGTTTCAGATAATCTTCCGAGTAATCCAAACAAAAAAAAAAACAAAAAAAATCCCTGAGTGGGAACAAAGCGCATATCAGGAACGCCTAATGTAACGTAACTCGCACCCTTTCGGCGAGATTCGCACCCTAACCACCCTCCCCAAGGTTTACATGTAAACCCATTGTTCTGTCCTCTGTATAAAAATAACGAGTATTTAATTTGTTAAATGAAAAACAACATTATAAGACTGAAACCTATGGGCTAAATTGACGAACCCAGCCTTTGTTGCTTTTAACCGAGTGGTTGTCTTGAGTTGCAGCAGAGATTCAAAGGAGTGTTTTAACAATTTCGTAGAGAGAAGGGAGAAAATCAGAGTTAAGAGACGGGTGTACTTTTCCTCTTGTTGGCAAGAAGGAAATGAGCATCATGACGTTCAAAGACATCAGACCGGCACCAGCCGAAATTGAATTCAAAAACATGAAGTTCCTCATCACTGATCGGCCCAGCGATCAGAGCATCCATACTTTCATTCAAGTGAGCTCATTTATTAATATATTTTAGGTATAAACCAGGGTGTCTAGCGACCTGGAAATCCTTGAAAACCTGGAAAAATCCTTGAGTTTTTCTCTACCTGTAAAAAAACCTGGAAAAGTCCTTGAATTTTACTCATGGTCCTGGAATTTTTATTCCCTTAAGGCCATGTGACGAGTGGGTCACGTGACGGGCTTCCTACCTTACCGACACTTTTTATTTGTAAACTTATTTTCACATGAGTAGCCACATCGAGTCGAAAATTTGGGATAATAAATAAGAAGCACTCAGAAACGTGGCTCTGGTCCTAAATTTTTATAATGATGAAAAAAGCAACACATCTTCTCTCGGGCAGTCTATGTTTAATGTAACCTTGGGGTACTAAGAGCGGGTTCCTCGAGGTTACGAGATCAGATGTGTATAAAACACATCTGTTCCAGGGTAGTCTGGGTTCAACATCACCTTAAGGTAATTAGAGTGGGTTCCTTGAGGTCACAAGATCCAGCCAAAACTCCTGGTGTAAAAAACACATCTTCTCCAGCGAAGTCTGGGTTTAGCATTACCTTAGGGTACTCAGATTGAGTTCCTCGAGGTCACGAGATCCAGCGAATGCTACAGGTGTGAAGAAACATCTTTTTCAGGGAAGTCTGGGTTCAATATCACCTTAGGGTACTAAGAGCTGCTTCTTCGAGGTCAAGAGATCCAGCGAATGCTCCAGGTGTATGAAACACATCTTCTCCAGGGCACTCTGGGTTTTACATTACATCAATGTACTTAAAGTGGGTACCTCGAGGTCACGAAATCCAGTCAATGCTACAGGTGTAAAAAAACATCATCTCCAGGAAAGTCTGGGCTTAATATTACCTTAGAGTACTTAGAGCGGGTTCCTCGAGGTCACGAGATCCAGTCAAAGTACTTAAAGTGGGTACCTCGAGGTCACGAGATCCAGCCAATGCTCCAGGTGTAAAGAACACATCTTCTCTCGGGAAGTCTGGGTTGAACATTACCTTACGGTACTTAAAGTGGGTTCCTCGTGGTCAAGATATCCTGCCAATGCTACAGGTGTGAAAAAACATCTTCTCCAGGGAAGTCTGGGTTTAATGTAACCTTGGGGTACTAAGAGCGGGTTCCTCGAGGTCACGAGATTCAGCCAATGCTACAGGTGTGAATAAACATCTTTTCCAGGGAAGTCTGGGTTTAACATTACCTTATAGTACTTATAGTGGGTTCCTCGAGGTCACGATATCCAGCTGATGCTCTAGGTGTGAAAAACAATCCCTATCCAGGGAAGTCTGTGTTTAGCATTACCTTAGGGTACTCAGATTGGTTTCCTCGAGGTCACGAGGTCCAACGAATGCTCCAGGTGTATAAAACACATCTTCTCCGGGGATGTCTGGGCTTTGCATTACCTTATGGTACTGAAAGTGGGTTCTTTGAGGTCACGAGGACCAGCAAATGCTCCAAGAGTAAAAAACACATCTTCTCCAGGGATGTCTGGGTTTAAAATTACCTTAGGGTACTTAGAATGGGTTCCTCGATATCACGAGATCCAGCCAATGCTCCAGGTGTAAAAAACACATCTTCTCTCGGGATGTCTGGGTTTAAAATTACCTTAGGTATTGATTCAATCTCGCGTGTTTGAGAACCCGACTCAAGGGACCCTAAAGTGCTGTAGAAATCAGACTTCCTCAGCGAAGATGTGTTTTTTACATCTGGGGCATAGGTTCAATCTTGTGTTTTCGAGGAACTCACTAAAGGCACCCTGAAGTACTGCAGAAATCAGAATCACCCCAAGAAGATGTGTTTTTCACGCCTAGGACATTGGTTCCACTCCGTCTCCCTAAGAAACTTACTTCAGGGTCCCTAAGGTACTGTAAGAACCACACTTTCATGAAGATTCGTTTTCTACACCAGGGGTGTTGCTTTAATCACTTGTCCTTGAGAAACTTACTCCAGGCACCATAAAGCGCTTTCGAAACCAGACTTCCCTGAGAAAATGTGTTTTCTATACCTGGGGCATTGGTTTGAACTTGTGTCCTCGAGGAACTCACTTCAGTGAACCTGAAGTACTGTAAAACCCAAACTTCCTCGAAAAAGATGTGTTTTTTTACACCTGGAGCACTGGCTGGATCTCGTGACCTCGAGGAGCCCACTATCAGTACCCTAAGCTAATGTAAAACCCAGACTTCCCTGAAGATGATGTGTTTTTCACACCTGGAGCATTGGCTGGACCTCGTGACCTCAAGGAAGACACTCTAAGTACCATAAGGTAATGTAAAACCGAAACTTTCCTGGAGAAGATGTTTTTCCACTCCCGCAACATTGGCTGGATCTCGTGACCTCGAGGAACCAACTCTTAGTACCCTAAGGTAATGCAAAACCCATACTTCCCAGGAGAAGATGTGTTTTTTACACCTGGAGCATTAACTGGATCTCGTGACCACGAGGAACCCATTCTAAGTACCCTACAGTAATGTTAAGCCCAGACTTCCATGGAGAAGATGTGTTTTTTACACCTGGAACATTGGCTGGATCTCGTGACCTCGAGAAACCCACTCTCCGTACCCTAAGCTAATGTAAAACCCAGACTTCCGTGAAGATGATGTGTTTTTTACACCTGGAGCATTTACTGGATCTCATGACCTCGAGGAACCCACTCTTAGTACCCTAAGGTAATGTAAAACCGAGACGTTCTTGGAGAAGATGTTTTTCTACAGCTCGAGCATTGGCTGGATCTCGTGACCTCGAGGAACCCACTCTAAGTACTCTAAGGTAATGTAAAACACAGACTTCCCTGGAGAAGATGTTTTTTCATACCTGGAGCATCGGCTGGATCTCGTGACCTCCAGCAACCCACTCTAAGCACCCTAAGGTAATGTAAAACCCAGACACCCCTGAAGAACATGTGTTTATTACACCTGGAGCATTAGCTGGATCTCGTGACCTCGCGAAAGCCACTCTAAGTACCCTAAGGTAATATAAAACCCAGACTTCCCTGAAGGCGATGTTTTTCTACACCTCGAGCATTGGCTGGATCTCGTGACGTCGAGGAACCCACTCTTGGTACCCTGAGGTAATGTAAAACTCAGACTTCTCTGGAGACGATGTGTTTTTTACACCTGGAGCATTACCTGTACCTCGTCACCACAAGGAACCCACTCTAAGTACCCTACGGTAATGTTAAGCACAGACTTCCCTGGAGAAGATGTGTTTTATACACCTAGAACATTGGCTGAATCTCGTAACCTCGAGGAACCCATTCTAAGTACCCTAAGGTAATGTTAAACACATACTTCCTTGTAGAAGATGTGTTTTTCACACCCGGAGCATTGGCTGGATCTCATGACCTCGAGAAAACCCACTCTAAGTACCCTAAGGTAATGCAAAGCCCAGACTTCCCTGAAGAGGATGTGTTTTTTACATCTGGAATATTGGCTTGATCTCCTGACCTCGAGGAACCCACTTTCAGTACCCTGAGGTAATTTAAGGCCCAGACTTCCCTGGGGAAGATGTGTTTTTTGCACCTGGTGCATCGGCTGGATGTCGTGACCTCAAGAAACCCACTCCGAACACCCTAAGGTAATGTCAAACCCAGACATCCCTAAAGAAGATGTGTCTTTTACACCTGGAGAATTCGCTGGATCTCGTGACCTCGAGGAACCCACTCTAAGTACCCTAAGGTAATGTAAAGAACAGACTTCACAGGAGAAGATGTGTTTTTTACACCTGGAACATTCGCTGGAACTCGTGACCTCGTGCAACCATCTCTAAGTTTCCTCAGGTAAGGTAAACCCCAGACTTTCCTGGAGCAGATGTGTTTTTTACACCTGGAGCATTGGTTGGATCTCGTGACCTCGAGGAACCCACTCTTAGTAGCCTAGGGTAATGTAAAACCCAGCCTTCCCTGGAGAAGATGTTTTTCTACACCTCGAGCATTGGCTGGATCTCATGACCTCGTGTAACTCTCTCTAAGTATCCTCAGGTAATGGAAAACCCAGACTTGCCTGGAGAAGGTGTGTCTTTCACACCTGGAGCATTGGCTGGATCTCGTGACCTCAAGGAACCCACTCTTAGTAGCCTAGGGTAATGTTAAACCCAGCCTTCCCTGGAGAAGATGTGTTTTTTGAACGTGAAGCATTGGATTGATCTCGCGACCTCGAGGAATCCACATCAAGCACCCAAAAATAATTTGAAGTTCTGACTTTCCTGGAGCAGATGTGTTTCTCACACCTGGAGAATTGGTTGGATCTCGTGACCTCGAGAAACCCACTCTTAGTACCCTAAGGTAATGTAAAACCCAGACTTCCCTGAAGAAGATGTGTTTTTTACACCTGGCACATTGGCTGGATGTCGTGTCCTCGAGGAACACATTCTAAGTACCCTAAGGTAATGTTAAACACAGACTTCCTTGGAGAAGATGCCTTTTTTTACACCCAGAGCATTGGCTGGATCTCGTGACCTTGTGGAACTCACTCTAAGTACTCTAAGGTAATGCAAAGCCCAGACTTCCCTGGAGAAGATGTTTTTCTACGCCTAATGCATTGGCTGGATGTCGTGACCTCGGGGAACCCACTCTCAGTACCCTAAGGTGATGAGACTTCCCAGGAGAAGATGTGTTTTGTACATCTGGGGCACTGCCTGTGTCTCTTGACCACAAGCAACCCACTCTAAGCACCCTAAGGTAATGTAAAACCCAGACTTCCCTGAAGAAGGTGTGTTTTTCACACCTAAGGCATTGGCTGGATCTCGTGACCTCAGGGAACCCACTCTTAGTACCCTAAGTTGATGTAAAACACAGACTCCCCTGGAGAAGATGTGTTTTTTACACCTGAAGCATTGGCTGGTTCTCGTGACCTCAAGGAACCCACTCTTAGTATCCTAGGGTAATGTAAAACCCAGACTTCCCTGAAGAAGATGTGTTTTTTGCACCTGGAGCATTGGCTTGATCTCGCAACCTCGAGGAATACACTCTTGGCAACCAAAAATAATTTAAAGAGCAGACTTTCCTGAAGAAGATGTATTTTTCACACCTGGAACATTGGTTGGATCTCGTGACCTTGAGAAACCCACTCTAAGTAACCTAAGGTGATGTAAAACCCAGACTTACGTGGAGAAGATGTGTTTTTTACATCTGGAAGTTTGGCTGGATCTCGTGACATCGAGGAACCCTCTCTAAGTATCCTGAGGTAATGTTAAGCCCATGCTTTCCAGGCGAAGATGTGTTCATTACACCTGGAGCACTGGCCGGATCTCGTGACCTCAAGGAACCCACCCTCAGTACCCTAAGCTAATGTAAAACCCAGACTTTTCTGAAGATTATGTGTTTTTTACACCTGGAGCATTGGCTGGATCTCTTGACCTCGTAGAACCCTCTCTAAGTATCCACAGGTAATGCAAAACCCAGACTTGCCTGTAAAAGGTGTGTTTTCCACACCTGGAGCATTGGCTGGATCTCGTCACCACGAGGAAGCCACTCTAAGTACCCTAAGGTAATGTAAAGCCCAGACTTCCCTGGAGAATATGTGTTTTTTACTCCTGAAGCATTGGCTGGATATCGTGACCTCACGGAACCCACTCTTAGCAGCCTAGGGTAATGTAAAACCCTGGAGAAGATGCGTTTTCTACACCTAGAGGATTCGCTGGAACTTGTGAACTCAGGGAACCTACTCTTAGTAGCCTAGGGTAATGTAAAACCCAGACTTCCCTGGAGAAGATGTGTTGTTTGAACCTGGAGCATTGGCTTCATCTCGCGCCCTCGAGGAATATACTCTAAGCACCTAAAAATAATATAAAGCGCAGACTTCTCAGGAGAAGATGTGTTTTTTACACCTGGAGCATTGGCTTGATCTCGTGACCTCGAGAAACCCACTATAAGTAACCTAACGTAATGGAAAGCCCAGACTTCCCTGGAGAAGATGTGTTTTTTGCACGTGGCACATTGGCTGGATCTCGTGTCCTCGAGGAACCCATTCTAAGTACCCTAAGGTAATATTAAACACAGACTTCCTTGGAGAAGATGCGTTTTTTACACCCAGAGCATTGGCTGGATCTCGTGACCTTGTGGAACCCACTCTAAGTACCCTAAGGTAATGCGAAGCCCAGACTTCCCTGAAGAGGATGTTTTTCTACGCCTAAAGCATTGGCTGGATCTCGTGACCTCGAGGAGCCCACTCTTAGTACCCTAAGGTAATGTAAAACCCAGACATTCCTGGGGAAGATGTTTTTTTTACACCTGGAGCATTGGCTGAATCCCGTGACCTCGTGGAACCCTCTCTAAGTATCCTCAGCTAATGTAAAACCGAGACTTGCCTGGAGAAGGTGTGTTTTTCACACCTGGAGATTTGGCTGGATGTCGTGGCCTCGAGGAACCCACTCTAAGTACCCTAAGGTGATGTAAAATCCAGACTTGCCTGAAGAGGGTGTGTTTTTCACACCTGGAGCATTGGCTGGGTCTCGTGACCTCTAGGAATCCACTTTTATCACCCAAAAATAATTAAAAGCGCAGACTTTCCTGAAGAAGATGTGTTTTTCACACCTGCAACATTGGTTGGATCTCGTGACCTTGAGGAACCCACTCTCAGTACCCTCAGCTAATGTAAAACCCAGACTTTTCTGAAGATTATGTGTTTTTACACCTGGAGCACTGGCTGGATCTCGTGACCTCGAGGAACCCACTCTCAGTACCCCATGCTAATGTAAAACCCAGAGTTTCCTGAAGAAGATGTGTTTTTTACATCTGGAACATTGGCTGGATCTCGTGACCTCGAAGATCCCACTCTAAGTACCCTAAGGTAATGTTAAGCCCAAGCCTTCCAGGCAAAGATGTGTTTTTTACACCTGGAGCACTGGCTGGATCTCGTAACCTCGAGGAACCCACTCTCAGTACCCTAAGCTAATTGAAAACGCAGACTTCCCTGAAGATGATGTGCTTTTTACACCTGGAGCACTGGCTGGATCTCGTGACCTCGAGGAACCCACTCTTAGTACCCTAATGTAATGTAAAACACAGACTTCCCTGGAGAAGATGTTTTTTTTACACCTCGAGCATTGGCTGGATCTCATGACCTCGTGTAACCCTCTCTAAGTATCCTCAGGTAATGGAAAACCCAGACTTGCCTGGAGAAGGTGTGTCTTTCACACCTGGAGCATTGGCTGGATCTCGTGACCTCAAGGAACCCACTCTTAGTAGCCTAGGGTAATGTTAAACCCAGCCTTCCCTGGAGAAGATGTGTTTTTTGAACGTGAAGCATTGGATTGATCTCGCGACCTCGAGGAATCCACATCAAGCACCCAAAAATAATTTGAAGTTCTGACTTTCCTGGAGCAGATGTGTTTCTCACACCTGGAGAATTGGTTGGATCTCGTGACCTCGAGAAACCCACTCTTAGTACCCTAAGGTAATGTAAAACCCAGACTTCCCTGAAGAAGATGTGTTTTTTACACCTGGCACATTGGCTGGATGTCGTGTCCTCGAGGAACACATTCTAAGTACCCTAAGGTAATGTTAAACACAGACTTCCTTGGAGAAGATGCCTTTTTTTACACCCAGAGCATTGGCTGGATCTCGTGACCTTGTGGAACTCACTCTAAGTACTCTAAGGTAATGCAAAGCCCAGACTTCCCTGGAGAAGATGTTTTTCTACGCCTAATGCATTGGCTGGATGTCGTGACCTCGGGGAACCCACTCTCAGTACCCTAAGGTGATGAGACTTCCCAGGAGAAGATGTGTTTTGTACATCTGGGGCACTGCCTGTGTCTCTTGACCACAAGCAACCCACTCTAAGCACCCTAAGGTAATGTAAAACCCAGACTTCCCTGAAGAAGGTGTGTTTTTCACACCTAAGGCATTGGCTGGATCTCGTGACCTCAGGGAACCCACTCTTAGTACCCTAAGTTGATGTAAAACACAGACTCCCCTGGAGAAGATGTGTTTTTTACACCTGAAGCATTGGCTGGTTCTCGTGACCTCAAGGAACCCACTCTTAGTATCCTAGGGTAATGTAAAACCCAGACTTCCCTGAAGAAGATGTGTTTTTTGCACCTGGAGCATTGGCTTGATCTCGCAACCTCGAGGAATACACTCTTGGCAACCAAAAATAATTTAAAGAGCAGACTTTCCTGAAGAAGATGTATTTTTCACACCTGGAACATTGGTTGGATCTCGTGACCTTGAGAAACCCACTCTAAGTAACCTAAGGTGATGTAAAACCCAGACTTACGTGGAGAAGATGTGTTTTTTACATCTGGAAGTTTGGCTGGATCTCGTGACATCGAGGAACCCTCTCTAAGTATCCTGAGGTAATGTTAAGCCCATGCTTTCCAGGCGAAGATGTGTTCATTACACCTGGAGCACTGGCCGGATCTCGTGACCTCAAGGAACCCACCCTCAGTACCCTAAGCTAATGTAAAACCCAGACTTTTCTGAAGATTATGTGTTTTTTACACCTGGAGCATTGGCTGGATCTCTTGACCTCGTAGAACCCTCTCTAAGTATCCACAGGTAATGCAAAACCCAGACTTGCCTGTAAAAGGTGTGTTTTCCACACCTGGAGCATTGGCTGGATCTCGTCACCACGAGGAAGCCACTCTAAGTACCCTAAGGTAATGTAAAGCCCAGACTTCCCTGGAGAATATGTGTTTTTTACTCCTGAAGCATTGGCTGGATATCGTGACCTCACGGAACCCACTCTTAGCAGCCTAGGGTAATGTAAAACCCTGGAGAAGATGCGTTTTCTACACCTAGAGGATTCGCTGGAACTTGTGAACTCAGGGAACCTACTCTTAGTAGCCTAGGGTAATGTAAAACCCAGACTTCCCTGGAGAAGATGTGTTGTTTGAACCTGGAGCATTGGCTTCATCTCGCGCCCTCGAGGAATATACTCTAAGCACCTAAAAATAATATAAAGCGCAGACTTCTCAGGAGAAGATGTGTTTTTTACACCTGGAGCATTGGCTTGATCTCGTGACCTCGAGAAACCCACTATAAGTAACCTAACGTAATGGAAAGCCCAGACTTCCCTGGAGAAGATGTGTTTTTTGCATCGGGAACATTTTCTGGATCTCGTCACCTCAAGGAACCCACTCTTAGTAGCCTAGGGTACTGTAAAACCCAGACTTCCCTGAAGACGATGTGTTTTTTGAACCTGGAGCATTGGCTCGGTCTCGCAACCTCGAGGAATACACTCTTAGCAACCAAAAATAATTTAAAGCGCAGACTTTCCTGGAAAAGATTTGTTTTTCACACCTGGAACATTGGTTGGATTTCGTGACATTGAGGAACCCGCTCTAAGTAACCTAAGTTGATGTAAAACCCAGACTTCCCCGGAGAAGATGTGTTTTTTACATCTGAAACTTTGGCTGGCTCTCGTGACCTCGAGGAACACACTCTAAGTATCCTAAGGTAATGTTAAGCACATGATTTCCAGGCGAAGATGTGTTCATTACACCTGGAGCACTGGCTGGATCTCGTGACCTCGAGGAACCTAATCTCAGTACCCTAAGCTAATGTAAAACCCAGACTTTTCTGAAGATTATGTGTTTTTTACACCTGGAGCATTTGCTGGATCTCGTGACCTCGAGGAGCCCACTCTTAGTACCACAATGTAATGTAAAACACAGACTTCCCAGGAGAAGATGTTTTTTTTACACCTCGAGCATTGGCTGGATCTCATGACCTCGTGTAACCCTCTCTAAGTATTCTCAGGTAATGTAAATCCCAGACTTGCCTGGAGAAGGTGTGTTTTTCACACCTGGAGCATTAGCTGGATCTCGTCACCACGAGGAAGCCACTCTAAGTACCCTAAGGTAATGTAAAACCCAGACTTCCCTGGAGAAGATGTTTTTCCACGCCTGAAGCATTGGCTGGATCTCGTGACATCAAGGAACACACTCTAAGCACACTAAAGTAATTTAAAACCCAGACTTCCCTGGAGTAGATGTGTTTTTTACACCTGGACCATTGGATGGATGTTGTGTCCTCGAGGAACCCACTCTACGTACCGTAAGGTAATGCAAAACCCAGACTTTCATCGAGAAGATGTGTTTTTTACGCCCGGAGCATTGGCTGGATCTCGAGACTTCGAAGAATCCACTCAAAGCACCAAAAAATAATTTAAAGCCTAGACTTCCCTGGAGAAGATGTGTTTTTTACACCTGGAGCATTGACTGAATCTCGTGACCGCAAGAAACCAAATCTAAGTACCCCAAGGTAATGTTAATCCCAGACTTCCCTCAAGAAGATGTGCTTTTTACACCCGGAGCATTAGCTGGATCTCGAGACTTCGAAGAATCCGCTCAAAGCACCAAAAAATAATTTAAAGCCCAGACTTCCCTGGAGAAGATGTGTTTTTCACACCTGGAGCATTGGCTGAATCTTGTGACCGCAAGGAACCAACTCTGAGTACCCCAAGGTAATGTAAATCCCAGACTTCCCTCAAGAAGATGACCTTTTTCCACCTGGAGCATTCGCTAGATCTCGTTACCTCGAGGAACCGACCCTTAGTACCCTAAGGTAATGTAAAACCCAGACTGCCCTGAAAAAGATGTTTTTTTTTCACCTGGAGCATTGACTGGATCTGCTGACCTCGATGAGCCCACTCTTAGTACCTAAAGGTAATGCAATACTCAGACTTCCCTGGAGAAGATGTGATTTTTACACCTGGAGCATTGACTGGACCTCGTGACCTCAAGGAACCCAATCTAAGTACCCTAAGTTAAAGTAAAGCCCTGACATACCTGGCGAAGATGTGTTTTCTTACACCTGGAGCATTGGCTGGATCTGGTGACCTCGAGGAACCCACTTTAAGCAGCCAAAAGTAATTTAAAGCCCAGACTTCCCTCAAGAAGATGTGTTTCTTAAACCAGGAGCATTGGATAAGGTAATGTAAAACCTAAAACCTAAGGTAATGTAAAACCCAGACTTCCCTGCAGAAGATGTGTTTTTTACACCTGGAGCATTCGCTGGAACTCGTGACCTCGAGAAACTCACTCCAAGCACCCAAAAGTAATTTAAAGACCAGACTTCCCTCGAGAAGATGTGTTTTTTACACCTGGAGCATTAGCTGGATCTCCTGACCTCGAGAAACACACTCTACGTACCCTAAGGTAATGCAAAATCCAGAATTCCATGGAGAAGATGTGCTTTTTGCACATTGAGCATTGGCTGGATCTCGTGGCTTCGAGGAATACACTCTCAGCTTCCAAAAGTAATTTGAAGCTGAGACTTCCCCAGAGAAGATGTTTTTTTTACTCCTCACGCATTGGCTGGATCTCGTGACCTTGAGGAACCCACTCTTAGACCCGAAGGTTATGTAAAGCCCAGACTTCCCTGGAGAAGATGTGGTTTTTAAAACCTGGAGCATTGGCTGAATCTCTTGGCCTCGAGAAATCCACTCTAAAGTTCCAAAAGTAATTTAAAACCCAGACTTCCCTGGAGAAGATGTTTTTTTTACTCCTGAAGCATTGGCTGGATCTAGTGACATCGAGGAACCCACTCTACGTACCCTAAGGTAATGTAAAATTCAGAGTTCCCTGGAAAAGGTGTGTTTTCTTACACCTGGAGCATTGGCTGGATCTCGTGACCTCGAGGAACCCACTTTATGTAACCTAAGGATATGTAAAGCCCAGACTTCCCTGGAGAAGATGTGTTTCTTACACCTGGAGCATTGGTTGGATCTCGTGACCTCAAGGAGCATTTCTAAGAACCCTAAATTAATGTTAAACCCAGAGTTCCCTGGAGGAGATGTGTTTTTTACACCTGGAGCAATGGCTGGATATCGCGACCTCGAGAAACCCACTCTTAGCACCCTAAGGTAATGTAAAACCCAGACTTCCCTGGAGAAGATGTTTTTTCTTACACCTAGAGCATTAACTGGATCTGGTGACCTCGAAGTGCCCATCCTTAGTACCCTAAGGTAACGTAAAACCCAGACTTCCCTGAAGGAGATGTGTTTCTACACCTGTAGCATTGACTGGATATCGTGACTTCAAGGCACCCACTCTATGTACCCTAAGGTAATGTAAAGTCCAGAATTCCCTAGAGAGGATATGTTTCTTACACCTGAAGCATTGTCTGGTACCCATGACCTCGAGGAACCCACTCTTAGTACCCTATGGTAATGTAAAGCTCAGACTTCCCTGGAGATGATTTGTTTTTCACACCTGGAGCATTTCCTGGATCTCGTGAACTCGAAGAACCTACTCTAAATGCCGTAAGGCAATGCAAAACCCAGACTTTTATCGAGAAGACGTGTTTTTTACACCCGGAGCATTGGCTGGATCTCGAGACTTCGAAGAATCCACTCTAAGCACCAAAAAATAATTTAAAGCTTAGACTTCCCTGGAAAAGATGTGTTTTTTACACCTGGAGCATTCGCTGAATCTCGTGACCGCAAGGAACCAACTCTAAGTACCCCAAGGTAATGTAAAACCCAGACTCACCCTCGAGATGTTTTTTTTTACACCTGGAGCATTGACTGGATCAGGTGACCTCGAGTAGCCCACTCTTAGTACCCGAAGGTAATGTAAAACTCAGGCTTCCCTGAAGGAGATGTTTTTTTTTACACCTGGAGCATTGACTGGATCTGGTGACCTCGAGGAGCCCACTCTTAGTACCCGAAGGTAATGTAAAACTCAGACTTCCCTGGAGGAGATGTGTTTTTTACACCTGCAGCATTGGCTGGATCTCGTGACCTCGCGGAACCCACCCTTAGTACCCTAAGGTAATGTAAAACCCAGACTTCTCTGAAAAAGATGCTTTCTTTTCACCTGGAGCATTGACTGGATCTGGTCACCTCGATGAGCCCACTCTTAGTACCTGAAGGTAATGCCAAACTCAGACTTTCCTGGAGAAGATGTGATTTTTACACCTGGAGCATTGACTGGACCTCGTGACCTCAAGGAACCCAATCTAAGTACCCTATGTCATTTTTTTAGATGACAGTTACTCCCAGTGGGACCCTGCGGTGGTTGTTAACCTTTAGTTTTTTATATATATAAGAGATAAAAGGGACGAGCGCAAGAAAAATAGAGCAGACAAGAAAAATCGCCATAAAATGAGGTAAGTGTGAGAGGGGGGGGGGAGAAAATACTAAATTACCAAAATTAATATTTTAATAATAGCTTTTCAAAATTACAAGTCACTGACGATAGTAAACCAAAAAGATAGCGATTTCAGTAAATAGTAAACGAGAAAGCCGCCATGCGCACAAATAAAAGAACACTTTAGTGCGTTGTAAGAGAAAAAAAAGGATTTTATAACAAACGAAAAGTCTACTTGTAAGAGAAAATTGCAGGTGAACGAAAAAGGAGATTAGGACGAAAGTACAAAGCAACGACTAAAGGGGAAGGAATAACAGGTTGGAACAATTTTGGCGGCAAAAAAGTTAAGGTCGCCCAAAAAAAGTCCAGTACCCAAACCGCACTGTGGTGCGGAGAAACTGGTTCCCGGTATAGAAAGTTGTCACTCTGTGATTTTCTTTTCTTGCTGTAAAAGTTATTGATGATCAAATAATACCGAGTGCATGCTTAAATCATCTGACTTTGAATCATTAAAATAATAATTTGACTATCTCTTCATTTTTATTGAAATGAATTGCACGATCCTAAAGTACCCTGGTCTGACAGTTGCTGACGACTCTCACTGGATAGCAATCAATGATTGAGAACGAGGAAGGGATGTAAGTTAGCCGGTTATTCGACCTGGTAAGTTTAATTCTGTCTGGGGGAGTTGTAATGTGACATTTGGTCACCCATAGAAATAACTTAATTATTACTAGAATTTAACTGTAAAAACAATACTCGTTTGGCTCGAACTGGCAGTCAAAATTCAAACCGACGAACCTGTCAGAGTCGTCCAACCAGGGACAGAAGTAAATTAACACTACACTAGCTAATCACATATGTTCTTTTGGTTAATTTTTTATATAAACAAAAGAGCCGAAGGGTTCAACACTGTTCCGGATATTTCATGTCGGTTTTCTCTATAGTATTTATATCGTATGACTGTGCTGCGTGAATGATATTTTCACTTTCTTGCGTTCACATAGGCTTGCTTTTTCTACCCTGTTATCTACTCTCTTCACCGACGGATTGAGGTGGTCAGGGTCAGTGTCGAACGTTATCAAGTTCGAGTCGGTACCTCTTACTCGTCTTCTTTTAAATAAGATTAAAGTGACTAATATGTGAAGTATTCTAAATTTTATCGCGAAAGTTGTTCTTTGCAAAAAATAAATGTGGCCGATTACAAGCGTCTTGTTACGAAATGGCACGGTGACAGTGTCGTGAAGGCAATTTTCAGCGATCGATACCTGACGTCACGAGAAGACGTCCCGCGCTCTGGGCAACAGGTGCCTCGTTACACTTGCTCGTACGATGTGTATCCCTATGCTGGTGCGTGCGCAAGCTTGGTATTGATCGACAGACCATCACTGCCCACGAAGTCGCTTCACAGAATGACAGGTTTGCAATACCATGTGCTTTTCCATACTCTGCGTTTGGTAAGTGTTTGAAGACTTTTGAACAGCTGACACTTTACAGCGCTGTACTTGGTAACATTCGACACCTTCATCCTTGAACTGTATAGTGCTCCGCTGTCATACTGACAGGGTTATGTTTTTCTCTGACTTTTTTTACTTTTTAACGTGTTTCGATTTTATTCTAATTTTATCTTCTTATTGACTATAGTGCCGTATCAACATTTGCATTAAGGACTGTATTGCTCAGCAGTATGGGATTTACGAACTCATCTGCAATGCAGTATCCAATTTAAAAAAGTACGGTCAAACGAAATTATCCAAGAATGTGGTCAACGTACACTTGGAAAACTTGGAAAAGAAGTGGTCCTAGTTTGGTACAAACCATGATCAGCTTCTCATTGTGCGTAAGGACAATTCGAAGGAACCATAATTTGCGCAAGATTTGTTCGTAAAAGGAGAAGAAAAATATATTTGTGCGAAGCTGTAACTTCTTCTAGGATTATCCGATTGGACTTTTATTATAGTATTTTGGAAAGGTCTTTTGATGTACTTTAACTTGAGCGAGCGTGGACAACACTTGTCGACCGCTACGATAGTGAGCCGGTCCTCATGAACGCGTATTTAGGGAAACATTCCAGGATAGAACCTGTCACTAAGAATCATGTTTCGGGACATCGTCCTCTCCTAAATGACACTTGTGAAGTGAGTAGTGTGCTTAATTCCATGAACTCCCACTAATCCTTCATTCGAGACTTTAAGAACCTTTTTAGTTTCACGAACGAACGCTTTGGAGTCACTTGAGTTTAAGAAGGTTCTCAATGCAAATATTCGTTTACCGAAAGTAAATGTAAAATTTCCATTGTCAAATCTGGTAAGAAGGGTTTCCACATACAAGCTCATGGTGCTTCACTAAAAGAGGCTGGTTCTCCGCCCTGCCCTGTTAAGAACTTTTTTTTTGTTTTGTCCTTCTTTTTAGATCAAAGACTCCTTATCAGCGACGAGAACTCATTCGTAAGTGTGAGTTATATTTTTATTGGTTTGGAAAGCACATGATCCGAAAGTATGTCTCACTCAAGCGTTGTCAAACTTGCTCCGGTCAACATCATATCATGCTAAATCGGTCTTCTAGTAACGCTCCAAGTAGTGAATCTGGCACTACAGCTGTGTCTACCACGTCTAATTTAAATGTAAATATTACCGCGTTTGCACCTGCTATGTCTTCCGCCAGTTCGCTTGTTGCTAAAGCTCCTTTATGACTAGATGGGTCCGTGCTTCTAGCCACAGTAATCGCTTCCACTGAAGGATCAGATGGCTGTTTATATTTTTCTCAAGCACGTCTTGATCATGGCGCTCAAGCGTCTATTGTTTCTGAGTCTCTTGCTAGGAGACTTAATCTAAAACGACTCCGTGCGATCGTTACAGTGGGGGTCGTCGGCGACCAACGCACAAAAGCATCTCGAGGTTTGGTAAATGTTAGGGTGAAGTCGTGTATCAATCCTGAGGCCAAGTTTTATGTACGCTGCATTGTTTTACCGAAGTTTACGTTTAATGTAACCCCACACGTTATTTCCACGGATCGTTGGCTCCACATTCAGGGGCTGGGATTGGCGGATCCGCTTATCGATCAGAGTGGCTCAATTGACATGATTTTAGGTGCAGAGGTTTACTCATGCTTCATTGAGGAAGGAATCTAGAAGGGTCGTTTGGGTACTCCTACGGCTCAGCAAACTTCGTTAGGCTGAATCTTGTCCGGTCTACTTTCTGAGGAACGTTCCTCGTCTACTCGACAGATTGTTGGACTGCAATGTACGGTTGATTACGAATTTTTAGGCCTGCTGCGTCGATTTGTTTTATAGGAGGATCTGCGTACTGTATCTCCTAAGTTCACCCTCGATGAGGAGGAGTGTGAGAACCTTTTTCTCTCCACTTATCAGCGTTCCGAAGATAGCCGCTACATTTTTCGACTTCCAATCAAGGATCGGTCGATGAATCTGGGACATTCTCGTTCTGCCGCTCATAGAATGTTTATGAGTCTCGAGAAGCGTTTTCGACGAGATCCTATTCTTCATAAATCTTACACACAGAGCATACAGTAGCATGCGGTTTCATGTGAGATGAACTTAGTGTCCAATCCTGATGAGCTACAACCTAGTCAGGGTTATTTTTACCGCATCACTGCATCATCAAGGAAACTAGTTCTAGTACAAAAGTGAGACCGGTTTTCAATGTTTCTCAGCGATCTGGTTTGAGTATTTCTCTAAATAAGCTACTGCACTCGGGGCCCAAACTTCAAACAGAACTTTCAAACGTCATACTTTGTTCGAGATTCTACCCAATCATCTTCACAGCGGACGCTGAGAAGATGTTCCGACGTATTTAGATCCATGATTGGAGAGCTATCCTCTCTGGTGGGCTGGACCACCTTGTTTATCGCAACCGACCACTTTTTAGCCATCTTCCACGAGCTCGATAGATACGAGCATCAAGAGAGAGGAAAGGACTCTTGTTCATGCTGCGACTTTTTTGACTTCGGCGAGCGATGTCTTTATATCCTACCCATGGATTCTATCCTTACAATTCTCATTGTTCGAAATGGGTATCGAACCATGTTACATGGGAGACCGCAACTTACGTTTTCTTATTTATGGAGACATTGTTGGATCATCACATGACGTTGTGTCGTAAAGAAGGTTTTGAGTTGTTGCGTTACTTGCGCTCGACACCGTGCAACCACCTGCACTCAACTTATGGGTCAACTACCTACTCATACAGTTACTCGACCATCTAGACCCTTTGCTAAAAGCGGTCTGGATTACGCCGTTCCCATTAGGATGCGAACTACAAAAGGTCGAGGCCAAAAGTCGTACGAGGGCTACATTGTGGTTTTTATCTGTTTAACAACGAGAGCAGTCCATTTGATGGCGTGCTCGGACTATATCGCTGATGGTTTCATAGCGGCTTACATACGATTTGCCTCTGTCTCAGCGAACATCAGCCGTTATCTTGCTGATAAATGACAACTTTCCTTACACAGGTGGAAGCTTGCCTGAACTCACGTTGGCTACAGGTTCAGAGTGATGATCCGAGTGACCTGGTGCCCTTGACACCGAGTCATTGTTTGATCGGTTCTCCGATCTTCACAGTTCCAGAACCATCTCTCATAGATCTTAAGCGAAATATACTACAACGCTACAGGTCCGCACGCTGAAGGTCCTATCAGGTATGTTACTCTACGGACTGCTTATGGAACTCTCGATAGACCCGTTGTAAAGTTTAATATCTTGCCGGTTTACCCTTTGGAGGTGCAGCAACCACGTGAATTTTTTGTGACTATGGGAAGTGACATTTTTCGTTTTAATCACCGAAAAAAGGGGGTGAAGTGGAATGTTCCGGATAATTCATGTCAGTTTCTCTATTTTTTCTGTATCGTATGACTGTGCTGTGTGAGTGTTATTTCCTCTCTCTTGCGTTCGCATAGGTATCAACCCTGCTTTTGCTACCCTGTTATCTGTCCTCCTGAGCGGACGGATTGAGGTGGTCAGGGTCAGTGTCGAACGTTACAAAGTTCGGGTTGGTACCCCTTACTCGTCTTCTTTAAATTAATTGTGTGAGCTTTATGTAGCCTTTGCTAGAAGGTAAGAACTTTGACCTTTTTAAATAAATCATGTTTTTTGGTGCTTAAGAACTAAATATCATGACTCAGGGACTTTTTTTACCAACAAAATTCAAATCCTGCATGTGCATTGTTTCTATTAGAGTGATCTTTCTCATCATAGCTCCTCAATCATTCTCATTCTTCTCTTGTAGTCTTCTTCAAATAAGTTTTCCTCTATTTCCCATCCTTTTTTGTATTACTATGTCTGCTCTTTTAAATCTTTCTTTGAGGTGATCTCTTACATTCTCATTTTTCTTAAATAAAAATCCTAGGTAAGCAAACTCCTTGACTTTATCATTACTTCCTCCCCTCCGATTCCACATCATTCTTCCTTTGCTTCCCGCTATGTATTCGCCCGAAATATAAAACCTTTGACTTTGCTACATTTAAAACCATTTTCTTTATTTCTAAATACTTCTCTAATCTTATCATCATATTTCCCTAAACTTCTGCTTCTTTAGATACTATTACTACGTCGTTCGCGTACACCAAAGTCCAAAATCTATCCCCTCCTTCCGCCAATCTTCCCTCTGACCCTTTTTTGAATGCTTCTTCCAAGTCCGCAATGAACACTGCAAAAAGAAACTTACTCAGTGAACATTCCTGTCCTATTCTTATCTCCGTTCAGAATTCGTCCGACCATGTAGTCCGTACCTTTACCGCATCTCTCTCTTCTTACTAAATTTCTTTTAATCTCTTTAATAATCCTATCTTTATTCCTTTCTTATTCAAATTCCTTCTCTATCAGGTGTTGAAGATCATTATTATTGTCTATTGTCATTCTACCCTCTCGGAAACCTGTCTGACTCTCTAAGAGTATCATTTATGTTTCTACTTCTTTTCGTAGCCTTTCAGTTAACACCATTATATATGTTTATGTATATTCCTTCCTGTTTGCGACATAATTTTTCCTTTCCTTTCTTCATCTCCTCCAATACTTATAATTTTTCTTAAACTCCCTCTTCTTTTTGTCACATTCATTATCCCACTAAACTTTTGTCCAATTGTTATCTTTTTCCGTTCTATTCTTGAATTTCTCTGCTTCGTTTTTTCACACTCCTTTCTTAATTAATACTTTCATATTCTTTCTAAATTCCTTCCTTATTCTGATTTTCAGATAGACCCCTATTGGATGGTGATCTGATTCTAAACTAGCTTCTATTTTCATTTGTCTTACAGCCTACCAACCCTCTATATTATTGACTACGTTCTATGAATATGGACATGTTGCTTCTTACATATTGTGAATGCCTCTTTTTCGACTGCTTTCTTAATTCCGATAAGTACATACCACCTCTTATCGTCTATTATCCCTAGTAGTTGCTTTTCTTCGCTATTGATTAACTGTTCTTTCGAGTCTCTTACCCCCTTCACCTCATCCAAGAACATATTACCTTCCCTTTCTATTCTAGCATTAAAATCCTCCCTATTATCAGTATTTCTGCTTTCTCTTTCTGAATAAGCTGTTATATGTCTTTTCTCATCCCTTTCATTCCTTTCCACTATTCTGTGCCATTTTTCTTTCATTTTTACCCGACATGATTCCTCCACTTGCCCTATGTCTTTCCTTTTGCCTAGGGATCTCTTGTAATTCTCATTTGTAGCTACATGGCAATTTACTTTTTATACTTTCCCAATCTTTTTCCTCAATCCAAGTTTTCGTAAATCCAACCACACCGATTTTTTCACAAAATTCCACAATTCTCTGTTCTTACTCTTAATTCCCGCAACATTCCAAAAAATCAACTTAACCTCTTCCTCTATTACTTGTGTCTTTTTCTTGTTTCTTTTCCTCACCTCCTATTCTTCCATTAAAAAACTCGATTACCTCCAATACCGCTGCCATTTAGTTTTCTTCCGTAATTTTTCAGCCTATTATTATCAGGTTGTTTCTTCTTTCCCATTGCTCCATTCCTTCAATCGCCCTTTCAATCCCATTCACTTTCATTGCTATTCCATCCAAATTTACCCCCTGCGCCGCCTCAATTTTTCTCTCTATCAAATCTACCTTAGTTCTCAATTGCTTGTCTATTACCCTATCCTTTAAATTTTCCTTTTTAATGCTATTTTCGTCTCTCTCCGCCCTTCTTTCTTCCCTTCTTTTACCTGTTTCCTAGCACCTCATTTTTTGCCTATTCATCTCTCTCCATTCACTCAGCTCCATCATTACCATGTCTAATTCCCCGTCCTTCCCTTCAGCCCTGTTATCTCTTTTTACCAATATTTCTTTCTTTCTTTCAACTCTCTCCTGAATACTCTTAAATTCTTGTTCATGTCCAGCCTCTGCTGCCTTTCTTTTATTTATCTTATTTCCTAACTCAGAATTACAATTTCCTTAATCAAAATTTTCACAGGCATCCCTACTATTTCCTTTCCTCCCTCTTCTTTCCTGTTTTGCCTCTGGTCTGTATTCGCTTATCTATTTCCCGTTCCTATTATTTCTATCGGCTGTATCCCCGCCCCCCTGATACCGCCTCAACACCTTTATACTATGTGTCCTATCACTTGATCCATTGACACAACCACAATCTAGTTTCTTTCCTTCTTGGTCGTGAAAAACTTTAAATCTTTATCCGATTCACTATCAAGTAACACATTCAAATTCCTGCTTTCCTCTGTCGCTGAGTCAGTCTACTTCTCCGCCATTTATTACTGACTAGCCTCACAGATGGTGACTCTGTGTTGTTCTCTTCGATAGTGTGATTTTACTCTTTTTCTATTGTTCACTCTTACTCTAATTGTCTCCCATCCAAAATCCTCCCCCGTGCACTATCCTTCTTTGACTATCAAACATGCATTTTCTAATTTTTAAATATAACTTATAAATTGTATAAGTCCAGGAAATGGCTTTGATTTTAACTCTAGGTTAGGATATCTCGAAATCCTGACTTATTAGACAAAATTGGAGAGGTATTCATTTTTAGGACATCAAAATCCTTCAGAGTCACCTTGTACGGTCATCAGGTACATATCTAGTCGGCCTGTGTATTTAAAAGAATTTCCGGTCCAGGAATAATAATGCTTCATTTTAGAAACCTGTAAAAGAAAGAAAGGTTGGCATAAAGGAATAAGAATCGCTCCTAGTTGCAGACGTTCACGAGATTATTGAAAGAGCTTGCGATATCTCGGTAATAATAAAGAAAATTAAATTTATTTTAAAAGGAATTTACAATTCGCAATTAGATTTGAAGTAACAGAGTATACAACAACTAAGCAACGAAGAAATCAAAATTTATATAATTATTAGCTCTATGTTACTATAATAAGAGATGTTCAAAGTTTTAAGTTTACTGGTTCATATATTTTTAAAAAATTTCTTGATGTACATTGTAATTAAGATAAGAACATTTCGTTACGCGGGCGAAACTCAGAAAGAAGGGCCAAATAAATTGTATGAGCACGCCGTATAAGATCTCCACAGCTATCATAAATGATAGGATTGTTCGGACAATTGGACCTGTGTGACGAGAGATGTACGAGCAACGCGGCTAAAAGAAAGGCGTAGCAGAATATGTGGAGAACCTGCTCACCGATAGGTGCATCTGCAAAGATACAGCATCATACCAGCGCTGCCTATCGATGGTCTGGATTGACTAATGAAAAGCTTTCGATTCAACATCCCATAGACTTATCATCTGTTCATTGGAAAGCCTAAAGGTTCATCCACACATATTGAGGTGAATAGAGGGATTGATGTCTGTTTGGAAAACAAGATTTACTTTCACCATGAGCCCTCTCCTCTTTTGCCTCACATTATTGCTATTTTCTCTCGCTTTTTGCCATTTCCAAGGATACTTCTGCGGCGACTCCGGATATCGAAAGCATAAGGTTACTCGTGTATTTTGCGTAGATGATCTTAAGATCTATGCTAGAAATTCAGAGCTACGCTATATGACACTTTGGCGCTGGAGAGACCTATACATACCTAGGAGTACCACAGAGCCGCTTTCAGGACATCTATAAAGGATGCTCTTCGATGTAGGTACAAACGACTTATCGGGCAGATTTGGTCTTCCGAACTGCCGGCAAGAAACAAAGTATGTGCAACAAACATGATTGCCGCCCCGGTACTACTCTATTCGTTCGGAGTGGTTCCATGGAATGGACGAAGAACGAGTTCAAATTCTTCGGCATCGGGTCACTAAAAGTTATGCACATAAACAAAAGCTTGCACCTCAAGTCTTCCGTTCTGCGACGTTACATTTCATGTCGTCCAGGTGGTTATGGAATACTGAATCTCGAATGTCTTCACAACAGGAGCATTTTGGGTATCGTACCTATAGAAACAAATGCACGAGACCCTCTTCTTCAAATGGTCAGGAAAACGAAGAAGTAGGCAACGGGGCGTACAAAGAAGCGGAGAGGGCTGCTAAAACACTTGCACTTGACTTGAATATCATGGATGAGAAAAGTTTATCAAACATTATCCGTATCCAGTGTTCATTCCTGAAGGCCCGGATCAAGAAAGCACAGTAGAAAACTTTCCGTGAACAGCTCCTCGACAACAGGATGCACAGCAACTTCCACAGAAATGTGAAGGTTCAGTCGATGTCGTTTGGCCTAACGTTTGCAGAGCATGTCATCCACACCCCGAGCATCTAGGACATATAATACCAGGTTGTCCAATTCACACGGGAATGACGTACATTCAAATGCGCAATGCGGCACAAAGTGCGCTTTATTACCATCTCTGTCACTCTCACGGCATTAGCCCTGGTAATGCTTCGCCAAACTCTCCTAGGGAAGTAGAGTCAATTGTCGAAAATGAGATGTGCTGAATATACTGGAACTACATATTCTCGGTAATTGTTTCTGTTGCGCACTCGAGCCCTGACATAGTTCTCCTTGACTTCGAAAAACGAACCATGTTCGATATCGAATTTTCGTCACCAGCCGACAAGAACATCACACCCGAGTTGCGACGGCCATATCTAGAATATTGTGTTGAAATAGTCGTCCTTATCATCGGTGCTGTTGGTGGTGTCAAGCTTTCACTGGTTCATAGCCTGTAAAGCATCCCTGCATGTCAACGAATTGCGGGGGAAATGCATAAGGTAGTTGTCCTTGGGTCATGAGACGTTGTTATAGCTGAAACTTTACGCGATTTAGCCGGGAGCGTGTTCAATTTTCTAGTATAGACTTGGGATTGGACGTTCCCGAGGACCCTGAGCACATGGATATGAATGCTATTAGACACCTTGGCGCTGGAGACTAATATCTGCTTACATATCAATTCGTCCGTTCAGAGCTTGTACATCCCACGCCGTCAATGCGAGCGCTGAATTCTAAATCTCGAATGTCTTTCTAACTGAATTATCCTGGTTACAGCTTACAGCGTCGCAAATGAAAGAGATCCTCTCCTAAAAATGGCCAGGAATCACAAATTGATTGGCTAAGAAGCGTTACTTTACAAAGCCGCGGAGCCGGCGGCCGAGACACTTGGTCTGAATCTTAACATCAGAAGTGGGGAAAGTCCATTACTCCTTCAAGATGACTCACTTCCAGAAACCAAAGTAAAGAAATTAAGTCAAAAACTTCCGCCAACAGCTCCTAAACAAGAAAATGCACAAAAACTTTTACAGAAATGAAAAAGAACAGTTCTTGTCGAAGGATCTAACGTTTGCTGTCCTTATATCATCTTTATATGAATCAGACACAGAGGGTTTCATTTTTGCTTACCAGGACGATGTCATTTTCACCTTAGTATCACGTAATTGCATTTAACTCCAGAAGTTTTTAGGGATAGGTGCAGAGAATGTCATGCACACGCTGGATACCTAGAACACATACTATCCAGGTGTCTCACTCACGCGGGAACTCCGTATCTTCACAGACACAATGCTGCCCTAATAGTGCTTTTTCTACCGTCTTTTTCGCACTTAAGGTGTTGGCTTCGACCCTGTCTTGCCAAACACTTCCAAGAAGGTAAACTCCATAACGAGAACCAGTGATAGTTTCGCATCTCCGAAAGCCCAGATCACAAGAACAATTATTTTAACCGAATATTTTTGGAATAATTGCTGCAGCCCCATTGTAAGGTCTTGATACCAAACCTCATTTTCCTTCTCCTTAGCAGTGATGTTGTAGTTGACTGGAGCCGAGAAGTTGATCGCGCATATAATTCGTTTCTCGAAGTCCTGGAGAACAATGTCAGTCCTCGTGTGCGCGATAGAGACTGCAGTTCGAAAGTCGTAGTTCCAGAAAATTTGCACTTCTCGTTTTGGGCAATTGAGTCTATCTCCCTGGGAGCGTTCGGCAGTAAAGGGTCGTGTCAAACAATTTAGAACGGTAAAGATGGTAGTAAAGCACTTTTAGGGCCGCATTATGTCTGTAAAGATACGTAGTTCTCACGTGAGTGGGTCACCTGGATAGTATGTGCAAAATACGCCCCTTCGACAATTCCTACATTTCTCCATTTTCTACATTTCCTAGATTTCTGTGCATGTTTCCGTGCACTTTCTTGTCAAGGAGATATTAACAGAATTTTTCAACCTCTGCTTTCTTTACTTGGGCTTTCAAAAGTGAGGCATCCACAAAAGTAATGCACTTACCTCACTTCTGATTGTAAAATTCAGGGCGAGGGCCTCGGGCGGCTGCTCCGTGGCTTTGTAAAGGAACGCTCCTTTGCCAATCATCTCGCGTTTCCTAACCATTTTTAGGAGATGATTTCTGCTATTTGTAACGATGTAAGCTATACCCAGAATAACTCGGTTATAAGGGCATTGAAGATTAAGAAGTTCGCACCTGCCTTGACGACGAGGGATGTATAATTGCGGAACGGACGAATTGATATGCAAGCTCTTCTGCATATGGATGATCATACGCGTGGCGATATTGAGGGCCTTAAGCTCGTGTTTCGCCCATGGCAGCATATCTAATAGCACTTATATTCACAAGCTGTAGGTACTCAAATTCGCCAGTAATTCGACCTCGCTGCAGATTATTCCTGGCACACTTGTCCAATATAAAGTCCATAGCAGTCTTTCCTGTGCGCCCGTCGACAGTATTTAAAGCACTCTGAAGTTGCTTTGAACTAGAAGTATATATCTTCAGGTCATCCACATAAAATACAAAAGTAGCCTTAGGCCCACAATGAGTTTTGTTGCTGCAGAGGTACCCAGGTACATACTATAATTGCCAGATGAGAAAGTAGAATTAAAAAATAAGGTTTACAACCATCGCAGGGTCCCACAGGGAGCAACTGGCATCTAAAAATGACACGGGCTCCCAGTAGGACCGCGGTAAATCCCATTCATGCCCACGTCTCACAACCGTGAGATGGGTGGTCACAGGATACGACGAAATCACAACGACAGGTCAGCGAAACTTTCGTGTGTTTTGAGGACACGAAGCGACCCAAGAATGACAGCTTTCCCATCATTATTAGGGTCATCACGATTCAGGCCCATAACCATAATCTTTACTGCTTTATGGTACCTTCGTGACGTCGCGTACTAAGATGATTTAGTTTCTTTAGGACCTTTAGGTATAGCTAGTCTGTTGATACAGACAGCTATCCTTATTTCAGAGAGGTAGGACATTTTTTTTCTAAAAACCCTTTTTTTACAATTTTAAATATTCAGCACCAAAGCCGACTTCCTTCGAGTCTTCTACTTAGCGTGCCAATTTTTCAAAACGATATCTCATTCCGTGTGGACGTAAGTTGACAATGAAAAGAATCGATACAGCTTCCAGTTTTATCTTACTCGAAAAATTTTTTTCAAAATTTTTACCGAAAAAGAGCATAGGCGTGAACTTTATTGCCTCCCCTTTCATTTTCCAAACTTTCAGGCCGATATATCATTTCGTTTGGATATAAGTTGGGAAAACTACATGTAATTTTGACGAAAAAAAATTCTGCCTCGCGTAAATGAGAATCATGCAATCTGTTTTACCCACAGAGCCGTAAAAGTACTGAGTTGTCTGCTTGCTGAGATAGAGCTGATCTGAGACAGCGGATATGTATGCGAGACTAAGTGAACATATAAATTTGTTTATTTTCATTTCAAGTGCAAACATTAGTTTTTGCACTATTTGTGTACAATTTTTATGACCAGTTTTTGTTGTTTTGTTCCACTTTTATCAATATAAACAACATAACTAGCCCATTGGCAAAATGCCTAATATTGCCCGTATTCGATATAATTTTGTTGGCGAGATAATTTTGGCTTTCAATTGTTTAATCTCATCCCGCCCCGACTTCAAAATGCAAGCGAGATCGGGCAAGATTCTCGATAATGTTTATATTTTGAGTTTGAAATTTAGCATAAATCTAAAAAATAAGGTAGCAGAATTTGAACATTATGGAAATGGATTCACGACGAATAAGAAGGCCGAAAAGAACCATCCTCAATTTCGAGCTCATCAAATTAATGATTTGATACTAAATCAAGTAAATAAGTATAATACTTTCAGAAAATACAACTAATTCATTGATAAAACCGTAGGTTAGAAAATTTTAAACAAATTTAAAACTCCAAAGGGTAGAAAATATGAAAGAACTAGCCCAATTTCTCATAACCACTAAAATAAGAAAACAAATATAACATCTTTTTAGACAGCCCTACTAAAAAAAAAGTCAGGAATCGTCACAAATGGTCATAAGTTCTGACGCTTCCTGAACATCCTGACCATTCCTGACGAGTCTGACCGCAGGTAGGCCAACCCAAAAGGATTAAAACTTGAAAAGAATTTTTTTCAATGTTGCATATACAGATTCAAAAGTTAGAAATTCAGAATCTACAAGTTTCGTCGATTTCAGATACCTAAAAATTTTGCTACAAAATATAAAATAAGGATAAATATAACGTATCTTGTAAGGAGAAAGAGATATAAATAACCTGGGAAATATAATAGGGATTAGGTTTTATGGTATTTTATTCTTGGACCCGTAATAAAAAGGATTATCCTTAGAACCCAATTTCTGACGATTTCTGAACATTTCTCATGAATTCTGACTTTTCCTGACGATTTCTGTCGAGAAACATAACAAAAGTGGTCAGAAATGGTCAGAAGTCCTGGCTTTTCTTTTGACGATTCCTGACTTTTTTTTTAGTAGGGTTTATTATAATTTTTCTAATTTCAAGTAAATAAATCAGAATCATTAGGACATATTTTCCAATAAATGTGTTTATCAAAACCTGCTGTTAAATTAACATTTTTTTGAAATTTTATATTTATAACATATTTATACAATTGTGTGCACCGATCATAAAAAGGCGTCTCCGCGCGAAATTCGGTACAAGTATTGTCCACAGGCAGAAAGCGGAAGAAAAAAACGTGGCAAATACAGAAATGAAAAAGACCATTACTTTAAACTGGCAAAAGTCGACATTTTTTCTGGTATAATTAATAAATCTGATTATTAGTTTAATCCGCGTTTTTCATAATTTTGTGTGAATTTCGATGGAAAAAAGTTAATATTCACACGTGTCTGAAAATAATTAATGGCGAGAAGAATGGTGCGTGATTATGATTAAATATATAAATATTTTAAATAATTAAATAACAATAAATTTTTCAATGTACCATTGCAGTGTTAAAAAAAGCTGCGAAAACCGCATACTATTCCGTTACTGCCGCGCGCAAACGCTGGACAAGCTGCTCGTGCGCCGTGCGTTTCTTATGAAATCATCCATAGTTACAATATTCCCGATTACACGGTAATTTTCAGGAAGTTTTTTTTAAACGCCGTAGAAAAAACGGCTTGATCGAAGTTTTCTCAAAGTTTAAGTTCGTCGTATCTTTTTTACGCCAAGGTGTCCGAAACCCGGTTACCGGTACCCCGTCATTTGTTATTAAATAGAAGTGAAGAAATGCAATTTTTATATGTTTTATCGACTTTGGAGGTATTGGGTATGTATTCTGTTAAATGCTTTCATTGATTAATTGTGTATAAACGCGTTAGTACGTTCGAGTTTGATAAATAGATTTCACGACAAACTTTAGTGTAAAAATATTATCTGTTGTTTTCAATTTTTTTTTTCGTTGTAAGATATCATTGAATAACAGGATTCAGGTGTTGAAATTTTAATCATTTTTATTTATTTTTTATTTTTACAAGAAATGCAATATCATCAACCCTTTTATTTCTGAAAAAACAGAATCAAAAATCACATATTTTCAGAGAAAATTCAGTGTCTCATTTGACCCCGTATGCTCATCTCGCCTCGGTATCCCCGAATTCTCTGTTTTGATTAATTTTTATCAATACCGATCTACAGAAATATTCACCACATCGAATTTACGTTTTTATTATACAAGAGTTTCTTATTTTCTACGACAAACGCGATAAAAAATTCGAAAGAAAAAATGATTAAATCATCCAATTTTTACGAGTCCATTTGGCATAATACGTAGTACGAGTGACATTTTCACTTGTACATCGTGTATGACTTTATAAATCCACGCTTTATTAAATAACAGTAGGATGTAATATAAATATTCAAACCGAGAATAGTTACTGCAGGTCTGAACATTATGTGCTCGAAGCAGTTATTTCAAATTTATTTGAGTATTTTCAGTGATAATTTCGAAAAATTGTCTTTTTATGACACATGCATGATTTCAGCCCTTTTCGACGCCTATGAAGCGGGACTAAAGCTCTAATTTTTACTCCCTAGGGAGTGAAAAGTACTTTTTACTCCCTAGGGACTGAAAAGTGACGTCAGAGGTGAATAATGAAAATTATACATTTATCTTGGATTTTACGACTGTTAGTCCAATCACCGTAAAACCTGTGAGGAAATTTTGGTTGCAGAGAATAGAATTTTGCGGTTATTTATGGAAATCTATCATATATGGCTGGTAAAATTACCGTAAATTACTGAAAATTTTCAGAAATTTATGGAAATTTTTTTAAATGAATTTTGGGCAATTTATGGTAAGTTACCATAATTACTTGTAAAATTACCATAAATGACCGTACATTTCCATACATTTTCGGAAATTTATGGAAATTTTTTAAAATTAATTTTGGGTAATATACCGATAAAATTACCATAAATGACCAAAAATTTTATAAATTTTCCATGAAATTCATGGAAATGTTTAAAAATGAATATTGGGTAATTTATGGTGATTTACCATATTTACTGGTAAAATTACCGTAAATGACCGGAAATTTGCATAAATTTCCGGAAATTGTTACAAATGAATTTCAGGTAATTTATGGTAATTTACAATATTTACCGTTAAAAGTACCATAAATGACAAAAAATTTCCATAAATTTCCGGAAATTTGAAAAAATTAATTTTGGTAAATTTCCGTTATTGCATCATATTTACCATTAAAATTACTATATATGCCCAAAAATTTGCATGAATTTCCAGAAATTTATGGAAGTTTTCAAAAATGAATATTGGGTAATTTATGGTAAGTTACCATATTGACTTTTGAAATTACCATAAATGGCCGCAAAGTTATAGACATTTTTAAAATGAATTTTGGGAAATTTATGGTAAGTTACTATAAATCACCTATAAAGATACCGTAGATTACCAAAACTTCCCGGCAATTTTTTATTGAATATTTGATAATTTGGAATAAGTTAACATAAATTTCATGCTTCTTTATTCAAAAACTATTATGGACTAAAGTCATGTCTGTATTTCGAGAAATGTCTGAAATCATCCATTTCTTATAAAAAATATCGTATGCACCAAGGGGGAGAGGCACTTTTCTCCCCCTAGGTACATAATATACTATTGCATATATAATTACTAGTATTTGCAGCTTTTAGATTTAATAGCGTTTTTTTAAGATATGATCATTACAGTACTGTATCCTTGAATGAAGGATGGCAAAAATCTTTGAGACAAAAGTACAGATGCGACTAAGTAATTGTGATAAAAAAACATATCACTGAATCACATTTTGATACTCTTAAATATTCTATACTCCATCCACTATTTTTAAAGACAAAAATATTTAACTTTTTGATTTTGGTGCCATGCTGGTCGTGGCAAAAATAAATATCTAGACATATAAAAAAGATGCATCAGTTATTTTTAACTTGCGCATAAACTTAAATAAAACAATATTTTTGGGTGAATACATTTAAAAAGGCGTATCTTTGGTACACGGTTACGAGACTAGTCAAGTCTAAAGTTTCCTCGAGGAAACAGTGCGTTTGTAATATTCTAACAGGTTTACAATAATTAAGAAGCTTTTAGACATACATACATATTGTGATAAAAGAGGTCGTATAGCGCCTCGAATAATAATTGAACGTATTACTAATTATTGTTAATAGTTAATAATATTCAATAGTGGAAATCTGAATAGGTTGATCACTTGTCTTCATTTGTGTATGTGCAAAAGTGTAATTCTTTCCTCAAATGTGACCTGACTCAGGCTACTTTCTCTTGTTGATGACGACTCAACATCAAAGTATATTTGTAGCAAAAAAATATAGATTTAAAACTTGTTTGAATTAAAATCAAACACATTAAAGACTTAGCTCATAATCATTCAGCAATCATATCTCACGATTGCATGAAGTTTTATATTCATCATAGAGCATTCTATCATAGAAATAATATTTCGATTCTGTTGACTGACTTATACAGGAAATTGAAGCGATTAGGCATTTTAAGTTTATTTTTATACTTGGTACAATTATTTTGTATCATGTCGTGTTAAGTTTTCCAGACTTTTCATGGTCATTTTTAGCATAGGATATTAAAAAAAGCGCGAATTCCCGAATTGATTTCGAGCTGTGCGATTTTAGTATAAGAGTATATTGTATATCCGCTAGAGGCGAAATTTTAAATATTGTTAATGTTGAAAAATTATTATTTTGAAAAAGTATGATTTATGTACAATTGTTATGAAAATAAATTATATTATAAACCTCAATATATAATAAGTTTTTATTAAGGCTGTGGCTACGGGTACCGAAATTGCTGTACAAATAGGTTAATGATATTTTGCAAAATAAGGATTTTTAAAGTTATTTAATTTTCATTTCTACAATTTCAACTATCCCACCTTTAACAACTCACGACATTATCTTTTAGAATGCCATGAGACCCTCAATATTTGTTTGTTATGAAAATAAAAGTTAAAGGTGGGTAATGCAAACTTAAAGTTGCGATCTTATAATAAAGCTGAGATTAAGAAGTAAAACTCGGCCCTAACATTTTTTGTTTAATTATGATACTTTCAGGAAATATTACTTACTTCACTGACAACAATTTCTACTATTAGAAACAAGTCTCAAGCAATACTTGTCCTACACTGAAAAAATGAGGTTTTCAACAAATTTAAAAATTGATAAATTCTTTGAAAAGGAAAGTGTGCGGTAAGAGATTTTTTTTAAATATTTTAACATTTCGAAAGATTTTTAAAATTATCAAAAAAAGAATCCAAAAGATTTTAGGGCAATTTATTTATTTCGAAAGATTTTTTTAAATTATAGGAATAATTGAACCCAGTTTAGAACATATTTAGGAGTTTTAGACATTTTGAAGAGAATAACAATAATTTAAATCTGAAAGAATTTCGAAAATTTTGAACATGTTTTAAAATTTCGTCCAAAACTCTACCAGTCCTAAATATATTTTGAACTGACTCGAATTTGTCTAAAATTTGGAAAAATCCTGAAAAATAAAAAATAAACTTTTTGTTTCAAATCTGGCAAAAATAGGGGTTCTCTTTCTCACCAAGAGAAAGAAATTTTCGATCCAAGGTTTTTAACAATCTTAAAAAAAATAATTTTATGAGCCAACCTGCTTTTGGGTTTTGAAAATATTCTAAAAACAAAATAATTCTAAAGAAAGTTATCAATAACGATTGTCACTTGTCAATTATTCTTGCGAATTTTCTTATTCCTTACGTCAATTTGAAGGTGAAATCTAGCGATTATAAAAAATATTTAATTTACTAATTGTAAGATGACTAGTGTCTCGAACAAAACGAAGCCAGAAGCGAAAATCCATGTCGTAAGTAGATTACGTTTGATATTTCTAGAAAAAAATGGCTACTATGTCGAATATGTTGAATATTTTTCAATTTTTCTACAGAAATTTAGTTTGGGGGAAAAATACTTTAGAGTTCTTCTTTCATTTTTTTAATTTACGAAAAAATATTGCAATTGATTAATTATAAATCCTGAATAATGAAATCATAATTAACCAGGATGAAGATGATAAGAGTTTAGAGGAAGATCTTCTACTATTAGTGGATGATATAACAGTAAGTCGGATTAGAAACAAATTATTTTAACAAATTTAGATAAAATAAGATTCAAATAAAAATGTCTCAATTGCAAAAATAAAGAAAAAAGATGAGAGAGAAATATTGTCCTCGCTCGCACAACTGAAAAATCTAATGCAGACTTCTACCACGTCAATGACAGCTGTCCCAAAGCCTTTAAAATATTTAAGAGGCTCCTACGAACTTTTGAAAAATACCTATAAAAGGATCAAAAGAAAAGAAGTCAGAGCACTTTTTGCTGATATTCTTAGTGTCTTAGCATTGGCAGGTGCCACTACCGCTTCAAGGGAGTGTCTCAATTTCTGTCTCGAAGGAAGCATGACAGATCCTGGAGATTGGGGTCACGAATATGTTCGAAGACTTGAAGTGGAAATCACTGACGAGTGGGCAAATATACCGATTAATGTTGAAGACCAAATAAGGTGCGCCCTATTTAATTTTGTAATTAATTCAATAAATTAAGGAATTAAAATTTCTACTTTTTTCTGACCATTGCAAGCCTTCAAAATTTAACAGTGTTCAATCTGAAGCATCAAAGTATGAACAATGTTGAATTGATTAAATGATCATAGGGTTTTTGACCAGATTATTTCATAAAATCGATTTCATTGATTTTCGATTTTCTGGTCATATCAAAATTTGAAAAAAAAAACGTATATTTGACATCCGTGAAAAAAGGAACGCCTTCAGCCGCCATCAGGAGTTGAACCCGAGTCTTCCAATTGTCTGTTGCGTGCTCTCATCCAACCCTCTGTAGCTTAGTGATGAGAGCACTGAACCGGAAATGGAAGACTGGGTTTCGACTCCTAACGGCGGCTGAAGGCATTCCTTTTTTCACGGTTGTCAAATATACATTTTTTCAAGTTTTAATTTGTCCAGAAAACAAAAAATCAATGACATCGACTTCAATATTTAATTAAATGTAACATTGCTAAAGTGTAATTTTAAATTCAGTAAAATTTTGTCTAAATTTAAAACTCAATTATAAAATTTAAATATTGAGGTTGGTGTCGTGCCAAAAATCCGGTCTCTGGAAAAAAAAAAAGATTTCTATGATTCCCAGAATTGAAATGATATTATCAGTGATGCGTTGTGAAAGAAAAAACATGATTTTAAATGAAACAAGTTTAAAAATGGCAAAAAATAATGATTTCAACAATGGTTTTTCTATTTAGCATTTTTTCTTACTTTCGCTTCTTAACAATTTTTACAATATGGTTAAATTTTAATAAATCTGGCTTATTTTTCGGAGAAAACATTATATACAGCTCTACTGTTTCCGATGATAAAAATAAACAATTAATCTTCAAATATAGTTATTTGTTTAAAAAACTGTTTCTTTATGAAGAAAACTGTTTAAACGATTTCCAGTAGAGTTGTAAAGAATTTTTCCCCGAAAAAATAAGCCATCCTTTTTTTAAATTCAACTTTTTATCAAAAATTGCTAAGAAGCGCTAGTAAGGAAAAGTTTAATTATACAACAAAAAATGATTATATAAATATATTTGTGAGTTTAAAAACTTTTTAATTTAAAATCACATCAGTATAATATTATTTTGATTCTTAAAATCATCGAAAAACTATTTTTTTCGGAAGTCTGAGTTTTAGAACGGTAACTACCTTAAATGTAGACCATTTTGCTGGGTTTAATCCAAAACAATTTAAAAACAAAATATAATTTTTAGACTTTTTTTTACAGTTTTAGACCTTTGAAAATTCAACTACTTAAAAATTTGAAACATTCAAAATGAAACAAATCAGACTGTCTTCATGCCATTAAAAATGGAAAAAAAATTTATTCTAAACCATCGAAACTGAATACTAGGATGGGTCGAAAATAAAAAATCTTGAAATTCGAAATCGTCACAACACGAAAAAGTAGTGTATTAGGATACTAATAAAGCATAATTAATTGTGAATCAATATAAATTCATTTTGGTTACCCACGCTCAAAAGTAATGTATAAAAAATTTCTTATTCGCAGAATTTAAATTTTTTTGAAATTCAATAATTTTTTTAATTCCTTGAGGTCAAAAAAGTCATTTTTCCCTGTTTTGCAATAAATTGTTAACACCTGCTTAAATAGAAGACGAATTTGTTTAGGTGCTTAAAAACTTCCCAGTGACGAAAATTCACATGAACGAAAGCCGCCAAGACCCAGGAATCGAAATGGGAAAAACAGCGAATTTATTCAATTCTATTTTTGGAATTTAATTAAATTATCTTCCTAACTTGTATTTTAAAGTATTCTCTGAATATGTGTGGGAGTTTTTAGCATAGAAATACAGTAGAAACAAATCGTCAAGAACAAGGAATATAAATTTTTGTACTTTATGAAAGTATCTTTATAATTTGTAGTTGAAAAAAATTTCTGATCATATGTGGGTTTTGTTAGCATGGAAATATACTAGAAAAATAATTGACGCTAATGATACTTCGGTACAAAATGAAAAAATATATTTAAAAAAAAAACAGAAACACCGCTTCAGTATTCTTGAAAATTGCTCTTTCCAATTTTCATTCCATGGATTTCTCAAAGCCCATAAATGCTTAAAAAATTTTCACCCACAAGTTCTACAGATAATTTAATTAAATACGAAAATAAGAAATTGTAAAAATTCGCTGTACTTCCAATTTCGATTCCTGGGACTTGACGATTTGTTTTCTAGTGACAAACAAGAAATTGTTTAAACATTATTTCCGATTTCGGAATCAAGAATTTTTTATTTTCGACCCATGTATCCTACTGAATTTTTTGCATATTAACCTGATAAAATTAAACAATCTCCAATTCTGAACATTAATATGGTTCACAAAAAACTCGTTTTTATTTTTCGGCAGCCGTATAGCAAAAGTTTGTTTCTCTGGGTGAAAACATACTCTTCAAATTTTTTCAGATGTTTAAAAAATAGTTTAGAGGCTGTGAGCATCAAATTTATGTAAAAATTGAGATTCTCGTAGTTTACGATATAAAAAAATATACATATTAATTTTAGATATGATCTCTTAAGCACAGACAAACATAAAAGCATAATTTACCCCTAAAGATTTTTTGTGAGGATTGCCAACATTCTTCGACATTCCCCATACAATAGGGGGGAAATATACAATGGAGATGACATACAAATTTCAAACCGGGGCACAGAAATAATACTTGAAACCAAATTTTTCTCTAACATGGCTATGTATAATTTCTTTATTACTAAAATTTCATAAAATAGCAATATACATAAATAGAATGCAAAAATAATAATTTCGTTGATATAAAATGATTTTATATATGTTCTTATAATCAGAAAAAACATACATATTTGAATAATTTGCACTTTTTTATTAAGAAAAATGTTGAAATGTGGGAATGAGTATCAACTTGAGTGCCTACAGAAGTATATGAGGCGTTAGGTACAAAAACAACCTAACTCGAAAAGTCGTGTTTTGAGATTAATCAATTTAAAGATTTAAAATTGTTATGCAACTAAGAAAATAGAAATTTTTAAATTAATCCTCTTATACAAATAAAGTATCAACATTTACGAATAGAATCCTGTTGTTAAAATCAATTTTTCTTTCAAAGAAATTATTTAAATAATGGAAAATAAACAAAAAGAGTTAGGTTGTTCTTCCATAGAACGGGGTTTGAGGATTTGTTTTTCACTAGTTTTACCTCTTAATCATTATTTAATGGTTTTTAATCACATATTTATTTATTTAAACAACATGATATTGTTAAAAACTCAAAAATTATTTATAAATTACACTTTATTATAAAAAATTATTTTTAAAAATTGTCAACATGTTAATTTAAAGAAAAATATTTGCCAATCGATTCTATAGAAAAAATTCAGAAGAAAACTCCTTTGAGATTTTTCCGTTAAACGCTATGTTACTGGGGTTTCTGTTAATGATTCATCCATGTTAATTAATACAATAATGAACTATACAGGCAGTAGGAATTGAAATAACAAAAATACAGATGATCCGACTACTGCGATCTGCACAACTGAGCGACAGCGGTGAGCGGGCAGGGGACACGGGACCCCGCGCGGTATATGCGTATGCGAGTGCGCGCACACCTCGAAAATGGCGTAATTAGAGATAGAAAAGTTTTTTTATGTTATTTTTAATTTGTATACTATCAAGTAGGATTTACAGATTATGAAAAAGCAATTTACTGAAAAACAACCTAACCCGGGTTAGGTGGTTTTTGTACCTAACGCCTCAAATGTTACATCACAAAAAGGGGACATTCATACATAACATTTTTACAATCGTCTGCCATATCAATTACAGAAAATAAAGGTCACACTGTTCTGTAACGCGGTTACTGTAAGGATATGTAACAGTTCTGGAATTCTGTCATGTACCTAGGGGGCACAAAATTTGACGACGTCTTTACGACATCGTTACGACATCTTTACGACATCATATGTCCATGTCGTTAAGGCGTCTTTACGACATGGGCGTAGGGTGTCGTAAAGTTGTCGTAAAGATGTCTTAACGATGTCGTAAAGACGTCTTTAGATTTGATGCCCAATGGGAAGTCAAGAGGCTGGCATACTGAATTTTCTTTGGTGATCGATTACATGAATATCGTAATTTCATGAATAGTATTTTTCCATATCACATAAAAATGGAAATATTTACATTTATAGTAGTTAAATTTATATTAATATCATATAATATCTTTATTTTGATATTGATAATTATTATTTATATTTATAATTTTTGCAATGTACATCTTTGGAGCTTATATGTAGTATTTAAGATAAAATGAAGCTGAAAAACACAATATTTACATTGGAGCAAAAAACGATTTATCTGGTCAACAAAGTATAAATAATCCCAGTGGGCAAAAAATTTGGCGACGTCTTTACAAAATCGTTACGACATCTTTACGACAACTTTACGACATTCTATGTTCATGTCGTTAAGGTGTCTTTACCATATCGTAAAGACGTCGCACGATCTGACGATGTCTTTACGGTATCGTAAAGACACCTTAACGACATGGACATAGGATGTCGTAAAGTTGTCGTAAAGATGTCATAACGATGTCGTAAGGACCTCGTCAAATTTGGTGCCCACTAGGATACTATTCCAATTCAAAGTCAACAAGCATGTAGCAGTTAAAACTAATTTTCAAGTACAAAACAAAAATTAAAAAAAATTGTAATGTGGAAAATGTAGTCAACTCATCGAATGATACTCATCAGAATGATATTAAGAGGAATATTATTATATTAGGGATCACAGCTCAAAAAGAGCTCGAAAAAGGGGGGAAAATAAGGAAAAGAATGTACAATATAATATAAATTGGAATAGAAAAAATCATCTTTTTATAAAAAAAATATAAAGTTATGAAATCATTTAAAATCATTTTTTACTGATTTGTGTCGTTAATAAATTTATTTTTTGTCCGACCCCCCTTGAAAACGCGCCATTGCATGCACGTGACGCAGCCGTAATGTGGCCGCTTACAGCCCAGTGACGTTCGCACATGCGTACTCCGCCTCCGGGCCAACATGAAACTTTACACCCGCTACATGAAACTTTACGCCCCTACATAAAACTTTATGCCCGCTACACATACACTGCACCTTGCAAGTGAGAATATGAAGGAATTGATCTTTATCTTTGAAAAAATGGTATCGCTAGACCCGACAGTCTCCCTTCTGCAAAGTACGCTATTTCTTCCTTTCACTTATAATCTAAAATTGTCAAGTACACCAAACATCCTTTGAGCTACCATTTTTTCTTCACTTACTTTTTTAACGTCAAAGCCAGAGGACTCGAATTTTCTCGCCGATAGTAGTAGATACGTTTTTCGAAGCAGTTTTTCGGCACGCAATCGACCCCGCAATACTGGAATTCGTGTAGATAGGCTTATCATATAGTAGATAGAGCATTTCTTTGACAGTATTTCTTCTGATTTCTCGAAAATCTGTGCAGATAGGCTAATTAGGGGCTAACTGTCTCTAAATTTAATTAGAATTTCTAATTACCTATTGAACAGATGAATTCGTTCTTCATTACGAGTCCGACGACATAAAAAACTAATTTTCCAAAAAAAGTTCAGGTAGAGACTTTCTTTAAAAGTACGGCAGAACACTGTTATTGTTTTGTTACTTTTTAATTTCTCTAACTAATAGAATAACAGGGTCGCTACAGGTCAGCCAATTCCAGAAAATCAGGGAAAGTCAGGGAATTTAAAGCTTGGCAGGGAAAGTGAGGGGATGTCAGGGAAAACCTTACAGATTTAGAGAATTGTCAACAATTTGAAGTTAAATTTAATTTGATTATTTGGTTGAACATTCAACAAATTTGTTGAAAATCCATTCTTTTTAGTAAAAGATTCGCCTTGGTTAAAAATCAAAACGGTTTGATTGAAAATTAATCTGTCTTGGTTGAAAATTCAACTATTTTGCTGAAAGCTCGTCTTTTTTGGTTGAATTCAACTGTTTTTGGTTTGAAATTAAAATCTTTTTTGGTTGAAATATTAAATATTACATTTCCCTTTGGGAGTTCATCTTTCTTGGTTGAAAATTGAACTAGTTTCTGAAAGTGGAACTATTTTGTTAAAAATTCATTGTCTTCGTTGATGATTCATCATTTTATTCGAAAACCTTTTTTTATGTTCAAAATTGAACTGTTTTCTTGAAATTATTTTATTTTGGTTAAAGATTAATTTTCTTTACACATACATGTAAAAACCTCGTTTGCTCACCGTTTTCAGACATAAAAAATGGCCGATTCCGCACTGTGAGCGAAAGCAATGAGCAAAATCCCCAACATTGATGACCAAAACTTTGTCATCGGTTAGCAAAATGGTCTCCACGGTTACCAAAACATTTTGGCCACCGGTTGCCAACTAGCGCCGTAAAGATGTAAACGGTTACTATACTCTGTTCCAGGAGAGAACGAATTTCTGAAAGGACTAAATTTCGTTCTCTGTGCGCAGCTTGTCAAAGAAGGGGAATCGTAGGCGTGAGTAATTTTCTGGAAAGTCCCTTAATATTTTTGGCCTATTGTAACTATCACGTTCGGTCCTCTCATCTGGACCTCAGCGAGGCTACAAAAAATTTAGGAAAACATTTGGGTCAGTCTATTTGAAAAAATGGTGTCCTCTTTTAACAGCGATTGGCTGTCGACCAAACGAAAAACAATTTGTCGGCGCCTTGTTTCATAAAAACTTGCGCGACCAAATTCGTTATCTCGTGAAACAGAGTATAGATGAACATTGTTTTGGGTGAGGTTGGGCTTATTTCGTTTGTGACAGTTTGTTTTCATTTGGGGAGATATTTAGGGAGATATTTTTTGTCTTGTGGGAGGCCCCGCCCCTCGCCTCCGCTAAGGCTTCGCCCCAGACCCCTCCAACCCAAATTCCTTCAAGTCTACATATCTCGGGTTTTACATAGTATTCCTTAAAAAAAAATAGTATTCGATACTCGAGTCCTCACGGGCGAATTGGTCACTGCTCGTGTGAAGGAACCTCGTGAAGCCGAGGCGAGGAGGAGACGAACGAAGCCGAGCCGAAGGCGAGGTGTAGTAAGCCTCTCGTATCGAAATATACTGTTTTTTAACTGCAAATTTAACCATTCCATGTTTGGTTGAAAATTTATCTTCCACTATTGAAAATTCAACTATTTGGTTGAAATTTTCTGTATTTTGTTGAAAATTCATTTTTTGGGTTGAAAATTTATCTTTTTGGATGAAAATTCCCGAAGAAATTCAAAAATTCCCTTGAAAATTCATATATTTTGTAAAACAAATTTTTTTTCGGTAGAAAACTAATCTTCCTGGTTGAAAATTTATCTTTTCAAATGAAAATTAATTTCTTTGGTAAAAAAAATGTTACTAAAAATTAATAATTGATTTTCTGAACTAAAAATTTACTAATTTGAGTCACTTCTTAACTATCTCCTTGAAAATTAATTTTATTTTGGTTGAAAATTAATTTTTTTACTGAAAATTCAACTATTCTATTTTAAATTGTAAATTTATCTGTTTTAGGTCAAAATTCAACTATTCTTTTCGTCTTTTTTGGTAGAAAAGTAAGCGAACTAATTGAAATGTGATCTTTTTGGTTAAAAATTCGCTTTTTTTGTTGGAATTTTTTTTTTAAACTGAAAGCTTGACTATTCTATTTTATGTTGAAAATTGGTGTCTTTTGTTGAAAATTCGCCTTTTTTAGTAGAAAATTAATCATTTGGATTGCAAATGCAGCTATTAGATTAAAATTTCACAACGTTACCTGAAAATTCAACCATGTTATTTTTTGTGGAAAGTTGATCTTTTTTGATCAAAATTTTATTTTCTTGCTGGAAACTTCACCTGTTTGGTTAAAAATTGAACTTTTTTGTTAAAAATTTGTTTTATTTTATTGAAAATTTAATTTTGTGCTGCAATTTAACTATTCTATTTGGAAGTGTTTACGCGTAACGAAAAAATCCAGCTATACGTATCGAAATTTCGGGACCAATCGCTCCTTTTCCAGCTCCCCTTATTCGTACCAAAAAATCTGGCTACTTGTACCGGAATTTCGGTACACATAGCCACGGCAATCATTTCGGTATAAAATTCTTATTTTGGTTTGAAAATTTAACTTTTTTGACAATAATTCATATTTTCGGGTTGAAAACTCAAGTGTTTTGCAAGAAATTTGTCTTCTTGCCTTGAAATTCCATATTTCAGATGAGATTTTTTATTCTTTATTAAGAGATAAAACTGTCTTACTTGAAAATTCCTCTTTTTGGTTTGAAAATAAGACTGTTTTGGTTGAGGATTCAACTAATTTGTTGAAAATTTGTATATTTTGGTCGAATTCAACTGTTTTTGATTGAAAATGAAAAAAAGTCGGTGGAAACATCAACCATTATATTCTTTGTTGAGAATTCAAGTTAAGAATTAATTGTTTTGACAGAAAATGTAATTTTCCATTTTCGCTTCAAAATTCATCTTTTTGTGTAGAAAATTCAACTATTTGGTTGAAAATGCATGTACTTTATGTATGTCATAGGTAATTTGTCAGAATTATTTATCTCCTAGGTGTAAGGTTGTTTGTATACCTTAAATAGAAAATTAGAACTGTCAGCGAAAATGAAAGATTGTTTTGGGGACAAGTCAGGGTATGTCAGAGAATTTCGAGATTGGAATTTTGTAGCAATCCTGAATAATGAACGAATCCATAAAATTGCATTGATATGAAAGTAATTGTATAGAGTGTCCTTAACCAGGATTTTCCTAGCCCCCAGCAACGTCCGCTTATGGGAGCCACACTCTCTTCTTGTGCACTCTGTATCCATCTCGAGCTTCTCTCTTTCTCTCTCCTGTACTGGTAACGTGGGCAGAGTACGCGCTCGGATATAATACGATTCGAAATTAAACTTCCAAGGCACGCTCGGCATCCGAATAATGCGAGCGGCTGCCTAAAACAGTAAAGATATTACGTATTATTACAGCGTGCCGCTACCAAGCGAGTCTTGCAAAGTAAAGGGGCAAGGCATGAGGAAGTCGTCTGAGAGAAGACGTTGCCATCACAAAAGCGACCACATCGCGCCTTGAATTTACGTACAGCTTCTTCTTGTTATGCGACCTTCGCGAGATGCAGCAACTTCCTTAATGAAGCTTGAGCCTTATTTAACGCGTAACCATAATACCTCACCTTACCTTCCTAGGTCGACGTTTAATATCGTTTAAAATCACTTTCGCTCATAACTTCCTGGCAAACGTGACAGCTTTCAATTTCTCTTCAAACGTGTTTCTCACCTTAATGTACTATGATATTTCTGTAACTGTATTTCCACATTGCGTCTCTAAAGTCTTTCATTAAAGGCTTGCAGAATTTTTTACATTCTCATTCTGATGAGAAGGTATCGTCATCCGGGGTAATTATGGATAAAAATTCGAGAAATGTTCAGATCGCGGCTTCAACGAAAATGAGAAAATGTACTCATTCTTTTGTACCATATATAACTGTCCTAAAGAGTCATCTGAATATATCCTGCAAATGTTATTGAAAAAACTTCTCCTTCAAACTTAATAATAATTAATATACACTCCTGATGGGGTAATTATGGATCGAAATATTTTTTTGCGAAGAAAAGTATGTAAAAAATTTTTCTTGGAATTATATCAAATCGAAATCTTTTCTTGGGCATTAAAGAATATAATAATAAACATAATTTAACTTTTTTTTGTAAGAATGCCATTGTATGTGAAGAAAAAGTACATTTTTGTAGGTTGTAGGAATGAGAATATTTTGAAAATTTGTATTTAATACTTTTTATATTTTTCCATCAAGTTAAGATTATTTGTAATATAGTTTTTGAAAGACTGTTATTTACAGTTATGAAATTTAACGTAAAAATCGTTCAATTTCCAACGAATATCATATTTTTTAGGCTAGTAATGACCCATCCATAACAATTATTTCCCCCTCTCCTTATTCCCTCAGATAACACTTCCCTTATCATACTTCCCCCCTCATTTGCCCACTTCACTATTTTCTCACACTTTCCCTAACCTTATTTCCCCTCACGCCCCCTTAATTCTCCTCTCCTCATTTCCTCTCACTTCCCCTACTACCCCTCCCGCAATTTCCCCTCACTTTCTCTAGTTACCTTCCATCACTTCTCCACTCGTTTCCCCTTACTTCCCTCACACCCGACCGAAACTATAAGGGTTTCTGCCCGGGGCTCTGAAACTCTAAACAACAGAAGGGTTCCGAATATTTATTAAACATAAATTTTTATAAAATTCATTTTTTTAATTGGATGCATAACTTTACCGGGGAAATACGCCATCTCACTTTTTGCAATAATACAAAAAACTAACAATTGAACAAACAATGCAAAGTTTCGAAAAGTTCACTATAGCCGTAAAAAAATTAAAACCTATTTCATCTATAATCACCCCGGTTGCCGAAATTACTTTTATGTTTTTTTTTTCGGGGCCCAAAAACAAAGTACCTTACCCAGACTTATTTGGCCAACGGTTGTGGTTTTACCCATAACAAATTCTGATGCAAAGTCAAAAATAAAAATTTTGAGCCAAACGATACGAGATAAGAAGAAAATATTAGAGAGAAAAATAGTTCACCTCAAGAAGATCTACAAATTTACCTTATATAATTTTCTAATGAGACGCATAGTTTTTGTTTAAATCGTGAAAAATGTTATTAAAAAAAAAAATTATATTCTGGCCAAACTATGCGATATACGGGAAAGAGCCTAAAAACAAATTGTTGCTTTTAGGAAGGCCTGCAAAATCTTCTTTAACCTTTTTTAATAGAACTCACGGGTTTTCTTTTGAAATTCGAAAATAATATAGTGGTCGCTAGTAATCGAAATTAAAGTTTTGAAAAAAGTTTAAAATTACGCATTGTTTTATTATTTTTATTAGTTGAATGTTTATAGTCGCATTAACTGCCAGAGTCATTAGCGGCTGTACTGTAGGGTTAATTATAAACTTTAGGGTATCTGTGGGGTATTTATAACAAGGGACAGAAAGCGAAGCTTTCAGAAAGCACGTCCAGCCTCGCTTGCTGCTTTGGGAATCGAACCCGCGCCAGCGTGACTGCCAAGGCTGCAGTATTGGAACGTAGGGCAATTACTATACCATCTGAGCCATGATGACTCCCTAATTACGCATTGTGATTACTTGAACTTAGGGTGAAATTAAATGTTGTAATGCACATGGATTAACAGGTAACAATTACTGTCTACTGTCTAGTGAGAGTGGTCTTTATTTAAAACAGTGAAACTCTGATAATTTAATTTATACAAATTATAAGGTATCTTGAATCCGAAACGGTGAGACAAGCGTACCTTTGATCAATTTGACGACGACTGATTCGCACAAGCTAGGTGCGAAGGTACCACATACACACCCAACTCATGATAAGAATATAAAATATGGAAATAGAGATAATAAATATAATATAGTCTAGAATTAGTATAATTATAAATGAAACCTGTTATAAAAGCAATTTATAAGGAAAAATACGTGTATTAACATTAAATTAATAAAGACAAGCTTTCGATATAAAAAGACAGAATTAAAATTATCACTCAATCTCGAACATATTAAAAAATCGAAAACTCCAAATTTTAGCTAAACAATGTGAGATATGAAAAAAAGTTTATAGAAGAAATTAGTTCTTCTAAAAAGATCTACAAAGAAGTCTTTAATTTTGTTGATAGGACTCACCGTTATTCTCTTAATACTCAAGAATGTTATTGAAGAATAGAAAATTCAAATTTTTGTGATTATGTGATTTATTAGAGAATAATAAAAAATATATATATAAAAGAAAGCTTGAGTATTGTAATAAGAATGTGTTGCTTAAGGTCAATAAAGCCTCAAGTAAATTAATTTTCTTTTTAAACTTAAATCAAAACAAGTTTAACAATTTCCTCATAGGTTTCGTAGCCGAGCGTGAAGCTCGAGGCGAGAAAGTATCCGAGCGCGTAGCTCGAGGTAAATACATTATCGAGTAGCGGGCAGGTTTTTTAATAATATTAGGGTGGCCCAAATGAAAACAAAAATTTGATTGGAGATGATGCTCCCCCCCCCCAAGTTTCCGTTTGGTGAAAAAATAACTATACATTTTTGTCAAATTGTGTTAACAAGGGGGTATAGGCTCCCAGAGCTGTTAAAACATATCCAAACATTAAGAATGCGTCATTTCTGAAATCATGGATAAACATTTGAAGGGCCCCGGGGCATAAGGGCGTAGGTGCCAAATTTGTAAAATGCGTTTTATTGGCTCAAACTAATTGTTTTGAACTAACTCATGTCTGTATAGAAGATTATGGTCTAGTTCGAATTAGAAGTGGGTTTAAACACATGTTGGGTATTTTTATTTTCAAAGTGATTACTTATTTTTGCCTGATCCTTTTACGATAAAATAGAGCCCCAGGATCCATCATTTGTTTAAATATTTCTTTAATTTCTAGAAAATAATGAAAAACCTTTTTTTACCAAAATAAATATATAAGACAGTTGACATAAGACATCCTTACGGGTGGTTGAAAACTACTCCTTCTACAATTTTAGTCATAGGCTTCTTATTTTCTGTAACAAAATTCATATAAAATGTCTAAGGATATATGAAAAATAAAAAGAACATCTGCTATACCATAGGTCGTATAGAAAAATGTTTTAACATGAAAAGTACATTTTTTCGGGCTTGATGACTTTTGTTTGAAAAAAAATTTCATTTCTAGGTTTAAATTTGCATTAATTCTTATTTTTGGGACCATTTATGAATTTGATTTTATAGAATTTTATAGAATATTGTATAGACAGTTCAGATAAAATCTAAAAATTACACGTTCAGAACAATAAAATCGAAATTGCCAAAAATACACACTTATCCTAGGATTGAAGGATCGATCATCGTTCCTAAAGTAAGAAAAATGTTGGAAACCAATTTTTTTAGCAAGACTTTAGTCGAAATACTGCGCCCTTAGAAGTAGAATGCGGATTAATGCTTTGGTAAATGAAGAAGGTGCTAGACTCATGAATAATGTCTTGAAGCCAACGCATAATGAGTATAAACACAGCCGCTAATCAGTTTCTCGACGCCAAGACAGAAGGTCTCGTGGAACTAAGGAACGACGAAAGTGGTAGTTTTTCTCATTTTCTTAAGCTAACGTTCATTACTTTAGTTATATGTATGAAGATATACAATTCGGAGAAATCTCATATAATTTTCGAAATCAGAAGTTTTTTTTAAAAAATAGAATGTTTATAGTCGCATCAACTGCCAGATTAGTGACTGTAGTATAGGGTTAGTTATAAACTGTAGGATATCTTTGGGGTTATATACGAAGGGACAGAAGTTAAGCTTTATGAAAACACATCCAGCCTCGCTTCCTGCTTTGGGAATCTGCTTTATTCACGACGAAACTTTTTTGAGATTGTCTAAATGAAATGCATATACCCTGAGTGGGTAGTATCCACAATGAGTATCCACAATGAAGTTTTTCTTGCAGTTATGCCTTTACAAGAAAATTTACTACAGATTTTTCTTCTCTAATCTTAATTTTGAAAAGCTAGTCAGAGACAGTTGAAAAAATGTGCTGATAATAAAAATAATAACCATCTGAATTTACATCATCAAGTAAATTAAAATTCTCCTAGAGAAAAATGGTATTTTTTCAATTTGAAGGTTTTTTAATCAGCTTCTGCAGTAACTTATCTGTATCTGATCTAAAATAGAAATAACATTACATATGTCGTCTGTCCGAAAAGTATCCGACCTTGTGATGTGCCAGGAGTAAGAGTTAATTCTGGTCAATGGCGATGATATCCCTTTCCATGTAATCCCCTTTGGAAGTGATCACTTTCTTCCAGCGATCCCTCCATATTCGAAAGCACTCCTTGAAGTCACCTTTGGGAATAACTAAAAAATGCTTTGTCGCATTCTGTTTTATTTCCTGTAAGTCTTGAAATCGTTTTTTTTTTAGTGGATACTTTAATTTGGGAAAGAGACAGAAATCATAGGGAGCCAGGTCAGGATTGCATGGGGGCTGCCGCAATTGTGTAAGGCCGTGTTTCACCAGAAATTGCTGAGTAAGTTGCGATGAATGGGCAGGTGAGTTGTTGTGGTGGAGGACCCAGTCGTACTTTTCCATAAATCAGGCCGTTTCCTACTTACTGCGCCACGTAATCGCTCCAGAACTTCTTAGAAATACTCTTTGTTTACCGTCTAATCTTTTGAAGCATATTTATGGTGCACAACACCTTCCTGGTCGAAGAAAACAGTGAGCATGGCCTTGATTTGGCTGTTGCGGGCCTGTCAGAGCGAGGGTCTCTTTTCACTGAAGTACGGCCACAGTTGAATCGCGTAAACCACTCTTTACTTTGAGTATCACTCATAGACTCATCGTCATACACTTTCCGAATCATAATGATAGTTTCCGAACGTGAATGGTCAAGTTCTTAAGAAAATTTAAGGCACCCTCTTTGTTCGGTGCGTTTCGTCATCCGGAAATGCGACGCGTACGTGGTTAAACGTTTATGTAACGCACTGTAAAAACTATGTTTCCATTTTCAGTAAGCATCACTTTTTTAGTGTTCTTTTATAATACCAAATCGTCTTGTTTTGATGGCATCGTTCGTACTATTTTACTTTGCTAACTTCAGATTGAAAAGTGGTAGGGGAAACCACCCTACAGTAGATAGCAAAGAATTCAACAGCGTTTTAATTGCTTCAGTTTCCAAGAATAAAGTAAGGTTATCGTTTTTAAATAAAGCTTACATATTCAATTGAGTATTCTTACAGAAAAAAAATATCACGAAGTTAGACTTGGTCAAGGGTACGATTTTAATACCTCTGTCCATCAATAGATAATCGTTTCTGTTATTGCTCCTGGGTAAATTTAGTAGATTTAAAAGAATTTATTCAAAAGAGGTGAGGTATTTCGTAGGGATTCTAAGATTTGTAGAGATTTGAAATTATTTTTTTCGAATTCAACCTGAATTCTTATCAATTTATCCGGAACGGCGAAAAGATTAATTTTTCATATTCGGGTTATCAGAGTTCTCTTTTATAACCTGTTTTGCACCCCAGAGCGATACACTTCGGCATAATTAATCTGATAAACAAACATAAAAACACCAGTAGAAAACGCCACCGGGCCATTCTCACAATAATTGCATGAAGAAACCGTTTTATACGACCCTACATGACGAAAGCCATATAACCGTCAAAACAACACGAACGAAGTTACAGTGACAGTTCACGGACGTCCCATGTGCTACGTTACGTCATTGAAATTTGATTCTCACTTCAGTCCTGTTTTGATCCAAAAAAGTGATACTAAAACGTCGTTTAGTGGCATCAAAATAAAGTGGGATTAGAATGGAGCCACCCGAGACTATATTTTTTGGAGGACTGTTTCAATACCGAAAACTAGCCTTGAAATTATCCTTTTTTTTTAACAGTGCGGCGAACACTAGACGAATAAAGATTCGCAGGTCCGTGTCACTAAGGAGAGGGCCTCACAGAGGTCTTCCGTAAATGGTAAATATCTGTTTTTGACAATAGCACAACTAGGTACAAAGGTAGAGCACACGGTCCGATACTTTCCGGATAGACCTAGTAAACGATAATTTAATCGCGAATATAACATGCGTATATATGTCGATTATGCCAAAGTCTTTGTGTTTATCGCACATTATATCATGTAAGTACGTAAAGTACGACACTTTCAGGTGTTTGCTTTCGCTGTGTTTGAGCGAATAACATGAGAGGAGTTTGTGCTGCCGGTGCGGCGCCCACCTCGCACAACGGGCCACATTATTCTGTTTTAACGGAATTACTCCAAATTGTGCAAATATATCATGGTTATGCTATTGCGGCTGGTTATATTGCGTGCTAAGCGACCTCGGCGGTGAGTCCGAGGATGGTGTGGGTTGGGGGTGTAGTAGGAAGAGTAATTTGTACAAGGAAAGTGTATTGCTGCATCTAAATATAACCAAAAGATGAAGCGGTTTTAGTCATGACTCTTTTTTGTTTGTTTTTCCCTGAACTTGTGTAGTATTTTTGACTATCCACTACGAGATTGGTACAAGTATTAGCTCAAGAGTGATTGCAGCTTAAAAGCTTAAAACTGATCAATACACCCCATCTAGTACAACAACACATATCCGAGTTTGGTTTTTAAATATCTGGACAACCATGGATTTAGGAGTTAAAAATCCTTAATCTATAATAAAAAAAATAAACAAAAAATGAAGAAAAAATGATATTAAAGGAGTACTGAAAAGGTATTGCGCTCATTTTGCATGTTTTCACACATTCTGAAGCTTATTTCTGCAAAACTGATTTGATAAATTGCTATATTAAATTGACCTCTGATTGTTAATTATTTTCTTGTTGCTGAAATGAAAGTTTACTTCTAAGAGAAGATAAATATTTTGTGTTGCAGTTATTATCGATTTTCAAGAAAACCAGTACATTGTGTGTACAAAGGAAGGTTTATAATCCGGAATGTTTATAATCACAAAAAATATATTCAGAATTTTTGAAAATATTTAAGATAATATCAGGGTAATACTCAAGGCGGGCGTGTTAGGTAGTTCTATTTATCGTTAATAATGATATATTTTATTAAAAAAATAAAAGGAGTTATTTCGGGATTCAATCGTGAATCTTGCTATTTTTGGTTCAGAATTCATCTCTGTTGGTTCAAAAACTTACTATTTGGTTGCAGATTCAACGATGTTGTTGAAATTTCATTTTTAATAGTTGAAAATTAATTTTGGAAGCTGAAAAATAAACTTCTTGATTGAAAATTCACCTTTCTGGTTAAAAATTCAACTGTTTCTGGTGGAAGTTGAATTTTTTGTTTCAGAATTGAACCATTCGGTTGAAAATTGAACTATTTGGTTAAAAATTTATCTCTTTTGCTTAGCCGTAGAAGTTCAACTATTTAATTATCAATTTTTTGATTTAATGGTTTTGACGAGATGAACTGTATTAAATAATTTGATGGTAATTGTTTTTTGTCCACTGGTATAAAATCAATATTCGTTTAATATTCATTTTTATTTGTAAATTGTGAAAAAACTGATCTCAAGCTCCGCTGGGATTCGAACCCAGGTCTTTCAGATTACCGGTCTGATTTCCGACGTAATTCCTTATACTTGTAAGATGAATTTTTCAAACATTCGAATGTTTTATGTTATTTGATGTTATGGTTTTGACCAGACGAAATGTATTAAATAATTTGATGTTAATTGTTTTTTGTCTATTGAGATCGGATAGCGATGCATTCGGGCGGCACGAGACAAGAAAACATCGACTTCGGGAACCATCCCGACTGACGATAGCGAGAAGTTGTCCCATATCTCGTGATTTTGATCGAGACTCTCGGAAAACGCGCAAGATCGGGTAAGATTCTCGATAAAATTTTAAATTTGACATCTCGCGTAAATATAAAAAATAGTGCATCAGAATTGGAAAAATATGGAAGTAGAATCACATGAAAAGAAACGAAAAGGCCAAAAAAGAGTATTGGAAGCTTCGTGGTCATCAAAATGATAATTTAATATTCACTGAAGTAAAATAATTTCACAAAAACTAACCACTTCATTTATAACACCACTAGGTTGAAAAATTGTGAACAAAATTAAGATTCTTAGGACAGAAAGTCGAAAAAAATGTATTCGAATATAAATAAAATTCATACGAAAAATATAACGAATTTTTTGAAAAATAATACGCACTGTAATTCTAACCCCTTTTCCAGCTCGTTCAGGGCTAACGTTACGGAAAATTCCGTAACCATAGACAGTGCTAAAATAATAAGAATATTATATATAGTTTATATATAGTGTGAAGTATTATATATAATATTCGTTTGTTTTATACATTTTTTATATAAAAGAAATGAATATTATATATAATACTTTACACTATATATAATATTTCCGCCTGGGTATGGAATCTATGTTTTTTAAATTTAATTTTAAATATGTTTTTATTTTTGATTCTGTTCTTTTTACCACTAAAGTAATTTATAACCCAAAAACAAATCTAAAATATAAGATCATCTGCTTTTCAAATATTAAATGTTAGAATCTACCCTGGCGGAAATATTATATGTAGTCTATATATAGTGTAAAGTATTATATATATATATATATAATATTAATTTGTTGTATACATTTTTTATGTAAAACAAATGATATATAATACTCCACACTATATATAAACTATATATAATATTTCCGGCGTAATATCTTAGGTAATTGCAATCGTAGAATCCGTGTTGTTAAAATGTATTTTTGAATGATTTTTCAAATGTTTTTTTTGTTGTTGTGATTCATGGCCCAAAAACAGCTCTTAAATGTAAGATTATTTGCTTTGCAGATAATAAATTGTAGAAAAGTGTTTTTTAAAAAACATGCTTTAACCCAGGCAAAAATATTATATATAGTTTATAAATAGTGTGAAGTATTATATATAATATTCATTTGTTTTATACATTTTTTATATGAAACAAATGAATATTATATACAATACTTCACACTATATATAAATTATATATAATATTTCCGCCTGGGAAGCGTGTGTTTCAAATCTCGGAACATGTCTAGTAATTTCAGTTGTGGAATCTATGATCATAAAGCATACATTTTCAATATTTTTAGTTTTTTTTTTATCATTGAAGTAATTTATGACCCATAAACAAGTCGAAAATATTAGATTATCTGCTTTTAAAATATTAAATGTTTGAAAACTATTTTAAAAAACGATGCTTTGAAGTATGGTTTGAATATTGTAATATGTCAGGTAATTACAAGCATATTAAATTTGGCAGCTACGTCTTGAACTTATCCACTTACATCCTGGATGTCATGAAACTTTAGGAAAACTTATGTTGCCGCGAAATTTCGTCAAGCGACGCGACCCCTTGTGGAATAACAAATCTGACAAATTAGGGAAAACTCTTAGTGATAAATATGATAAATATTTTATGAAATTATACCATAAAATTAGCTGAGTATCATTAAAAATTATATACTTCATTTTACGAAATACTATTGAATTCTTCTAATTATTTTCATTTTTTTAAAGTTCCCTTCTTAATCTGAATTAGTTATAAAATACGTAAAAATCAATAATTCAGGCACTGTTTCCTTCAGTTATAATTTAAATAATTTTCAGTTGAAAATCACTAATATCAAATTAAATTTCATTATTTGAGTTAGTCAAATCTTACTAAAATTCAAATTTAGAAAATATATATGACTTGACACAAAAAACAAACAACTGTTTAGGAAAATATCAGCCTAATTTTTTATGGTAGGTTTAATGGTGTTGTATATTAATTGACACCATATAAATTGGTTTCAATATTATTTTTATAATTATATTCATTATTTGTATTTATATTTAAAAATAAATAAACACGAAAAAAATGTATATGGTACCAACGAATTCGTATCGAAAATATCTACAAGTCTAATAAATTATGTGAAAAAAAATTTCTTGAAACAATTTTTAAGACAATTTTGTTATTTTATAGGATTTTACCAAATCTGAGGAAAAATTCAAGTCAGTTAAAAAGATATTTAGGACTTTCAGAAGCTTCAAAAGAATTTAAAAATATATTATTAATTTTTCGGTAATCTTTCCAAGTTTTAAAATATTTTGAATCTCTTCAAAGATTACACATTTTTTCCAAAATCCTAAATAAGCTATATTTTATTGAAAAAAAAATCTATTCTAATTTTAAATTATTTTGATATCTTTTCGAAACTTTTAAGCCTCTTAAATATTGCTTAAAATGATTAAAATTTTTCCTTCAATGTTTTAAAAATCTGGATAAATACAAAAATTTCCTTAAAATCTTCCGGATTCTTTTTTAACAATTTTTGAAGTCTGTAAAACATTGAATTAATCATCTAAAATAAAATTTAAATCATTTTAAATTCTGCATAAGTTTCTAAATTTTCTAACTATTTTTTAAATTGCTTCGAAGTTTTCGTAAAATTGAAAAAAAATCTGCATGATCGAAAAACTGCCTTAAACTCTTCCGAATACTTTTTTGATAGTTCTGAAAATCTTTTAAAATTTTTTGAAATTTTTTTAAGAATCTTTCAAAATGTTTTGACATTTTTTCAGAAGCTTTTAAAATATCCTGAAACATTTCAAAATTTTTAAAATTTTTGTTCGAAATCATATGAAATCAATATTTAGTTTAACAAATTTTTAAATCTTTTCTAGTTTCAAATTACTTGTAAATTATTTTTAAACCTATAAATATCTCTTTAACTTACTCGGAATTAAAAAAAATTTCAATCTTGCAAAATTGAACAATTTCGCTCTAAAATCTTCTACATTTATTTCTGAAATTTTATGACGGAAATCATTTTTTTTTAAATTCTAACAACTTCAAATTAATTTTTTTAAATAAAACCTTAATCATTTTTGATTCATCCAGAAATCTTATTGGGACGACTGAAAAAGCCCGAAAAAGTAAATATCCCCACACTTTAAAATTCCTGAAAAAAATATTTTAAATAGAAAATTTTCGAACTTATAAAATTACCGAAATATGAAAGTTAATAAATAGATAAACGATATTGATTCAAAAAAAATTAAATTGTTTAAATTCGGGCATTTTCTAGTTCGGAAATATGACATTTCGGATATTTCATAATTCGGCAATTTTCTGTGGCCAATTTTATTATTCCAAAATTATTGAATTCAGTAACATTCCAATCGGTTCAAAAATGTTATTATTTCGCATTTTTCTGATAAAAAATTTTTTAATTCAAGGAATTTTATAATTTTGGAATTTCTTTCTAAATAATTTTGTTTGGGGGATTCTGCAGTGTCGGGAATTTCATTTTTCATGATTTTTCAGTCGTCCCAACTTATTTTCAGTACCGGTAATTTTTTCTGTTACCGGTACCAAAAATTTTTTTTTGCCGGTACCAACAATCGAAATCTCGTGATTACAATTTTTAAAGAAAATAATTAATTAGTCAGTACTTGCGAATATTGTTAATTAAAAAATTTGTAATTTAAAATTTCGTTTTGTTTTTCATCGAGGATGCACACTCACCTTTCTCGAGGGTTGTTTTGCACGTTTTACTAGCACGTCACTTTTTTCACTCGCGTAATCGAATATCGCACAATCGTTCTCGCGGTATCGCGAGAAAATAAATTTCGCGAGGTATCCCGACACCTCATCGACAATATATAGACTTTTCTACCTCTGAACATAGAAGAGGGGCAAATGCCTTCTCTTTTAGTACAATATGAAAGAAGGGGGCTAGATATCCTCAGGAAATGGTTCCTTTCATATTCCGACGTCTGTCGTTAATTTTTCTACCCTTTTTGCACCATAAATCGATTCTCGTTCTAGATTGTAAGCATCAATCGCGAGCTATGCGCGCTTATAGTTTTGCGATCCTTAAGATACAAATAATCTTTCAATAAAAAATAAAAAATACGAAAATAAACTTTACGTCTGGATGTGATTCCCTTTTTTCTACCCTTTCTGCGCCATAAATGGATTCTTGTTTTAGATTGTAATCATCAAACGCGCGCTTATAGGTTTTCGATCCTTAACACACAAATAATCTTTAATAAAAAGTAAAAAATACGAAAATAAACTTTACGTCTGGATGTGATTCCCTTTTTTCTACCCTTTTTGCGCAATAAATGGATTCTTGTTGTAAATTGTAATCATCAATCGTGAGCTATGCGCGCTTATAGTTTTTCGATCCTTAAGAGACAAATGATCTTCAATGAAAAATATGAAAAGAAACTTTAAGTCTGGATGTGATTCCCTTTTTTCTACCCTTTTTGCGCCATAAATGGATTCCTGTTCTAGTTAATAATAATCAATCGCGCGCTTATAGGGTTTCGATCCTTAAGAGACAAATAATATTTAATAAAAAATAGAAACTACGAAAATAAACTCTAAGTCTGGATCTGATTCTCTTTTTGCGCCATGAATGGATTCTCGTTCTAGATTGTAATCATGAATCGCGAGCTATGCGTGCTTATAGTTTTTCGATCCTTAATAGACAAATAATCTCCAATAAAAAATAAAAACTACGAAAATAAACTTTACGGCTGCATGTGATTCCTTTTTTTCAACCCTCTCAGCGCCATAGATGGATTCTAGTTCTAGATTGTGATCATCAATCACGCGCTTATAGTTTTTCGATTCTTAAGAGACAAATAGTCTTTAATACAAAATAGAAACTACGAAAATGAACTTTAGTTTGGATGTGATTCTCTTTTTGCGCCATAAATGGATTCTTATTTTAGATTGTAATTATCAATCGCGCGCTATGTGCGCTTATACTTTTTCGATCTTTAAGAGACAGATAATCTCCAATAAAAAATAAAAAATACGAAATATAAACTTTACGGCTGGATGTGATTCCCTTTTTTCTACCCTTGTTGCGCAATAAATGGATTCTTGTTCTATATTGTAATCATCAATCGTGAGCTATGCGCGCTTATAGTTTTTCGATCCTCAAGAGACAAATGATCTTCAATGAAAAATACGAAAAGAAACTTTAAGTCTGGATGTGATTCCCTTTTTTCAACCCTTTTTGCGCCATGAATGGATTCTTGTTCTAGATTGTAATCATCAATCGCGCGCTTATAGGTTTTCGATCCTTAAGAGACAAATAATCTTCAATAAAAAATATAAAATTTTTAATAGCTATTTATTTTTTAAAAGCGTTGTAACCTTCAAGTCTGGGTGTGATTCTCTTTTTTAACCATTTTAGCGCCATGAATGGATTCTTCTTTTAGATCGTAATGAATCGCGCGTCATACGCGCGTGCAGTTTCTTGATTTCAGAAGAAAATTAATCTTTGATAAAAAATACAAAATTACGAAAAACTATTTATTTTTTAAAAGCTATGTAAATTTTAAGCCTGGATGTGATTCCTTTTTTGCAACTCCTCTTGCTCTATAAATGTATTCTGCTTCTACATTGTAATCAATCGCGCATAATACGCGCCTTTAGTTTTTCTATTTTAGGATAAAATTAACTTTTCATGAAAAAATAACAATTTTGAACAACTATTTATTTGTTAAAAGTTTTGTAACCTTTAAGTCTGGATGTGATTCCATTATTTCTGACCTTTTTGCATCGTAAATGGATTCTTCTTCTAGATTGTAATTTTTCGATTTTAGGAGAGAAATAATCTTTAATAAAAAATACACATTTTTAGATTATTTATTTGTTAAAGTTATGTAACCTTCAATTTTGTGTGTGACTCTATTTTTTCACTATCATAAACCTAAGGTTTCACTATTATATTATTATGTACTATGATGTTACTATTTATTTTTTAATAGTTTTTTAACCTTCAAGTCCGGATGTGATTCCCCTTTTTCGGCCCTTTTTGCGCCATACATGGATTCTTCTTCTAGATTTTAATCAATCGCGCGCCATGCGCGCTTATACTTTTTCAATCCTTGAGAGAAAAATAATCTTTAATAAAAAATAAAAATATCAAATAACTATTTATTTGTTGAAAATTGTATTACCTTCAAGTCTGGATGTGATTCCCTTTTTTCATCCTTTTTTGCGCCATGAATTGATTCTTCTTCTACATTGTAATCAATCGCGCGCCATGCGGGCGTGTAGTTTTTCGATTTGAGGAGAAAAATAATTTTTAATGAAGAGTAGAAATTTTGAACAACTATTTATTTGTTAAAAGTTTTGTAAACTTCAAGTCTGGATCCGATTCCATTTTTCCTACCCTTTTTGCGCCATAAATTTTGAATAACTATTTATTTGTTAAAAATGTTGTGATCTTTAATTCTGGATGTGATTCCATTTTTGCACTCACGTGGACCTGAGGTTTCACTATCGTATTATTATATAACTATTTTAAACTATTATTATATACAATTATATAACTATTTATTTGTTAAAAATGTTGTTACCTCTAAGTCTGGATGTGATTCCCTCTTTTCAGCCCTTTTTGCGCTATAAATTGATTTTTCTTCCACATTGTAATGAATGGCACGCCACGCACGCGTGTACTTTTTCGATTTTAGGAGAAAGATAATTTTAAATAAAAAGCAAAAATTTTGAGCAACTATTTATTGCCTTAAAGTTTTGTAACCTTCAAGTCTGGATCTGATTCCATTTTTCTACCCTTTTGGCGCCATAAATTTTGAATGACTATTTTTTTAAAGTGTTGTAACCTTTAATTCTGGATGTGATTCCATTATTGCACTCACGGATACAAGTGTATGTAGGAACATTGTAATTAGTGAAAAATTAATAAATTTGATCAATTTTTAATAATAGTAATCTTTTTCATCACGGTGGGGGGGGGCACATATGAGAACAATTTTTTTTGACGAGACAAATTTGTTCGTATATGACATCTTGGATTTTGAATACCTTGAAACAAATTGAAACAGAAATATAAAATTGTGATGATACAGTGGACGTGCGGTGTCACAGACCGCATGACCACACTCAAAGGTTGATACTTAAATTCGAGCTAAAATTATATTCTGATATCTGAGAAATTTAGAAGTTTTCTAAAAATCCTAAAACAAAAGTTACTTAAACTTACATAATTAATTTACAATTTATTTCAACCAACAATGCTGCAATTACATTTCAAGTTGAAAACAATTGATTCTCGTCCACAAAAAAGGAATTTTTAATTAAATAGTTAAGAAATGAAATTTAAACTAAAAATGAAGAATTTTGGACAAGAAAAATGTAGTTTTTAAATATAAGAGGATCAATGTTTTACCATAAATGAAAAACATACATTTTCAGTTTAAAAAATTAGTTTCAAACAAAAAAAAAACTAATTTTCAACCAAACAGATTAACCTTTAATCAGAAAAAAAATAGTTAGACTTTCAACCAAGGAGACGAATTTTTAACTAAAATTAGGAATCTTCACCTAGAATAGTTCAATTTTTTGTTTGAAAAATTAATTTTTAAACAAAGAGATGAATTTTTAACAAATAATGTAATAGTAGATATTTATAGAAAAAAAAATCATTTCTAATAATAGACAGTTGAATTGAACAAAAAAAGACGAATTTCCAACAAAATATTTACATCCTTAACCAAAGAAAATTAATTTTGAAACAAAAAGTTTAATTTTTATCCAAAACTGAATTAATTTCCATTAAAATCTTCTTTTTTTTCGGTTTCAGGTGAGTCCATATTGAACATATTCCGATAACAGATTAAAGTAAGTGTAAACCAATTTTTTAATCTCTTGATGTTAAATTTTCAACTAAATTGTTGAATTTTCAAACAAACAAAAATTAAACTTTAACCAAAAACAGTTGCATTTTCAAGACAAAATTTATCTTTTCAAAAGAGAATTGAATTTTCATCCAGAAAAGTTGAATTTTCGTCAAAAAAATTGATTTTTGACAAAATATATAATATTTTATATTTAAAAAAAAAAAAAACGAATTTTCAAAAAAATAGTTAAATGTTGAATCAGAAAAGATAAATTTTTAATTGAGAATATCAGCTTTCAACGAAAAGTGCAACAGTTACATATTTAGTTGAAAATTATTTATTCTAGACCAAAAAAAGGAATTTTTTACAAAATAGTCAGATCTTCAATCAAAGAGAATAAGTTTCAACTAAAAATTCTAAAAACAAAAAAAATTCATTTCCAGCATGAGAATTCAACATTTACCCCAAAAGTTGATTAAAACTAAGGAGAATTATCTTCTCAAAATGGAAGAAGTTGATTGCCTGGATATTTCACCGGGGGAAAGGAAAACTGCAGAAAACTATCTCCCTCTCCCTCTCCCTCTCCCTCTTTGGTTGAAAATTAACTTTTTTGTCAAAAATGTAACTCTTTTGTTGAAAATTCTTCTTTTCGGTTTGAAAATGGTAGAAAATTCACCTATTTGCTTGAAAATTAACTTTTTTGTTAAAAATAAATACGGAAATCGTGATTTTCACATGAAATTCAATATGAAAAATGCCTATTTCTTTGTAAATTTACTTTTCATGAATTATCATCATCTTTATCTTTATTTTTATTTTCAAATTATAAAATTGAGCAAGTGAAAAAAGTAACGTTTTTGGTTGAAAAAGGGCATAAGCGCCAAAATTTGTTCCAAACAATTTTTTGTTTAAATTTTTTTTTCAAACATTTTGTTTTCCAAATTTTTTATTCAACAAGTTTTTTTGCAACACATTTTGTTCAACAAATTTTGCTTTCAAACATATTTTTTCAACAACATTTTTTTTAAATTGTTTCTCAACAACTTTTTTAATAAAAGTTTTCATCAAAAAATTTTGTTTCAAAGATTTTTTCAAAATTTGTTTTCCAACACTTTTTTTCAAACATTCTTTTTCATCAAATTTTTTAACAATTTTTCATAAAATTCTTTTTCAAACATTCTTCATAACATTCTATTTTCAAAAATTGGTTACAACATTTTTTTCGAAAATTTCGCATAACATATATTATCTTTTTTTATCAGAAATTCAGCTACTCGGTTGAAAGTTGAACTACTTTGTTAAACATTCATTTCTTTGGGGGTAGATTCATTTCCTTGATTGAAAAATTAACTATTTCATTTTTAGAAAATTAATCTCCTAGAATAAAACTATATTTTGGGTTGAACTCTTTTGATGAAAATTCATTTTTTTTATATTCATCATTTAAGTTGAAAATTCATTAGGGAGGGGGGGGGGAGTGAGAATTTTTTATTTCAACTAGCAATGTAGCTATGGCATTATTTGTTGAAAATTAACATTTTTTATTAAAAATGCAAAATATACCTTTTTTGTTGAAAAATCACATTGTTCAGTTAAAAATTCATTTTGAAACAAAAATTTGGACTTTCAACTAAAAAGAAGAAAAAAAACTTTTAACCAAAAATGAAAGAATAAAATTTTCAGTAAAAAAAAATCAATTTGAAAAAAAAAATTCAACAAAAAAGTTCAATTTTCGACCAAAAATATGAATTTTGAACTGAATTGATCAATTCTCCAACCAAAAAGACGAATTGTCAACAAATAAAGGTTTTTCAGTCATGAAAAAGACGTCATCCAAATTGTTAAACTTTTAAGTCAAAAGACAAATTTTCTGCACAACAGTTGGATTTTCAACCCGAAAACATGAGTTTTAACCAAAAAAATGAATTTTCAACCAATTTTTTCAACTTTTACTCAAGTAGTTTAATTTTCAATTGAAATGATGAATCAACAACAGGAATAATTAAATTTTCAGGTGAAAAAATTATTTAAAAAAAAAACGAGTTTTCAAGCATAGAGATGAATTGCCAGCTAAAGTAATGAAACTTCAAGAAGAAATTGTTTTCAATAAAAAGGTTCAATTTTCTTCAATTTTGGACAATTGAAAAATCAACTGTTGAAGACTACAATGTTGAAAAATAAATAAAATCAACCGTTAAAAATTACAGAAATTAGAAAATTTAATTTTCAACAGTGAAAAATTCAATTACAAATTTTCTTCAATTTTCAGCAGTTGAATTTTCAATTTTCTTCAATTTTAAGTAGTTGAATTTTCTTGAATTATCATTGTGGAATCTTCAATAGTGGAAAATTGAAGAAAATTTTTTATTTCAATCAAATTACTAGTTTAATTTTTGACAGTTGAATTTTATAATTTTTTTCAATTTCCAACAATATTGAATTTTGAGCTTTGAAAATTCAATTTTGAAATTAAGTTTCAACTTTCCTAAATTTAGAAAAGTAATATTATATAGCACGTTTCGGGCACGTATTGGAACCAAAACTTCATTAATTAAATTGGTTAACTTTATAAAAATAATTTTATAATTTAATTTAATTTATTTTAAAAAATTAATTTTATTAATTAATTCAATTTTTAATACTGGGATCTTCAACAGTGGAGTTTTCAATATCTGTACTTTCAACAGTTGAAAATAGAAGAAAATCACATTTTCAACAGTTTAATTTTCAATTGTTAAAAATTGAAGAATAATGAAAATTCAACTGTTAAAAATTGAACTAATGAAATTTGAATTTTCTTTAATTTTCAGCCGTTAATGATTCCACGATTGTTAATTCAAGAAAATTCAACTGCGTTGAAAATTCAACCTTCCACCAATGAAGATTCTACTGGTCATAATTGAAGACAATTTACCTGTTTAAAATTAATTTTTCAATTTGCAACTAATAAAAATCAAAAAGAAGTAAAAAATTTAATTTTTATACTTGAAAATTCAACTCTTGCATCTTCAACAGTTGTTTTTTTGTATTAAAAATTTCAAAAAGTTGAAAATCCAATTTTTGAATTTCTTTAATTTTTAAGAATGCAATTTTCTTTAATTTTCAACAGTCAGTTTTTCAAATATTCAAAATTGAAGAAAATAAAATTCATGAAATTTAAATTTTCTTGAATTTTCAGAAAATTCAACTGTTGAAGATTAGACTGTTGAAAATTAAAGAAATTCTACTTTTGAAAATAGAATAAAATTAAACTGCTGAAAGCTAGAAAAAAAAAACATTTATTTTTCAACTATTAAAATTTTTTTAAATTAAAAAATTTCAGTAGTTTGATTTTCTTTAATTTTTAACAGTTGATTTTGAAATTAAAAAAAAAAGATAAAGAAATTTTAAGATTGTATTTTCGAAGTTGAATTTTCAACAGTTGAAAACGCAGCTGCTAAAGATTCCACTGTTGATAATTGAAGAGAATTAAACTATTGAAATTTAAATTTTCAATTTTCAACTGTTGAAATTTCAACTTTGAAAATACAATCTTAAAATTTATTTATCTTTTTTTCTTAATTTTCAACTGTTGTAAATGAAAGAAACTTGAAAATTCAACTGTTGAAGATTGAAAATGGAATTTTGTGCAGTAAGTTTTTCTTCAAATATCAACAGTGAAAACTTCAACTATTGAAAATTTAAGAAAATTAGAAATTAAATTCTCCGCAGTTTAATTTGCAACAGTGTATTTTCTTCAATTTTCAACATTTGATTATTTTCAATTGTCAACAGTTTGTTGGGTACAAGTTGAATATTTGAGAGCTGAATTTTCAACTTTTTGAGAATTGACATTCAAATTTTCAACATTCATTTTTAAATTCACAATATTTTTAAATTTTTGAATGTTCGGAATCGAAGACAATTTAAAATTCAATTGTTGAAAATCTAAAGGTTGGAGATTGAATTTTCAACAGTTGAATGTTCTTGAATTATTAACAGTGGAATATTCAACAATTTAATTTTCAACCACTGTTGACGATAACGCTTTTAAAAATGAAAGAAAATGAAACTGTTGAAAATGAAACAAATTTATCTTCCTATTAGTCAAAAATTCAATTTTGAATTTTCTTCAATTTTTAACAGTTGAAAGTTAAAAAAAAAGACAAATAAATTTTAATGTTGTATTTTCACAGTTGAATTTTCAACAGTTGAAAATTGAAAATTTAAATTTCAATAGTTTAATTTTCTTCAATTATGAACAGTGGAAAATTCAACTGTTGAAAATTCAAAAAAATTGAACATTAAATTCTCCAGTTGAAGTTTCCACTGTTGATAATTGAAGAAAATTTTACTGCGGAAAATTCCATTCTCCATCGTCAACAGTTGAATTTTCAAGTTTCTTCCATTTACAGGAGTTGAAAATTAAGAAAGTAGATAAATAAATCTTAAGATTGTATTTTCATAGTTGAATTTTCAACAGTTGAAAATTGGAAATTTGAATTCCAATAGTTTAATTTTCTTAATTATCAACAGTGCAACCTTCAGCAGCTGGATTTTCAACTGTTGAAAATTTAACTTTGAAAATACAATTTTAAAATTTCTTCATCTTTTTTTTTTTATTTTCAACTGTTGTAAATGGAAGAAGCTTGTAAATTCAACTGCTGAAGATTGAAAATGGAATTTTCTACAGTGAAATTTTCTTCAGTTATCAACAGTGAAAACTTCAACGGTTGAAAATTGAAGAAAAATGAAAATTAAATTCTCCAGTTGAAGTTTCCACTGTTGATAATTGAAGAAAATTTGACTGCGGAAAATACCACTTTCAATCTTCAATAGATCAATTTTCAACAGTTGAAAATTGAACTGCTGAAGATTCGACTGTTGATAATTAAAGAAAATTAAACTATTGAAACATCAATTTTCAATTTTCAACTGTTAAAATTAAATAAAATTGAGCTATTGAAATTTCAATTTTCAACTTTTAAAAATTGAAGAGAATTAAACTATTGAAATTTCAATTTTCAACTTTTAAAAATGGAAGAAAATTAAACTATTGAAATTTCAATTTTAAATACTTAACTGTTAAAAATGGAAGAAAATTAAACTATTGAAATTTCAATTTTCAATTTTTAACTTTTAAAAATTGGAGAAAATTAAACTATTGAAATTTAATTTTTCAACTTTTAAAAATTGAAATATATATATATATATACCCTAAAACGAATATATAGACCCTGCGGTGGTTGTTAACCTTTAGTTTTATTTATATACCACTTCACGTACTGTCATTGACGTAATATCGCAGAGAGCCAACCAGATGCTGGAATTCCCATGCCGACCTTGTCCTTCTCTGCATCCAAGCAACACTACAGAATGCCTGCAATAGTTCCCTAGTATTTATTCGGCGATACACGAATAGTGAATACCTGTCTCATAACTTTGAAGGCCGTGGAGTATTTGGAGCGAGACGAGACACAATTGATCGTAATAAGAAGGACAATAATGGCGTTGCAGAAACTTCTCTCGTCATCGATGCGTTAATAAAGATAACAGTAGAGGTGAGACTTCATTTGAATATGATCCAAGAAAATTCAAATTGAGCAAATTATGGTTTATTTTTACCTGATGTATTTTTTGGAGAGTTCGCTTATGTTGGTTACGACAATAGTTAGCTTTTAGGACAGTGAAAACGTTCCTAAAGGGGCGCTTCAGACATTCAGTAGTATCAGATTTGCAATCTAATTCCACATAAGGGATGATCATTTTCAGACACGCGAATACTGTCGAAAGTCGAGAACAAAGATAATTTTCGTCTTCGTCGTCTTTTCCATCGTTGTCGTCGTCGTTATGAGAATCGTAGCATGGTACGAGCGATGGGCCAGTCGTTAAACGACCCGTTCATGGTTAGTTGCACGCAATTATTATTGTAGTGGTCGTTGTCGTGATGCACATCGTCCTAGAGGTGCATGAACGGGGTAAACTCTAGACATTCGATAATATTCCAGCAGCTGACCACAATACAATGGGTACTTTACTCCACCCACCGATAAGACGAACGGTGATCAATAGCGCAAGCGAATGTCTCCAACGTGCCGTCGAGACTAAATACACCTATATGCCATTGTGTGCTTCTTTTCTTTCTTATCTCGCTGAAAGCCCTGGGCTTACAATTCTTATTTCACGATAGCGAGGGAAACCCCGGCCATACTAGTAATTTTCCAACCTTTATTGCTTTTCGTGGTTAGCGGAACAAATCGAACGTGCCTTTTCATATAATTTCTTTCTTCAACTTTTCTTAGATAATCATGATAATTTATTTACGATTCAGTAGTTAAGAGTATCTACATCTCATCATTATAACCAAACCCTAAATTGTTTAAAGACCATGGTCCGATTATGACCAGATTATTTCTGTGCGAATTTCCACTCGTTAGGAATTGTAGTGTTTTCATTTTTCCCCCTTAGATTATAGAGTAACGATTCAAAATTCATGTTTTCGTAACAGAGCAATTCTTAAAAAGCTGTACATGATTTTGTTATCTTTTCTGACTCAACAAATAAAAAACATAAATAGATTAAGGAAATTAATTCTGCCAATACATGCCTTAAAAAGTAACTCTCCTTAGAACTAGTAAATAGACTAAATATTGAATTAGTTCTAATTTAAAAATATTTCTAATTACAATTTTTTTATGTAGAGGCCTTAAAATTCTTTAATTTCAAATTGGACACATAACTATCTTGTTTTATATTTGTATTACTAATTTTCAATGAGCATCTATCATAATGTTAGCATGAAAATATTATTTTGTTATATTTTGTTTTTTTCTCGAACTTTCATTATTAAAATAATATTATTACTAAAAGTAAAAAAATATTTTTCACAAGCTCAAAATGTCGGATATAAAACTTTACGTCGGAATATATATCCCCAATAATATAAAATTGGTTCACGTACACAATACGATCTTGAATGTCAAGGCTGAGGGCAATTTATCTGAAAAACAGACGTGCAAATGACTTGCTTTATATTTATTTTTCAATTAGCATTTCCATAAGGATAAATTTTGTTTTACAGAATTTTTCCTCAAATTGGCCCCTGATTTTTCTTGAATAATTTAAAGTTATACCGAAAATAAACTCAAAACATCTTCAAGAAATCTAATGGATTTTTTCGAGGATTTTAAATTTTCATAAAAGTAATGTATTGCACAAATCGAATGGCTATCAACGGAACGAAGAATAAAATAATAAAAATCATTAGAAGACTTCTCTATCTCCTAAGATATTGCCAACTGGTAATCTTGAGTCTATAATTTAACAGTTAAAGATAAGTAGATTGAGTAATAGAATAAATTAAAGTGCAATTGCAAAGAGTACATTTGGTATATTATCTGAATATAAACTAAAAAAATGCATGCCACCATTAGTGGTATAAGGGCTCGTGATTTTAGGAACACGAGGTTTTGGTTTGAGAGCTTTTGCCGCTGTAGCTCAATTAACGACGTTGGCAACAGAGCGTTTGCATAAAATATGCAACGGCTCTAAGTCTGTGCCAATGTTGCCCGCTCTAGCCAAGTTCCATGCATTTGCAGTAAAAATCCTGTGGTACGTACGCGAAAAATCATCGGTGGCTATTCATGCGATAGTTATCGTGTTTATACGTCGACACGCTAAAACTTTTACCGCGTGACTATGATATACACGCGACGATGCTTCCTAGTACACTGCAGCTCCGTTGGATTATCAAAGATCTAACAGAGAATTTCGAGTGTTAGGCACGAAGAGATCCACGATCCTTTTCTTCTGGGAAATTTTCGTCGGATTGCAAGCGTTAATTATAAGTTCAGAACGCAGGAGTATAAGTCAGTGTCAAGGAAACCGTGCAGCCAACGGGTTTCATGATTTGTCGCATCAACTCAGTATATCGCGCACTTCGCGCCAATAAGCGCTAAACTTTTATCACCTCGTGATATACGATCGTCTCTGCACTCCCGGAAGAAATACACTTTGAGTAGAAGAAAAAAAGGAGAAAAATGTAGGATAGAATATTCGAACGCTTGGCGCACCATTCCAGAGACGTGCTACCGCTTCTTGGTGTTTTCCCTGCTAGAGAAAATATCGAAACCTATATCGTTAATCAGGCAAAAATTTCTGCGGTTAGTAGCTGGCAAAAGCAAGTAAGGAGAGCATGAATTAATGACAAAGAGATCTTGGGCAAGTTCCAATTTTCCAATGACGTGCATCTTCCGTGCATAAGCAAACTAGCAAAAAATAGAGAGAAAACACTAATAAAGAGATTTAAAAATATTTTATAATCAAATATTCACTCCTTCGGGCAGAGTTCAAAACGAGAGTAGCAATACGTGTACAAATAAGTGTCACTTTGAGCAGTAGCCTTCAATTCCATTGTCGGTGCAATCTGCTCGAAGGAAAATTGTTGCCAACTTGCATGCATCACTGTTCAACCTTCGTGCCCTCGGGAAGAAAGTGAATGACGTTACTATCGAGGCCTCGTGCTCTCATTCGCTGACGATACGTCGTGACTGCCTTCGATAATGGGAATTCCTTCGGTGGGTGGAATATAATTTTAAAGTAAAGGGAAAATCGAACCAGAGTGCAGGAATCCCTATAAAGGAAGATACCGAGTTTCCTTATCGTAAATTTTCTTGGACTCTTTTTATTTACTCTGCCACTTTTCCGCGCCCTCGGTTCCTCAAAATAACAAAGGACGCCTCTATTGAAAGCTTGACATCTTTCCGAGATAAAGAACTGCGTTTCACTCGGATTTCTATGTAAAATATAGAATTAAGTTATTTACTCCAGATGCACGCAAAAGGGATTAACATGTTAATGTTAAATGTATAGGCTGACGCTTCTAAAGCAAGAAAAATGTCGAGAAGTGAATTACGATGAAATCCATCGTAGGAAAAAGAGGCTCGAGTGCCAGCAGTTGGACGCCTCTGATGCTAGCCAAAGTACGCAAGTTCATGGGAAGATACGCCTTTACGATGATATATAATCGGAATCTTATTGCGCTCTGATCTCAACTCAAGCAAAGAAACCCAAGCAAATCACTTCCACTTAGTTACTCTTGACATTTCACTTTTATACCTGCGAATACTGAATTATCGACTTCCACCCCAGAAACCTTATCTTCTCATGTTTCATATTATCAGAGGCATGGTCGATGCTTCCGCATATTTACGGAAGTATCATCTCTTGTCGTTGTAATCTCTGTCAGGGGCATTCGCGTCATCGGATTACTAGATTTCTAACAATGAGTAATAGATGACTTCTCATTTTTCTCCCTATGCTTAGTCCATTTGCAAATACTAGATTCAAGACGGATAAAAGCGAGTGTGCATTCTATTGGAGATCTAACAAATTACTATGTAGTGGGCGCTTCACAGCCCGAAGCGAGAATTCATGATATCGGCAGAAAAGCGGCACAAAGTTCCCTCCAAGTGCTCCCAGCTACTGCACTCGCAGGCATGCAATGAGTTTCTACGAGAAATGTGATAACGTTAAAGCTCTAGCACACAAGATAAATTTTACACGATTTCAGAAAAATTTCATTGATACACTACATGGGACCAAAGAGTGATATACTAACGGCTCTGAACTTGTTTAGGAGATGCTTTGCAACAAATTATACCCAGCCTTATTAATATGTAGAATTTATTATGTACATAGCTTTTCGTTGTTTTTCTTCTCGCTTGCAAGCGTTAGCACAGAATTATATAGAGCATTATGGTCTACGGTATATAGAATGTACGACGGAAGTGTCACAGTAGCCATCATTTCAAAATTTTGCTACTCTCTATTATGTGATTTAATGTACAATTTTCTGCACATTTTTAGTGCCATTGTCAACATTTATCAACACGAGAATTTTACAGCTATAGCAAAAATATAAAGTGCCTTCACAGAAGGTTTTACCGAGTTTGCAACCACATCATTTTACCACCTGTTTAAGCTATATCTTAGACTGTTTTTTATATTTTTGATATTCAAAAAAAGTAAACTACAAGGTTTTACATGGCAACAAATATGTAGTGGTATAAAAAATGGTTATCTGCATACTTGCAAAAGCGGGGTTGAGTCATGCCAACTCCTGGGAAGTGAGGTTGCGGCAAGACACATTTATGGCAAGTTACCTTGAACTTAGAAGGTAGTTAAGAAATCAAGAATAGAGTAGAGAAGGAGAAGCTGGCGCAGAGGTTAAATTAGCGCACACTTATTTACAAAAAACAGTAATATTTAGGCCCCCTAAAATAATGTTTGGAAAATTTTACGAGACGGAAATGATTATTTAACACAGGTACATATAATACTATAATAAGATATACAAAAGTTCCATTTTACTTTTACTCAAAATTTTTACAAGTTCAAGTACTAAAACGTTGAAACAAAAACGCCAATTTTGAGCTAGACTTTTTTTAGGGCAAGAGTATTGGAAAAGTCCTACTTAATTTTTATTTTTATTTAATAAATCCTAACTTATTTTTAGGGCAGAAGTGGGGGAAACTACGAGTATGCAAGATTAGGCCACTTTATAGAGTAGGTCATTTGAATTTATTAGAATTTGCACCAAAAAAAATGTCAATGCCCATGAACACAACATTAGGAGGCTCGCCTGTTTCTAGTACTCTGGTCCCAAATATTATTTTGTCCTAAAACAATCCTTGTGAAACGGGGCTATATTTTGAACTTTGTTGGTACTGTAAGCATATTTCAGCAGGACCTGTTTACAACATTATTCCAATGAGTACTTGTAAAAATCTGGAATAAAAATAAAATGGAACTATACTAGTACTTTTAAATTTTTTTAAAAATAATTTCATTATTTTTATATACTTTGAAAAATAAAGAATGTTCAATCATATTCTTAGCCATGCTACCAAATTCCCGAATATTACAGAGCATACTATAGCAAAATCTATTCCAGAAAATTGTATAATACTCAAAAACATTCCAGAAAATTTTATAAAACTCAAGAACATTCTAGAATTTCCAGAGAATTTTTTTGGGAAGAAAATATATTCAAGAAAAATCTATATCAGTCTAGAATATTCCAAAAAATTCCACAATTTAAAAAGAATTTTACATTCAGATACAAATGACAGAATTTTTAAGATTTAAAAATATTTCAGATTGCTAGAAAATCTTTTCAGGAAATTTTAGAATATTGCAGCATATTTCGTTAACAAAATCAATGATAATAATATATCTAGATATGATCCCATTACAATTTTGGCACTACAATTTATATGGAAGGTCTTTTTGAGTATGATATGAAGAAATCAGTTGTACCAAATACATATAATCTCAATTGAATGCTAAGAAAATGACGGCAAATCGCAGGCATAATATTAAGTAAAAAATGACGTGTGCCTCGCTCAAAGTTTGCTCCAAGCTTTTAATATCTGACAATTGAATAGAAACGTTGCAGACAGTTGGGAACTACGTTAGCAGTTGTGAATGTGATTGTAATTGTCAATGTAGTAGATAACTGTTTGCAGCATTTTTATCCAATGTTGTTATAAGCGAAATCTAGAGATTGTTCTACGAAAACCCGTCTAACTTAATACTGAGATTGATACTTTATATCATTTACTAAAATTACCATTTAAATCATAAAAGCTCAATCTTAATTAATAAATCTCGCAGCACGTGGGAGTTATTGAGTTATGCTGATTCATGAATTTCATAACTGCAGGTTTCTAGCTACAACAGCAGAACACTACGGGTACCATAGCATGCGCGCATGTTAAACACGTACTCTCTATTCAGATCAGATTTTACCACTCCTGTCAAAGTTCCTGAACACCAAATGAAATAAATTATAATTTAGAAATTATGACAGGGGTACTTATGAGAAGTGAGGCTACCCAATAATTCTCACGTGGCACAGTAATCGTCCAATGTCCAATCTACACGTCTGCATCTGACGTAAATATCACTGCGAAGAATGTTTGGTCAGACCAAAAAAGTTTGGTTGTCCCAAACAAATTTTCTGATTGCTATAGAAACAACCAAACTGCTTGTTTTATCTAATCAAATTTTGTTGTTATACGGTTTGGTTGATCCAACCATAAGGTTTTTTATGTTCAAAAATTCTTTTTGGTGGGCACAACGAAACATTTTTTGGTTGAACAAACATATTTTGTAGAATTAAACATATTTTGTAAAAGCAATAAAATTATTTGTTTGGATTAAAAATATGATTTTTGTGAAGGAAAATTTGTACTTCGAGTTTGCTTAATTAATCGCAATTGAATTTCATCAGGATAATCCATGATTATAGACGAAATCGTGATTACCTGGAAGATTTTTCCTCAAATCAAATTAATTTTACTGAATCAAAGCATTTTATTTTTTTCTAGATTTTTTTTTGAACAAGAAATATTTAATTTTATTTTGTAGTACAAAATAAAGAAGCTACGTTCATAATCGGAAATTCTGAAGTCAAATCAAGCCAAATCACTATAACCACTGTTACTTTCTATAGGAATCTAACTCTGAACAACAAACAATCTTAATTCACAAAATAACCGTTGCATTTTCGCGAAGAATAACTGACACTGTGTTCATACACAATAAAACTTTATTTTATTCAAAACTACTTTGAAAAAGTCACAGATAAAAACGAAAATACGCTAATTTCTCTGGTATATCATCTGACATCAGCCATATTAAAAACTGGGTTTTCGGGCGTCTGTGCATATGCGGTCGCGAGTTTGGTACGAGTAACCAAAGTCTTTGGTACAAGTAACAAACAGTACTTCACTCAGATTTTGTTTGAGCCAAATAAATTGTTTTGTTACGTCAACCTTTTTTGTAATATTCACAACCAAATTTTTGTCAAACAAACAAAAAATGCCCAAGAAAATTATTTTTTACAATAATTTTTTTCTCGGATTATCTTCTCAAAAAATAGTGAATAAATCTACACCTTGGAACTAAAAGGACAAAAACATAACTTTGAACGTAAATAGAGTTTGAAGGGTAATATGAACAACAGATAAAGGAAGCATGAATGAATCTTTGCTCAACGTTCTTGTTTCACGCTGTAAAACATTTGCGTTTGTGTATAGGGGGGTACATGCATATACACGAGCGCTGTCTAGGGACGTTTTTATTGCTCATTATGTTACTTTAGGGTATTCACGAAACGGAGCTACGCTGTAGCACGTTAAAGTTCATCCCCTTTATCCCACGGCGACCGGGATATAAATTTTAGTTTACCTCGGGTATTCCTGATTCGTCGCGTAATCTCTTGCGGGCGTGTACGACGTGAAAGCCGTAACCTAGCAGAACAACATCCTGTAGAAGGGCACAGTAATTAGCATCCATTCGTTCAGATCGAATCTTGAGTAGTGTGATAAGCTTCCTTCCTTCCTTCTTGCAACCTTACGAATAATATAATTCGATAATTTGATCATATTATCGGATCTTTCGCAAGAGGAAGGAATGTTCCGTTTATTGAATCATAATTCGGCTTCTCATGGCAGCATTCTTACTTATTATTCAAGCAGAACACGCGTTTTGCGTCTGGTTGTTCTGTATCTGGTGGTTGTGTCTGTTGGTACTCCTGATTATAACTTCTCGCTCTTTATGGCTCGAGTCTCTGGAATTCGGTTTGACACGGCATATGTTTGATTCTCGATAAGGGAAATTCACTGCGATCTGATCTTTTCGCAAAACCTGTTATAATTTCAGGAGTTTAATCTCTCCCTGAATTATAGAAATGAAATAAAGGCAATTATGTAAAAGCAATGAAAGAACAACAAAGGGGTTGACATAGCCAATAGGAAACGTTGAAAAGGTTTAAGCTCATAACGATATTACATAATGAAACCAAAGCGTTCATATTGCAGTATTATATCGGAAGGTAGAAAATGATGATTCTCACTATCAAAATAATGTTGTCGCGGGTTCCAGCTGGACTGGCGGGAAAAGGGGCAGAACAAGAGGGGGTTTTCGCGCGTAATCCACTTTGAGTCTGAAATATAGAACATAAATTGTAGTCTATATCGGCCAGACACTGAATTTAATGCCACGATAAATTAGCATGTTAACGAGGGGTGCGCTGCGACGCTCCACCAATCCTAGCCTGGTCTCGGAGTGCGCTTCCGCGACTCGCAGCAGCTTTTCCTATTGCGATGGTAATCGAGCAAAATATTATGGCAACGGCCGCGGGCATATACTCAGATCAGAGGTCCTTGACTTCTCTTTCCTGCCACTATGGTAATACCTGCGAGATTACGGTTCTTCGCTCTCTCCTGGCCCCTTTTTCGCTTTAACCCTGCACCCTTTTCCATTTCCTTTTTCGCTCTCCAACTCTCATTCTTCTTTGAGCTTACTTGTTGCTTGACCTTCACGTGTGACTTTTGTGTACGCACTCATATGCATATGAATAAGGAATGACGGAAGGAAAAGGAAGAAGTGAAATTAGGAAAAAAAGAAAAGCAGAACATTGTGTCGAGTACCCGATTGTAACTTCCTTGATGATACTAAGACTCTTGTGGTTAAAAGTTAAAAGAACTTCCTATGTATGTAGGAGAGTCAGTCGGTCGATGGCTTGCATCCGTTCTATGACCGGGCGACCCAGGTCGCGACCTGCCCTAGGCTCAGAATCTTAGCTTCTCAATGTCTACCTCTTTCTTGTCTTCATGATCGCACATCCGAGCCTTTCGTCCTCATTGAACATCAGTTATCTTACCAGTTAGATATCAGATCTAACCTAAGACCGGCGGACTCTCTCCTTCAAGCAATAAAATAACTTATCTCTGAATTCATTTTTAATTTTGTCTACAAATTTAAACGATATTAAATAATTTAGCTGTGTGTAACTAGTTTATAACATTTTTAACTGATAAATTATTTCCAAACCTTTCTAGAATTGTTGAAAATATTAAGACAGAGACTAGTGAAATTTGTATACGTTAGCTAAAGCTAACACAGTAATAAATTACCGTCTCGCGACGTGGCACCTGCCCCTATAATTCCATAGTTCAAGCATGGCAATGGAATGAACATGAGCAAGTCTTTGCTACAAGGCTCATGCCGCTGACCGTAATTGTTAATTAATTAACTAATAATAAATGATTACTTAAAATTACCCAAACCTTGTTAATAATTAACTAGGTATGATCAGATATAAAATATCAAGATGCACAAAGTCAAATTTCAGCTTAAAATTAAAACCGTAACTTTTCAACAAGAGTATAATTTTTCGTGAATGTAGTTATCTGAAAATAAAAAGAAACAGTAATATAAGAAGTAATTGCCTTATTCCTGTCTCTTAGATTAAAATCTCAAAGCTTCAAGTAAAACGCTCTCTCTTTGCTTCATTTACCCTTTCTTAGACTCAAGTATAATTTATGGTTGAGAAAGGGCAGAGGTAAATTAGTATAAAATTATCTCTTTTTCCTTTTCTATTTCTTAGAGTATAAGCTATTATTAAAATATTTAAATGAAAAAATCATTGACATTAATAGACTCCGAAAAACAGAGAACGCATGCGAAAACGAAAATGCCATTGGGGTCGTATTAGGAATCTGAATAAAGTACACCAAACTATTAAAGTGTTGGGCAAAAGCCAAATCAGTACTAAATTAACAAATTTTATTTACATTGTTTGAAAGTTCAAAATACAGACATAATTACTAGGAAAGTTCCAGTTTCTTTACATTCAAAGTTTTTGCAAGTATACTTACGACTTATATCTCAAAAAAGCTGCTGCTGAAAAAGAAAGTATCAAAAAATCTTTAAAATCCGTCCTGCCGCAGTAGGGCGTTTTTAGGACAAAAGTACTAGAAAACTAATGTCATTTTTCCTTATTTTTTAGAAATGCTGATAAGGTTCATGTTTCAAAAAAGTCCTCTGAGTACTTATAAAAAAATTGAAAACAAAAATAAAATAAAATTGAACTTTTCTAGTATTTTTTTCCTATTTGAACTTATGAAAAATCTGAATCAAATTTAGTACTTTAGTACTGTTTTGCCTCTTATCTAGTTCTTTATAGGAACTTTATCTAAGATCTTATTGAGATTCCACTGAAACTTTTTTTAGTCGAGAATATGCGTGTGCATTCCAAATAAGTTATTCACTGTCTTCTGAAAAATTAAGAGATAAAAAAAATAATTTATACCAATTCCATTAGAAACTAAAAGAGAGTGTCGATTTACCGGGAGTTGCAACTTTTTGTTCACATTAGACGGCTGAATAGCCTTGTAATACTTACGCTATTGTTTCTTGCCTTGATCTTGACCAAGGAAAAGAAAGTAGAATAATTCTGCTTAGATAACGTAAGACACGTGATGTAAGAGCGATTGCGCTTCAGCATCACGATCTTTGAAGCTTTCCCACTTCTGGAACACGGAAGGAGAATGAAATCGAGAGGAGGACCTCTAGGAGCAGTGAGACTGAAAGAGAGAGTAGATCATACACCACCTCTTGTTACTACTTATCCCCACTTTCCGACTAAATAAAGATACGCGATACAACAGAGAACGAGATAAAGTCAATAGCGAGGTTTAACAGTAGTAATCTTGACATAGAAAACAAATATAATCTAAAAACACTTTTTTAAATAATTGAATGTTTATAGTCGCATCAACTGCCAGGGTCATTAGCGACTGTACTGTAGGGTTAATTATAAACTATAGGGTATCTGTGGGGTAGCATACCAAGGGACAGAAGCGAATCTTTCTGAAAACACATCCAGCATCGCTTCCTGCTTTGGGAATCGAAGCCGCGCCAGCGTGGCTGCCAAGGCTGCAGTGTTGGGACATAAGACAATCACGATACCGTCTGAGCCACGATGACTCCCTAAAAAAAAACTTTTTTATAATCACCATAATATATATTATTATTATCAGAGTTGATTACACTGCTGAATAAATATCTGAATTTTTGAAGCTCAGATGTAAAAGATAGAAATTAAACAAAGAATAAATAACATTCCACAAAATGATTTTTATTACGAAACAGCTTTCCTTATTGTTAGTTATTAATTGATATACTAAAATATAAAAGAATTTCAAATATAAGAAATGTTACATCAAAATATGCAACCTTTATTGAACGAACTTGAAATTACGGAGAAAATGGACGATTCTAGCAGTTTAAAAAGTCGTGTGTTGCAAATATAGTGAAACGCGGTCTCGGGAAGCTAGGGAAAAATTCATTCGTTTACACTCTGCGGCTCCGTGTGTCGCGCTGCACGACAGAAACAAGGCATGCTTCATCGTAAACGTGATTTCAATAGCGTTCAAATGTCTGCAGACGCGCAGCTATGCTATATCGCCACGAGGTGAACTCGATTTCCCATTCACGTCTCTTGCCCGTCGCACTGTTTTCTCTCTTATTTTTCCCTCTATAGAAAAAGAAAATGCGAAAAGCTCTGCTCCCTGCCTCCGCTCCGTTACGAGAAGAAAATGTGCTCACTTGCTGCAAATAGCTTTCACGTTCGCAACCTCGACGATACGTGTTGCAGCGGTGAACTTAAAAATCCCGCAGGACATGTGTCACAAAGTACTTACTTTTAATATCATTCTCGAATATGATGTGAGGCGTATAACTCAGTGTAAACTTACCTGAAACGTAAAGAGAAAATTCTATTAGTTATTTACTAATGATTAGACAATTCATCATTTAAATTATGAAAAAAATTAAACATGTTGGTTCCCCGGTAGTATAAAAAGGACGGTAGAAAGGAAAAAGTGAGAGGTTGGTTTTTGGTTGACTTTTTCTCTTTTTCTCCCTCTATATATATATATATAAAATGCATGAATTTTCTATCAGGCAGTTGATTTTTTAACTAAAATAGACCAATTTTAAACCAAAAATGTAATAATTACTTTTTCATTTAAAAAAATTAATTTTCCACAAAAAAATAAATTTTCCAAAAATTAGTAAAATTTTCAATACAAAGAGATTTGTAAAAAAAATTATTTTACCTTTTATCTCTTAAACCTTCGTACTCAGGTGTAAATGAAACTCCAAATATGCATGCCATTTCTTATTCGTAATATTCGATTTTCGGATTCAGTGGTTTCTTCATGTTTTTCATCGCCGTAACTTTTCTGCTTCTTTTTTCGAACCCGGTTTAGAATTATTTTGTTTGCGCTTGGACATTTTGAAAAACGATGTTCTCAGTGAAAAATGAAAGCTGAAATTGAGGCATCTGGCCTAATTTTAGCTCTAAGATTCTAAACTCTAAGGGTTCATGATAATTGTTTCGAATTTGTAACTAAGCTGAATTTAAATTTAATTTAAAATTCCACAACGTGACAATGCTGGGAAAACCATAAACCCTTACCGACCCGCGCGGCGAGAACCTCCTGCAGAGCGACTACTCAAGAAAAAATTGAGGTCTATAAATAAAAAAAGATAAGTTCTAAACCAAAAATATAATAGCAGACATTTCCACGAGAAGGACTTAACTAAAAATTCTCGGAAAGCAGAACGAACGTGCGCTCGAGCTGTAGATAGATAGGCAAGGTTATACTGAGTGCAATATTTACTATCTTTGCAGAAATCCAAAACCTGATTGTTACTTGAGAATCTGCAAAAAATGCCAAAAACTGTCAGATTTTCAAGAGTACGTAACATCTGTGCTACTGGAAAATAATGTTTAAAATATTATATACAGCATATGGCAGGCAACGGACAAGTGCACTTTAAAAAAGCAATGCCTTAATGTACATGATTTCGTGCCCGAATTATGTGGCAGTCTAGAAAAACTAATCCCGCATCATTTCATTTCCAAAAAATAATCGCAATTCATAAGCAATCGAAAAAAAAATTTTAAAACAAATGAAGGTCTCTTGGAGATAGACTATTCGAATAGCTACGCATATGTCGTTCAGAACGCTGCCCAACAATTTCACTACAACAACGAGCAGTGTATTATATTAGCTGCTGTCCTTAACTACAGAGAAGGCGTAGAACTGCAAAGGTACTGTTTTCGGTTGTTCTCCGAATGCACAACTCACGATACAAATGCTATGTATTTGTCAAAAGAACATTTGATTCCTGCTACGCGAAAAAAAATGTCAAAAATTAACAAAACTTATATATGGGTCGGATGGAGCAAAGCAGCATTTCAAGAATCAATACCAAATGTTCAATTGAGTGCACCATAAAGAAGATTTTTTTATTGAAGCAGAGTTGGTACAGCTCGTGGCAAGGGGCGTGGTGATGGCGTAGCGGCTACAGTTAACTGGGCTAAAAATAAATTTCCCAACATAACATTTTTTCACTACACTAAACAGAACTATGATAGAATATCTAAAAAATTGGCAGAAAGATTTTCTAGTGCACCACCAGTAACAAACATTTCTAAAGCTCATGCTTTTAAGGCCTTCTCCAACAAAACTCTTACTACATTTAGATACTCTGATGCATCCAAAATTCTATCAACAACTAAATACTCCTAAATTAAGTAAAAACACATTAAAATAAATCCAGAGATAACTTATAAAAAAGCGAAGAAAAGAAGAATGAAGAAAAATAAAAAATAAACATTTCAAAAAGTAAGAAAAAAAAAGTAATGCGGGCTTTATTACATGAAGGCAGTCTCTACCCTGTAAAACGCAGAAAGCTTTTAAAAACTTTCCACAAGCAACAACTTACTACAACGACAATTGTTTGATTTTCAAAAATCTTGTCCGTCATTTTGAATTCGCTATATTGAATTTTGCAAATCTGACTTCAGATCCGTTATCAGCGACCCCAAAAACCTTAATAAACCAAATTTGGCTGAAATCAGTTTATAAAAAAAATATGGACTCCATATTGGATTCTTGTCCGGCATCTTGGATCGAACATGTTGAATTTCGCCAACCTATCTTACCAACCTTTCAGGGCCGTCAATTAACAACAATTTAAGCCTGAAAACAATAAAATTGGTCGTCAATATATTTTTTTTTCAAAGCTGTTTGATCCAAACACTCGATTTTTATCTCGTTTTTGGCCGCCATTTTGTGCAGCGATATTGAAATTTTCAAAATGTCCACATGGGCCCAGAAAGCGGGTCCAAAAAGAAACATTTTAAGCCCAAGATAATTAAAATCCATCACAGGACTTTTGGACAGACGGTGTTGCGGTTGAGAAAGAATATTTATAATGTATTGAGTGATTAGTTAATACGATTTTAAATGTTTCTCAACGATAAAATTATTTATATGTAATTATTTAATGATATGTTAGTTTGTAGTAGTATGAGTGATAGTAGTTTTCTCTCACACATATCTTGAAATGGGGTGGTTTTTCGGTGAAAATGTATAGGAGTAAAATTGTAGAGCAAACAATTTCTTATGAGTCTTGCTAATTCATTTGTTGTTATTTAAACAGTTAAAGATTATATCAACATTTTGTCCGAAAATGTATCAGTGACTCATTTTCACACCACCAATGAGGTAGAGTTTGTGGTGCGTTTTTTTAATCTGGTTTCCCCAGGAGGCCTAATCCACTGCAAACTTGAAGACAATGGTTGAAATGTAGTTAATAAACTGTTATTAGTTATCATAATCATAAACTGTATGTGGAAGTTCATCTATGATTTCTTCATTAAGGCAACCTGATCCTTGATAATTCAGGCATATTACGGAACGTTTTAATCCAGCTTTTACGCATCCACAACGTTTACCGCACCTTATTTTACAGAAGCAAACGACACATTTATTAAGTTATATGAAGCTGGTGCCTTAATATTATACACAGTTCCCTACAGTTCTGGTTCTAAAATTTTTCCTCGCCACGTTTGAATTTGACAATAGTGTTGTCAAGCAGCTGCGGAAATTGGAGGAAGCCCAGATAAATATACAGCCTGACTGGAAGCAGTCACAGATTTGTTGAAGCATACGTATCTGTATTCGTTCAAAGCTTGTTTCAGATAGTTACCCCTTGTATAATGGCAGAATAAATTGCTCTCCAGCAGCTGCTACTTCACTGTGAGTAGAATTGGGGTTCTTTAAAGTTCTTACAATATCCTGCAAAGATTCATTTTTAGTCAACAAAGTAATTGTTTTAATTTTTCTCTTTTCGAATAATCCAGAGATTCTATTGCACCCACTGAATGCGCGAGCATATAAAATGGATTCCTTAATCATTTTTAAAGACTTGGACTCTTGTAAAAGTTTCGAACTATAACACAGGGATTTTACAGTTCCTTTTCCTTCTTTTAGGCACAAAATATCCTTTTCCACATCAGAAAGAGCAATAATATCAAAGCGAGGACATCCACATCCTGACCAGCTATACAACTGCTTCATTCCAATGGGATTCATTGATGGGAGCCTGCACGATTAGCACATCAGCATCGTCATTAGCAACAAGTGTTTGAAAACTTTCGTTTTGAATTCGTTGACGTAATTGCGAAATCAAAAGGGTTTATTTTTAAGATTACTCTGGGAATCCGATTTCCTGGTGGTCTTGGAGGTACCTTCAAAGACCTCCACTGTGAATCGGTGTATTCCAAACCGTTCTTCTTCTCCTTTTTGCTTGTGGCTGCTGATAGTGCCAAACCGTAAACTGCGCAGCTCCGCTGATCTTGTAAGGGCTTCTCTCTCGCCCCCTTAGACCACCTCATCTATTATATTAGGTTCCGGTAAATCGAAGTCCCAGTGCATTTAGAAATTTTTCTGGAGGCACAGTTAAAGCTGTATTCTCCTGAAATAAAATGTTGGGTGGAATATTTTTCAACAGACGCTGTTGACGTTTAATTCTTTTCGTACTGGCTTCATTTAATGAATAACCGTCAAACACAACAACAAAGTTGTTGCCGTAATGTTTGCGAATAAATAGTACATATGCATTGTAAATGTCTGCAAACTTGGTATTCTTTGGCCATACTACATCATAAATCAAATTGCCCCCATCTAAAACATATTTACATCATCTAAGATGTTTTTCATGATTCTTAAGAGAGCCATATATGAAGACAGTCGGTAATTGAAGCATGATGTCAAGTCTTCATACTAAATCATGAGGTATCAAACTGTTGCAGCTATTCTGACCTAGGATTTCAACTTAATATGATTTTCTCTGGAGGATCAATGAAAATAAAGGAGCACAACTTCAGGGCGTACTAACGTTACACAATTTCCTTAAGAAAGAGGTATTTTGAACACCTAGATAACTAGGTTTTCTTCTTAGAATGACTAGACTTTCGAAAACCCATCAAGGTGTCCTAAATTTCAGTTATGTACACACATTTTTCGAAGAAGATATATTTTGAACACCTGGACTATTATTAACGCTATAAATCACTTTTTTTATCATTTTAGTAATTATTTTTAGCTCTAAGTAAATCTGAGGGCGCAGTCCCATGGAGTTAGATTAGAAGAATAGTGGAACAATTTTGACCAATGAGGTGACTGCTAGAGCTTGTTCAGGCACCTTATTGGTCAAAACTGTTCCACTATTCTACTAATCTGCCTTCATGGTACTGCGCCCTGAGATTTACTTAGAGCTAAGAATAATTACTAAAATGATAAAAACGTGATTTATAGCGTTAATAATAGTCCAGGTGTTCAAAATACATCTTCTTCGAAAAATTTGTGTTCATAACTGAAATTTAGGACACCTTGATGGCTTTTCGAAGTTCTAGTCATTCTAAGAAGAAAACCTAGTAATCTAGGTGTTCAAAATACGTCTTTCTGAAGGAAATTGTGTTCGTAACTAAAATTTAAGATACCCTCATGGGTTTGAAAATGTCTCGTCATTCTAAGTAAACTTGGTAGTCCAGGTTTTCTGAACAAATCTTTCTCGAGGAAGATGTATTTCGAACACCTAGATTACCAGGTTTACTTCTGAGTATGAATAGATCTTGGAAAATCCATCAGGCACCTCTCTCGGGGAAGATGTATTGTGAACGTCTGGACTACTAGACTTACTTCTTAGAGCGACAAAACTTTTGATAAATGGTTAGGGTGACTTAAAGTTTAGTTGTGAATACACCTTCCTCGAAGAGGATGTATTTTGGACAACTTGACTGCCAGGGTTTTTTCTCAAAACGACGACATATACGGAAAACCATCAGGGTGATTTAAAATGCAGTTCTAAACGTAACTGCCTTAAGGAAGATGTATTTTCAGCACCTCGACTACCAGGTTTACTCCTTAGAATGAGAAGGACTTCGAAAAATTATCAGGGTAAATAAATTTTAGTTCTGAATGACATGCAGTTGCCGATTTTCGGAGAATATTAATTTCTGCTGAATTCAAGTTCAGAAAATCGATATTTAATCCTTGATTGAGATTTATTCCCATTTGCAAAAAAACATTCACAATCTCAATACTCATAAATGTTTATAAACGGAACTTAGTGAATAAATTTTCTGTCTAATCAACTTAAAAATTTAATTCCAAATGGTTTTATTGATCACAATTCAGGTCAGAGGATTATATAATTTAATAATGTGCTGAGCAGTTAAAACCATATGGCAGATAATAATTGATCTCGAAATTCGAATCCAGTTGATCATGAATAGAGATATCAAAATGTTGCATCATTTTGATCCATTTGACTTATCAACTTGGTATCTGGTAGTTTTGCGTGTTCCTTTGCTTTGGCAGTGCAAATTATTCTTTAAAGTAATTGAGAAGTATCAATTTCTACGACATCATCGGTAACTTTTCCAACTGAATTTTATGCAGAAATTGGTTTTTTCGCAAACAAATTCCCCTCTATTACGACTTCTTTTAGTAATTTTTCACCAATTTCTATGGATTCGTAACAACTTAGGTCTTCGGAAGCAATAATACCACTCGATATCAACATTAGATCTCCGGAACAAGTAAATGGAAAATGTTGTTGAAACCATTGGAAAAAAGTTTAGACATCCTTTTCGTCCTTTTTAATGCTCGAATCCCTGAGTTCAATATGTTGGAAACTAGTACTGCTGGTAATTCCGCAGAACTGTTTAATATTTTTGCAAACATTATATGCTACTGGCAAAGCAAAAATCCGTTTATTTAAATCACTCTCTGTAAATCTTCGCCCATGTGTAATTCCTCTGATGCTTTTCACGTGCTTTATTAAATTTTGTTCAATTACTATGTTCGACTATATCCCAGACTAAAATTTGTCTGTACATCTAATAAAATACTAATCGAGATGCCAATTTCCCCGTACTCCTTGTCTGAATAAAGTGCAATGGAATAGTACGATATTTAATTTTTCTATACGCAGTCAAAATAATACTATTACTACTACTCTAAACTCATGAATAATTGTATAGTTACTTATAAATATTTTTAATTTTTGAAAACTTTTTGAAATTATATTTATTGGTTACTCAGTGCATTATACATACATAAATAGATAGATAAGCGTGTATTTTCCAGCCTGCTAGCCTTAACAAATTGACTTGCTTACCCTTCCATTTTTTACAGAATTTTCCTTAATCTTATACTTAAAAACTAACATCCTTCCACACCTTATCTCTAAGACCGCTCGCTCTCAACTCGTTGCCTTCTTCGCTTCGCCTAGCCTCGTATGCATGTCCCTACTTTCTCGCTTTGACTCGCGCAGCCAAACTCTACCTCCGCGTCTAATACCTAATACCTATCTACTATTTACAATATTCACACTTTACTTATGTATAGTTCCTCTCCTATTTACAATATTTTCTTCTCCATTCCTCTTTCTCCTTCCTTCTCTTCTTCTCCATCTTACGCAACACCCCCTTCATCCATGCTGTTGCCCTTTTTTCCCCCCTTTCATGCACCAATACCTCTATGCGTATTCCACTCGTTTCCACCTCCTCGCACTCCTCCAACCAGTGCTCCACTCTTGCATCCCCCTTTCAGCACAATTCACACATCTTCTTCTCCTTAGAAAGCCAAAACCTATCAAAACTCTCCATGCACCCACATTTCATCCTCGCTATAAGCTCCTGACTTCCTTTCTCTCCTCTCTCACACAAATATTGCGCTCTCTCCATTGGCAAAATCCACCCATAGTTCCTGTTAAACCTTGACTCTCTTATTCTCTCCTCCTCTGCTCACTTCTCTCTCTCTCTCCATGCCGACTTTCTCGAACATCTTATATATCTTCCTTCCTTTCTCGTCCATCCTTGTCACTTCATCCATCTGCAGTTCATTCGTTTTAAAACATATATTATTCAGACATACACATAGTATTTAGACCTTACTCCCGCATGCGGGGCTCTGTGGGGATGGACCCACACTTCCCTAGCTACTCCTTGGAACAAGATGGAAAAACAACAAAACCAAAATAGAAGCGTGTTCGAGGAGTTGGAAGGAGACTTAGACCTGATGGAGGATCTGGACACCAGAGAAGAGATGGAGACTAAGCAAGACATGGTGAATGCGGAAAAATGGATGAAAAAGAGTCGAGAACACCTGGAGGAATTGAAGGACGTCTTGCAAAAGATGAAAATATTCCACGACACGAAGAGAAATATGTACATGCCAATCAGGGATGGACTAGACTAAGTGCGGAAAAGGGTGCGTAGAACCGAAGACGCCTTAAACTGGGCTAATTAGCACTTCAGATTCGTACCATCAGACGTTGTTAGGGATGATAGAAAAAGATGAAAGAATATACGAAGAAGATAAATATGAAGAAAGACACAAGCCAAAAGGGACTCAGACAGAAGAAGCTGTGGAAACTCCAACCCCCAACCCTGTGAAGCGCGAACGGAAGCCCACCTTGAGTCTCATTGAGGCCAATTCTGCAACCGCTGGGAAGCAGGTGAAGTCACCAAGATGAACTGGACCTGAGGCGGTCCTCATGAGACCGGCCGAGGGCTCGAGCTACGCGGAGGTCCTCAAGTACCTCAAGGGAAAGGTGCAGCCGGGCACCCTTGGTGTCAAAATCAGGGGTGACAGCGAAACAAGGAAGGGAGAAATTCTCATTGAGGTAGGTCCTGCAGCAGACGGTAGGAAAAAGCTGTTTTCTGTTATAAGGGATGCAGTCGGCGATGGAAATTCTTTGAAATCGTATTTATTAATTACATAATCAATTACACATATATACTTAGTTTTCAATCAATTTTTCATAAAACGAGTCACTGATATATTTTCGGAAAAATTATTATATAATCTTTAATTATTCAAATAACAACAAATTAATTAGCAATATTAATAGAGAATTGTCTGCTCTACAATTTTAGTCTCATACATTTTCACCGAAAAAGTACTCCATTGCGAGGTATGTGCAAGAGAAAGAGTGTGCGGTTTTCGTGCTCAAACTCACCTCCCTCTCCAAGGGCTGATGACTCGGAAACTGTGACCCGCAGAACAAAAATTCATATAGCCCTGCTTGTTCAGAATTTTATGTACTATTTTTTTGTGTTATACTATTTTTGTCGTTCGATGCATCAATTTTGAAATATTCGCCATAAAACCAACTTTCAGGGGCTGTTTTTTAGATTCAAGAGTGGTTTCATCCATCGGTCAGAGGGAAAACCTTGTGATATATGATTCTGATATCATAAGGAAGCACGTATGATAGATATCAAAACTTTATGTATTTTTTCTGGAAACGACTTGTTTTCGTGCTAATTCGACTGGACTATAAGTTGTACAATATGGATGTTGGTCGTTGGTTGTATGGCATCTTATTATTATACGACTAAGTTAACCTACGTCAGTTCAGATATTATTATTTATATTTAGTGGACGCGGAAGACCTAGCCCTTAACTAATTATGTCTCGTAGATTCTCCTTATCATCTGTAATTCCGTCTCTATCTCGCAAATAGTGCCCCAGCACCCCTTTACCTCACACTGACACTTTTCCCTTGCTCCGGCTTTCGTGGTCAAAAAAACAATTAGACCTATACATTTTTTTTGTTCGCTGATTCCGAATCTTGAGTGAAAATTTAAAAAAAAATGGCTAATCTAATATGGCAGACCACAGTAGGCTGACAGCCCCGATTTCATAGCCAGAAGTGAAGAAAGTAGACTATACACTGTAAAACCTTTCTTTTTTTTAAAGGGAATTTTTAATAATAATATTCTACTGTGCATTGATGACAAATGAGTAGCTTTTAATAACCAGGATCTTGGGACCTAGGAAAAGTTATTCATTTTATTTTTTATTTTATTTAGAAGCATTACGATACTTTATATATATTTTTAGGTATTTAAAGTCGTATATTGAAAAGAAGGTTGTCGATGAATTTAAAAATGTAAAAATATGTATTTGTTTACATTAAATGTTTATAAATGAACAAATATTATATACTCTTAGAAGAATGTTCACAATATTTTAATGAAGAAAACTATTTTGATCTATTGCAAAGTAGCCTAATAGTGAATTCGTTCATAAAATTTTTCACAAAATAATCCATTTTTTATCTGCCAGTAAATTATCCTCGTAGGAGGTAATTGTGGAGTCAATGATTTTCTCCAACTGGTCCCCTAGCATACCTTTACCCTTCATTAACACTTTCTCCTTTCTCTGCTTTACACTTCTGCACTTATTCGCCTGCTCACTCTACTCCACCGTGTTGTCTTTCTTCCCTTCGTGCTCTCCTTCGATCTCTTTTGTCTCCAATCCGGCCGCTACCATTTCTCCTTCTGTCTCGCACAACTGCCATTCCATCTACTCTACTTTAGCGTTCATTAATCTAAGGAAGACTTCATCCATAGCCATTTCCATTATTCTCTTCTCTTTTCTCAGCCATTCTTGGATTCGACCTTCCCTTTTGGTTCGATCCTCTTCCATCCATTTCTCTCGTGTCTTTGCCACACAGCATCACATCAATCTTCGAGTTAAGCTGCTCGAACATACTTTCCAATTTCGGCAAAGCTTTCTCAAATTTTCTCCTTTCCTTCTTCTATCCGCCCTTCTTCCCGCCCTCTTCATATCCCAATGTTCCTTTAGTTCGCTTAGGAATTATTCCTGTTAGCTTTCAAACGTTTCTACTACCTTCATCGCTTCTACACTTCCTCTTTCTTCTTCATTCTGTTTTTCTCCTCACTCATTTCGCTTTACTTACATGCTAGTACTCCTGTCTCTCAGTTTTTCACTTTTTCAATCTTAGCCCAGCGAATTCTTGCACTCCTTTGTCTTCTTGGTATGCCGCTGCTCTCACTCCGCTCCCTTTTCCTTCGCTTCTCCACTCTACCAGCTAAGGACCAGCTTCGCATGACCACTGCTTGAATCCAAAATCTTTTCATGCCGTTTCCATATTTTACTAGGCGGTGCTGGCACTGCTTCCTTCAGATACACACTTCTATTATTCGCATACTATTCTTCCTATATTTGCTTCAGCAAGCCTTAATTGCGCTATCATATTAGTATGGAGAAACGGTAAGCGCGTATCAGCACAATGAAGTAAGGTTTCCTTGTAAAGGAAGGCATCCCTTACTTACATGGATTATCCAATATTACACAACTTCCTGCTGCACTAAAACCCGAAAGTTTCTTAGGGAGATGTCTCTCGCTCTCAGCCCATTTCGAAATCCTATTCAGAAGAATTTTAGCAATGATTTTGGTTATCGTATTGAAAAGAGCGATGCATCTACAATTACGCGTGTCGGACTTACTCCCCTTCTTGTGAATCATTATTGCATTAGTGGAAGCCCAACTCTTAGGTACTTTTTCAGCTTACTGAGCAATCTCCAGGTCCAGATATGTCCAAGGAGGTTCGCGGGGGATGTTTAGTGAATTAGCAAAGTTTTGCCATTGATTCAACTCTATACATCTCGCTTGAGCTTTGTAATGTATAAAAAAATTAACTGCTCTCCAAAACTCCACAAACTAAAATTTTTTTTGAAATTCTTAGTAATGGATTGCCTGTGCTCGACCTTCCTTTGTTTTATAATTTTACAATGGGCTTAGATTTGTATACTTTTTATCCTCCAGAGGACGGAAATGAGATTTTGTACATATTTTTAAGCATTTTTAAAATCCCACACACTCGTATGACACTTTAAATCAAACCACGGCTCTCTACTTATAAAAGTCAGGCTCGAGTACTGTACCAGACCGCACTATTGTGCAGTCGAGCGGATTGTTGTAAACAAACTGGAGCTAAGAGCCTACAGATTCTCTTGAAGGACCTGGATGAGTGGCCTTTATCAAATCGAGGTCGAGGTGCCTCCGTTCAAGGGCTCTTAGGATTCACAGAGAAATCCCCCTCTCTCAGGTGTAGATTTCGGTCGGCAGCCAGAGTTTGACGATCGATCTAGGGTCAGGCCTACTTTGGCACCTGAATTTCGATGACGAGAATTGGTCTAACTATGGTAGCTCCAAGTCACCTTTGTTGTGTTATCGTTGGCAGTCGACATTGGCGACCAGAGTTCACCTGATCGTCGGTCTAACTTTGGCCGAAAGTCAGCCCGACAGTCGGCCCGATAGTCGGATAGACTGTGGCACATTTTTTAGAAGGACCATGAAAATACGGGCGGCCCGACTGTGTGTGATGTTGGCTTGACTGTCGGCGCAACATCAACTAGCGCAAGTAACCTTACTGCGTCCATCCGTCGGCCCAACTCTGGCGCAAAGTCGGACCGAAAGACGGATAGGATGTGCGCAAGTTTTTTAAAAGGGCCATTGAATTACGGTCGGCCAAATTCTGGGTGAAGTTGACCCGACAGTCAGCGTTATATTAACCAGTGCAAGTAACCTTACTGCGCCTGACCGTCTGTCCAACTCTGGCCCAAGCGCGGGGCGACAGTTAGAAAGACTCTGGTGAATGGTTTTAAGAGGTAAGGCTGAGAGTGAAATAGATTTTATGGAATTTTTTGATGTTATACATAACTTCACTGCGACATGAAATAAAAAATTTGTAATTATAGTGTCAGAGCAAAAAATTGCCTTATCATATTAAAAAGTATTAAAAATTATAGTTTGAAAAAGTTAATAGTATCATTGACCCTTCGAAAAAAATGTCTTGTAACAGGTCAGAAAGAGATTTAATTTTTCCGTGTTGTTAAAACATTTGCTAATGCCGATGGTATTATGCTTGTCAATTGTTTGTTTTACAGCGCAATTATCGCCTATAGTTGGATGTGTCTTGACGGGGAGATGAACGAGTGATGTACCATATTATATTCGAAATCGGTGTTTTATCAGACTGTAGGGCCGTCCGCAAAGTGACGTGGGAGCCATCTGCTTGGCTATGATTGATAGTCTCAATGACGCGAAATTTGGAAATGGTGCATGAAGCATATAAGCATTCGGTTTCGGTTTCTATTCCTTTGGAATAGAACTGATGGGCCTATGACAAAGCCATCGAACGCGTCCTCAGCTTGCGGATAGAGGGTCCCTGTACCAAGGGTTTCTGCTGAATATGGTTACAATAATTAATATGCAGTCGCGGACAATTGTCCAGGGATGGTCCCGAAGGAATAACCCCTAAGCGGAGGCTACACAGACGCCTGGATATTTTAAAAACTGAAATGTTACAATTGCCTGAAGATTATAAGAATTTAACATCTAGGGATTATATTTGGTAACATCTTCATATATTAGAAAAATATTATAGATTATATGCGCAAATATACTTTTCTATGTGTATTACTCTTTAATTCTATTATCCAGATCATATAATCCATTTTTCTCAGTGCATATGTGAAAGAAATTCTTTGAGATGCCCTTGTGAAAAAATTTGTACCAAAAAGTAGAGAAAACGAAAACTATATTCACAGGAATCTACTTTTATCTGTTATTTATTATCTTGTACTTTCTTTGTATTTTTTTGTACATTGTTGTATTTTATTGTAGTTTAATTTTCTACAAGAATTTATAGGAATTTAGAGGTTTTGCAACCAAAAAGTTGTTCTTTTTCGACCTAGGATGACAGATTAAAACAGATATTGAGAATATTGCAAGGAGATCATTTCAAATTAGGATGTTTACATGATCGCTCTTGCAAAAAAGCTTCTATGTTCAAACTTTAAAGGAATGGTAGAATTTTCTACATGGATTATATTATAAATGTGAATTTTTCTTAAAGTAGTTCCTGAGAACTAAAAAGTCAAAGAAAAGCTGAAAATTTCATAAAACCCCGCAACTTTTTAGTACTTTTTCAAGAGAAGATTATAAATTATAATGAATTGTATAAACAATTATGTTTGTCAACTTGCAGTAAGTATTATCTCACTAAGTGAAAAATGGACAAAAAATAAAAAAATGCAGAAGAGACCGCAACTATCTAGTATTATTATAGGGAAAGATAGTTGAAAACAATAATGATTTGTTCAAACAATTATGTTTAGGAAATTGCATTGATCAATACTGCGCTCTACGCGCAGAGTGGAGAAATAGTGGAAAATTTCAGAAAAAGCCGCAACTATTTAGCATTACCATAAGAGAAAAGCGATAATAATTTGTTTAAACAATTATTTTTAAATTTCTTTATAATTGCCTCGATCCAACTGAAAAGTTAAAAATAAGTTGAAAAATTCAGATAAACCGCGACTTTCTAACTCTACTCTAAGATAAAATGGCTATAAACAATAATAAATTGTTTAAACAATTCATTCAAATATCAAATTATATTTATAAAGTCATATATTATGTATTGGAAACAATTTTTACTGCACAAAACCTCAAAAAAATAATAGTTAGCGCCAGAAACTCGCAATACCCAATTTTTCACTTATGGGGTTTATTTGGGACCCTATAAGACAGACTCTTGGGGGGTGAAATTCAAAAAGTAATTTCTTATTCGTATTCTATGAATAATTCTGTGAAAATCTTCAGAGTCAACTCGATGCACCTGATATTGACGATTCTGAAAATCATTTTTTTTTAACGCATTTATATAATAATAATATAGCTTATGTTATGTTATTGTTGTACAGTAGTTGGACTTCAAGTAAAACAAATTAATTTTAATTAAAAAACAGATTTTCAACAAAATAGTTCAATTTTCGACCTAAGTGATAAATTTTCCAATAAAATGATGAATCTTAAACTGGAATGGTTGAATTTTTAAATAAAAAGATGAATATTCAATTATGAAGATTAATTTTCTACTTAAGAAATACAAATGAAAATTATGAATTTTTAACCATTAGTTGAATTTTACAAAAAAAAGATATGAATTTTCAACAAAAAATGGAATAGTTAAATGATGAGTAAAACAAATTAATATTAAACACCAAAAAACGGATTTTCAACCAAACAGTTCAATTTTTAACCAATGTTGATGTTTTTTCAACTAAAATGATGAATCTTTAACTGGAATAGTTGAATTTTATACCCAACAGGTACACAAATTTTCCACCAAATAGTTCAATTTTTAAATAAAAAAGATCAATTATCAACCAAATAGTTATATTTTCATCCGAAATCGATTGTACACCATGTAAGGTGAAGGTACCTATTATGAGACAAATTTTGAGAGGGTTTTGAGATTTTCATTAATTTTGGAACGATAGTAGAATTTATTTTCAAAGTGTTTATATCAATGAATGGGCTCATCTTTTCTGAATGCGAAACGCTTATTGAAATTTTAATTTAGTCTGATCAAACTTATTATATTTATGAAAAAGCGGAACAACCTATATAGGATAGGGTGGGGCGGGATGAGCATAGGGGGTAAGATGAGCCACTCACTTTTCTCGCAATCTATCATTTCTTTTGTAACTGTTATTTGTACTAATATCAGGTAGAACATTATCAAACTTCTTTTTCAAATTTTTTCGCTCAATGTTGAATAAATTTGGAAAAAAAAGAAAGTACAAATTTTAAGACCTATATTCTGCTATTTTGCATTTGTTTAGAATGTCCAAGAATCACACAAAATCACATATTAGATGTCTTTCCAGTGGTTATATAGATAGCTTATTTATTAGCCCTTAAGTTTTCAATAGATTTTTATATAATTGTAAAATAGAAATAGGTGAAGTTTTGATTTTTCTTGCAAGTGTCATATGGGGCGGAATGAGCCACTGTTCTGGGGCGGTATGAGCCACCTCTTCCTGTGCATTAACCTAACCTCTTAGTGTACTAGGCAGTATAGGTTGAGATGCAATGTTTCATTGTATCAGATTGTGCAGTGTGTTAATTATGTTGCGAACGGATAAAAAACTAATCTTGTCAAAAAAAAAATGCTCAGAAAAAGTTTGACAGCTGCACTATTATAGGTCTGTATTAGAAAATAATATGAGTTACTGGCAACCAGAAAAGAGCACTGTTTTTCTGGTATATTTCATCAGTACCTTTATTTGAAAACTCGTAAAATGCTATGAAAATAAGAAAAACATTGTTATGGTTGAAAAATATGGCAAACATATAAAAAAACGGCTTAAAACCCCAGTATATATGAAATTCAGCGTCATATAGTAGACCAGTTTAGTATTTGAGAGTTTTCTTACTGTAGAATTAAACTTTTACCGAGACAATGTACACGTGTAAGTTGAAAAATTCTTATATTTATTTCTGCAATACAATATTGAAAGATAATGTACATATAAATAGTTTTTCTATTCTCTGTTTGTAGAGTTAGTTCCTGTAGAGGTAACGATTAAGGATGGCATCATTTTAACGTTAAATACTTTAAATGCTCCGTAAAATGATAGAAAAATATGTGTAAGATATGTTTTCGTTTCATAATACTCTAGCTTACCAATATTCTCACTTATAAATAATATTTAATAAGTCGTTTAATCAAGTGGCTCATCCCGCCCCCAGACATGGGGCGATATGAGTCAAGCGCACTACTTTTTTATTTTCGTCTCTAATTCCGCATATACTTTTTTATTCACTTTTACCTTCGCAAAATTATAATTTAAAATGTTTGTAGAATACATATAACGACTTACTTTCAAGAAATAAGTTAGCAGATTTTAAATACTGACGTGAAAAAGACAACTATGCTCATCTCGCCCCACCCTACCCTAACGTATCTATATCTCATCGCTGGAAAAATTATTGCTCTTTGGCTTCTTTGGATTGAAATAGTCGAATTTTCCAGATAGATTACCGCAGTTATAAGGTTGAAAATCAAAAAGTTGGAATTATTCGATTTTGAACTGAATTGAAAAAAGTACTTGAAATCAACATAATATATATATATATTGTGAGACGTGGCCATGAGTGGGATTTACCCGTAAAAATAATTATGTGTGATATGCTGAAGTATAGACTCTTATTCTATAATAATAATTTTTTGTATTTTATGACAATCTTTTGATATAAACCATTTACTATATATTTTGTAAGACAAAAATAAGAATTAGATCTGCTTCTCGATGCTTAAAATATGAAAATTATAATTTCATTACTATTATGATTTATGATACAATTAATTAAGCATATAATTACCAGCATGAAATTATTATTTTTATTGATTTTCCGCACTCTTAGTTTGTGTATAATACGAACTGCCTACTGTTACGGAATTGTCCGTAAGACTAACATCTTTTTCAGCTCGTTTTGCCTTCCCGGCTATTTCGCTACGGTAAATTCCGTAGCCATAGCCCTAGTCCTAGTCGCCCTAGTGCTATACTTCACTGTTTACGTTTTACGGAAAATTCCGTAATACTAGTCAGTGCCTATATGATATTTATTTTGATTAAATAACCACAATTTCTTAATTATCTAATGAACCTTATGTTTCCATTATTTTTACACTATGGAAGATTAACTGTATAAATTAACTGAAATTGATTAACTAAGATGATATGCTTAGAAATTATTTTTCATGTGGCAAAACATTATAATGATAGTAAAATGTTTCTTTATTAAAAATAATTTTTTTAATTACAAAATTAGGGGAATATCGATTAATTTCCATTTATTTGCAACTAACTTCATTTGTTGCAAATTACTTTTCTGCACCTTTTCTATTACCGCATGACAAGATTACACAACAAAAATGTTATAATTTTAAAGAATATTTCTAGTCTGGATTAACCTATCAATGAAGTGTTCTACATGTAAGAAGAACCTCTTTTTATTATTATTTTCTTCATAATTTATCGCCAAAATATTCTTCTTCTAATAATAAAGCCGTATTTACTGGATGATACCGAATTGTTGTACGATCTTTTCTCGGCTACTAAATCGATTATTTTGGTCAAACTACGATTCTTTAAGTGTAATTAAATGTTCACGTCTTGAAACATATTCAATAATCTTCAATTAATAATTTATTTAAATGTGAAAATTAAACTCGTAAGCCATAAAATTAATGAAAAACTGTTTTGTTATAGGACAACATAAAAACCATTATAATACCACATAATTCTATCTATTCGTATGTATATCGACGTTATAAATAGCCTCTTTTTCCAGGTCTAACTGTAACTCTAATGTAAGTAACAATTTTAACTACATATAAGTAACAATTCCATTTTATAATTGAAATCCTTTATATTGTTATAAGTACTTAGTTTGTAATATTTTCACGAGAAACATCTACATTTTGCATAAACTTGGCCAATTACAATTAAATGAAGGTGTGCAATGAAATTCTGCCGAGCAAAATGAAAAAATAATAACTTACAATAATTGGTTACGAGTATTAACAAATAAAAATTTAAAATGTTGTTTCAGAATTTAAATTTGAGAAAAAAATTCAGAAAATTATTTATAAGCAAAAATGTTCAATTATAACAACTTGGCGGGATTGACATCATTTCGATGAACAAAATATTGGAGAAGGTTATTGACAAGAGGAGAGGACTTTTATAATAAATTAAAGTGATATTTAGAGTGAAAAAATACATTCAATCCCGTCAAGTTGATATAATTTTCAAATTTTGTTTATAAACAATTTTTCTAAACTTTCTTCTCGAATTTAAATTATAAAACATAATTTAGAAATTTCAATCTTCAATACGTTTATTCGATTAATGATAATATTAATTTTTCTATTTTACTTGGCCAACTTTGATTTCGCAACTTCAATTAATTGTACTTTGCCGAGTTCTTGCATCGTAGACGTTTTTGTTGGGATTAAGGAAATTGTTCCTCCAAACACAAACGTATAATATTTCGGGCACATGGTATTATCAACTTTTTTATTTCTACTCATTAAAGAAATGGTAATTATTGCAAGTCAGTAATAAAAAAATTAGTCCACATTGCCCCTGTAATATGCCTTTTTCTTATACCTCTGAGCATAGAAATTCACTTTCATTATTCAGATTATTCTATGAAAAAATACTAAATTATTATTTCCGTCTGAAAAAGCTAACATTATAAATGAAGATCTCGCCTCAAAAATGTTATTCAAATCATTTATTTTATGTATCAAATGTTAAAGTTTCATTTACACTAAATATTTGTTTCTACTCCGATTTTCGCGGTAAAACCAAGTAAAACGTGGTTTGTATTTTCGGTAAATTCTAAGAGATGGCACCGCTATTTTTTTATCAGTGGTGCCATCTGAACTAGTTTACAGTTTCACCAACATGGCAATCCTAAACCTAACGCTTGTGTGTTATTTGTGAATCGGGGTTATGTTATGATTTTTTGATAAATTTTCGGTTGACGTTTGTTGTGTCAAATGGATGGACAACACGATCAGGCTTTTTTACAAATTTTAAGTCAAGAAAAGAACATAACTAACTTTCTGAACGCTTTCTTTGGTTTCTTATTCAGATGGTAAGTACAAATTATTCTAAATATCTTTCTAATAAAAATCATTAAAAACATCATTCTGAATAGACAGTTAGTGCAAAATCTCTGTTTTGATGGAATCATATTTTCAAATATCGAAGACTGAAAGAAATTTTTTATGTGATTAAAAAAAATTAAAAATCTTATTTTTCAGTCTCCTGCAAATTTATATATTTTGGTGAGATGTTATTTTTTTTAAATTCCGGTTTTAAAATTTAAAAAGTTCATACTTCAATCAAAATTCCAGCACCATTGCTTATCTCCTAAAAGTTTTTTTTGCATCTCTGTAAATTCTAATATTCACCAAATTTGTTTAAATATCGCTTCAAGTGCAATTTTTTCTTTTTATTTTTTGTGGCGTATTGGTATCAAAAACTAATATGAAGCTTTTTGTTTTTTTATTAATCCTCTTGTTCTATTTTTTTATTTTATTCTTTGGACAAAATGTATTGAACATAAATAAGATTTTTCAAATGTGGAATCATTGGACAATTTTTAAGCTATTTATTGGAATTGTATTGGAAATATCTTGACTAGGGTTTGAAAAAGTTTTACTCTATATTTTGAAACAATTTTGTAATTAATTTTTTTTTAAATAAAATAAATAAATTAGACACATTAAAAATTGAACAATTTTAAATTTTGTTTAAACCTAACACTTTTTAAATTAGAAGTTGAATTGTTTTTATTTTAGGTATTTTGAAATCAATAATTGTTCAGTTGTTATTTATACATCAAAGTTCAAAAATTTCACTTACAAGTTAAAAATTCAACAAAACGAAACAATTAAAATTTTAACGTAAAAGTTCTAATTTATCACTCTGAAATTTTAACGATTCAGGGCTTTGTAGTTGAAAGAATTATGTTTTCAATTAAATAGTTTTGCATATTTGATTTATAATTACTTATTTTAAATAAACAGTAAAATAATTCTACATATTGAAAAAAAATATCATTTTTTAATTAAGAAAAAAAAATTCAAATTGCTTGGGTTAAAAATGGAATATTTTAGACTGAAACAATATTTGAACATAGAATTTTTAATTGAATCAAAGCGTTCAATTTTGAGTATATTAATTTGAAATTATTTTTAAAATGAAAAAAGGGGCAAGATTAGGATATCTGTGGTGACAACGTTTTAATGCGGATTCCTATAGGATTTTTTGCGAGAAACATGAATTTGAAAGTTTAAAATCGATATCTCGAATAGTTTTCGAGATTACGATTTTTTTTTACTTTTTCACATTCCGTGACCAATTACAGGTGTGCTTTCCCGCCCCCCATGAGGCGTTGGAAAAGGAGTTCGGGTGTGACCTTACATCATTTCTGTGACCAGTCACAGGGGTGCCTTCCCGCCCCCCGTGATGCATTGAGAAAGAGGTGGGTGTGTGACCTTATATTATTTCTGTGACCAATCACAGTGCCTTCCGACCCGCCCCCCTGAGAAGTTGAAAAAGGGTTAGGGGGTGAGAACTGCTTCATTCGAAAAATCCATATCCCAAAAACTATTCGAGATATTCATTTAAAGAATTCAGATTCTTTCCTCTCGCAAAAAAACCCTATTGGAATACATATGAAGAAATAAGGTAAATAAAAAACAAAAGTTACTCATTTTCACGTAAAAAATTGATATCTCGAAAACTATTCGAGACATCGATTAAAAAATTTCAGAACCGTGTTTCTCGCAAAAAAATCCCATCGAAATGCATGTTCAGAAATTATTTTGATCAAAAAAAAAATTTAATACTTTTAACATAAAAATCGATACATCGAAAACTTTTCGAGATATCGATTAAAAACTTCAGATTCGTGTTTCTCGCAAAAAATCGTATAGGAATCCACATTAAAAGTTTGTCGCCACAGATATCGTGATCTCCGCGAAATTAGTTTATAAGGTTTCAATCGGATGTTTACATTTGTTTAACTACTAACATAAGTCTTTCGAATTGAAACAGTTCAATTTTTACCGTTCAAGTCTGTAAATTGTTTCGTTTTGAACAGCTTCAGAATTATCTTGTCATAATAATTTCCAAACGTTCGTCTTGTCTTGTCTTGTCTTGACGTGCAAAATTGAGGCACATATATCAGACGACAACCCGAGAAAAACGTTAAATCCGATCCGGGAATTTGCCGGGAATTTGATCAAAAAAATTCGCCAGACACCCTATAAACTACTAAATCAATTTCTAATAACCGACTGAGTTCATTATCTATTTTTTTAAATTCAACATCCTTCGAAGAACAAATTTTAATATCATAAATAATTAATTTAAATTATGTGTGATAAAAAAGATTGGTGAAAGCTAAGTACCTTCATACTCATAAACGATGTAGTCTTCAGTATGAAAAATTAAAAACTCGCCTTCCAGCACAGATTTTTACGTAGAATCCAGTGCAGAACAGAAACTCGGGTTTCCACCTGGAATTGCTGAAAAGCTAGTAATTGATTCTGCCCAAAAGTGGAAGAGCATCTATCTACAAACGTCAGCTCTTTCAGAGTCCCATGAATTAACGGTTCCTCTGCCAATCGTCGAGGAATCTACATCAACTTTTGTTGCTCAAGAAGTGGAAATAGAAACAAATGGCATTGAGTCTAACAAAAATCTTATACCACTAGAACAACCCTCCGATAGTTACAATGGGGCTGTTAGAGAAAATTACACCTGGTCTCAAACAATAGCAGATTTGGATGTTCTGGTCAAAATCCCAGAATGTGTTAAGACTATGAAAGGACTAAAAGTCATCATCACCGGCGATGAGATAAAAGTCGCTGCTAAAAGTAGCATATTGAAAGACTGTAATGCCATTGAAATGAGCAATTCTATTGAATTAGAAGATTGTACTATTCCAGAACATACGTCGCTTTTAGAAGGACGTTTCTGCATGAAAATTCGAAAGGATGAATCGTTTTGGAGCTTCTTCCCTGGACGATATATCAGCGTATGTAAACTATAATATTCTTATTTTTTCTAGGGTTGATACCAGTGACTTTTCGATCGATTGAAACGCTAAGACCAAAGAATTGAAAATGCCATCCGAAATCATACCCTATGATGGATAAAAATATTTAAATCTATGGGAAAATTTGTCTTAAATATTTCAAGAACTCTAAAAAAATCGGCATTTGATAATATTGATTTCTGTGTAGCGAATAGAAATTACATAAAATGACAGGCATGTAATTTTTTAAGTATTTTATACTCATTCAAAACAGAAATAAAATAATTAGCCCTTTTTGAAATATCGTAGAAATCAAATTCAAGATTTTTTTTTAATATATCAACTTATTTTTTGGCAAGTGTTATTCTACATTAAAAACTAACTAAAAATTTTTTATCAAAGAATGACATAAATCAAAAACTTTTGGATAGTTTTTTAACATTTTAAATAATTGAAGAGAAAAATTATCAAGCCGTTCTTGAAATAAGTAAAATTAAATTCTTTGTTCTACATATTTTACATTATTGTTCGGGAAGTGTTATTACAAATTAGAAACTGATTAAAAAGTTTTTATGGAGGTTTTAGTATAGTAGAACATTCTTTTTTGTCATTAAGGTTATTAAAGCGTTTTTGCACTCGACTTTTCTTTATTTTTTATTACTTTTAGATAGTTTTTAAAACTTCTCAAATATTTAAAGAAAAAAAGTATCGACCCCTTTTTGAAAAAAGTAAAATTCTATTATTACAGAAAATATATATTCAGCACAAAAAACTGTATGACTGGAGTTATTATATTTAAAAATTATTTAGCAAAATGGTTACTTAATTTTCTATCGGGCGTAAGACTAACAAAACTAAACAAAAGTTGGAAAAAACTTTTTAAATATTTTTTTATATTAAAGTCTCTCCAACATTTCATTCTGGTCAAGATGGTTGCTGCCCTCAATACAGGTAGTATAGATTATTAAATCCAATATCGATTAATTTCAAATTGAAACTAATAAAATTTGTTAAGTTTTATTTTCATGAATTTTTAAAGCTAGCAGTTTGTAATTTTGCAATATTTTCAATACTTAATTAGTAATTTTTCTTATTTTTGTAATTACAAATAAAAAATTGTTCAACTTTAAAAGTATGCAATTTTAATTTCACATTTCACGAAAACTTTGAAATAGAAATTAATGTTCTATAGTAAATTGTTCAATTAGTAACTACTAAATTCTTTTATATTTTGTAAGGCTTCCAGTTTAGAACGACTTAGATATTCTTGAAGGTTTGCTATTTGCATTATTCTCTCTTAAAACTTTTCAGTTTATGATTTGAAAAATGCACATATTATGCTGAAATTTTGGTAAATGGTTCAAAATATGTAAGGGCACGTTTGTCCGGACTATTTTACTTATTTATTTTAAAATAGTCCAATTTGATGAATTTTTAACTTCGAATGAATCTGAGAACAGGGTTTGAGTGCCCTGGCTAAAAAGCTGCTGAATACAATACCATATAATTTGTCACGTGACATTCTGGTGCGAATTAAATTTGGCTATTTGCACCAAAAAAATGCGACTATTTGTACCGAAATTTTGGTATACAAAGCCACGTCCTCGTTTCAACCTAAACCATTAATACGCTTTGTTTTTAGTAATAAGTCTTAATTAGGCCCCTGAAACATAAAAATTAGGTGTAAGTGTAAACATGATATAGTAGCAGCCATAGAAATTGGTGGTGTAATTAGGAAATAAGGCAAAAGTTCTGGATTTTAAATCAAATAAACTTCACTATCATTTCTATCTGGTTTAAAACTTTTCGATTTTGAATCTAATTGAAATGATACATTTCTCAATTTTTTAACTGCCTAGATCAAAACAATATTTGATTCCGTTTATTTATTGCATATTGCAACAATTAATTTAAATTCAAAATGGAGTCTATTGGTTTAATACCTTTTTATAGATTCATCTAGAAAAAACTATAGAACGTTGGTGGGATGCTTTGCTCGAAGGAGAATCGAAAATTGAGTTGGGTAAAATTGATTGTTCGAGAAATTTTGATGAGCTGGGAAATGCTGAACAAATGAAAGTACAGGAATTGATGTGGAATCATCAGCAGAAATTACTCAACAGACCAACTTCAGAAAAATTGGTACGTTGCACTGCATTTTATTTATTTGGTTTATTATAGAAAATTATTTAAACACTTAGGATTTATCTCTTTTTTATCTTTTCTAGAAAATGGAGAAAATTTTGAAAAAAGCATGGAATGTGGAAGGCTCACCGTTCAAAGACACTGATTTCGATCCTTCAGTACTCAAATTCAGCTAAATCAACACGGCTAGTTGACACTAAGAATACATTTAACAATAGATCTGTTGTCCATAGTTAAAATTTGCAGTTAAAATAAATTTGAAACCATAATTTCAAGTAAAAACTATTGTTTTAATTCAATTTTTCAGTCTTCGAGAGATTTTCCAAATGTAATGATTTTTTTTATTAAGTGATAGCTTTTTTTGTGGCTTGAAAAGTGTTTTAATTGCAGACCATTTCATCATCAATTTTATATTTCTTAAGACTATTTTCTTGTCAATGAAAGGCAATTGTCAAATCGCGATAACCGTTATGTTCAAAACGGAAACCGAACAGATGCTTAAAAGAAAACCAAATGAACCGGAACCGTTACAATCAGTACTACTAAATTTGTGCATTGCCCACGTGCAAGGAATCGAAAAAAAATACCGTTAATAACTTTTGATGATAGGAATCTTTTAAAACTGGAGAAGTAGAAAGTGTTCTTTGTAGAAATGCATTAAGTATTATGTGAATGCATACTTCGAGTTGTACGTCCTCTGTGAGACAAAAAAAATTTGTCCTAATTTTTTACTGTACAAATCTCCGGAGCCTCACGAATCGACCTCAAATTTAAAGAACTAAAGGTCAGTAAATCGCGAAACGATTGAATTTAAATTCTTTTGGAGAAAACTTGTTTCTATTTTTTTTTACATTCTCATCTCAATGAGAAGGTATTGGCTTATGTGAAAAATGACTTTCGCGGATTCAATCAAATGTCGACGTTTTGAGGCCCCCTGAGTCCGAAAAAACGGTTTTCACGAAGGTGTCTGTCTGTCTGTCTGTCCGTCTGTCTGTATGTCTTTCTGTAGTCTGTAGTATCGTGTAGGCACGATAACTTTCTAAAGATTGATCAGATTCGATTGTGCTTTGGCACACTTTTTGATGGCCTAAAAAGAAAGAACAAGTTCGTCAACCAGCTATTTTGAATCAAAATTCAAAAACTGAGCACATTTTGAAAATTTTTGAGACCACTTTTTTTTCAAAATTTGAAAATTCTATGTACGGTTATCAGTAGTACTCCAAGAGACAAACAATTTATCCTTGTGAAATTTTTCGATAAAATGAAAATTATTAGAGTTATAGCATTGCGAATAACACGTTATAAATCCATTTTTTGTTTACATTGAGGATATATATAAATTTTGGTGAAGTCTCTAAAATCTCTTGAAATTTCTAGAAATCCCTGTAAATCTTTTGGAATCCTGTGACTTATTTTTCAATTTTTTCAAATCTTTTGAAATTTCTAGAACTCGCTTCAAATCCTTCAAAGTTTCTTAAAATCTTTTAAGATTTTTTTTAGATTTTCAGAAAACTCTTGGAATTGTATGACATGCCTTTGAAATCTTTTAAAATCTCTTGAAATTTGTAGAAATCTCTTGAAATCCTTTGAAATCCCTTTGAAATCTTCAACACCTCTAGAAATTTCTTCGATTATTTTGAAATCCTTTGAAGTCTCTTGAAATCTTGTAAGATATTTTTAAATTTCTGAAAATTTGTAGAAATCCCTTGAAATTTCTAAAAAACAACTTTTCAAACCACTTTCAAATATTTGAAACCTCTTGAAATTTCTAGATATCCCTTTAAATCTTTTGAAATGTCTTAAAATCTCTAGAAATTTGTCAAAATCTCTTGAAATTCCAAGAAATCCTTTGAATGCTCTTGAAATCTCTAGAAATCTTTAAAGGTCTATTGAAATTCCTAGAAACCCTTGTAATCATTTGAAATCTCTCATAATCTCTAGAAATCTTTTTAAATCTCTTGAAATTTCTAGAAGTATTTTTAAATCTTTTGAAATCTCTTGAAATGTCTAGAAATCTTTTGAAATCTGTTAAGGTTCCTGGAAAACCCTAAAAAACTTTTGAATTCTCTTGAAATCTCTAGAATAATTTTAATATCTATCGAAATTCTTAGAAATCCCTTGAAATCTTTTAGAGTCTCTTGAATTCTTTTAAAAGCTCTTGAAATTTTCAGAAATTCCTTTAAATCCGTTAAAATTCCTTTGAAATCGTTTAAAATCTCTTTGAAATCTTCAACAGATCTTGAAATTTCTAAAAATTTCTTTAAATATTTCGAAATCTGCTGAAGTCTCTTGAAATCTTGTAAGATATTCTTAAATTTCTTGAAATCCCTTTCAATCTCTTGAAATCTTTTAAAATCTCTTGCAATTTGTGGAAATCCTTGAAATTCTTTGAAATCTCTAACACCTCTCGAAATTTCTAGAAATTTCTTTAAATATTTTGAAATCCTTTGAAGTCTCTTGAAATCTTGTGAAAAGTTTAAAAAATTTTAGAAATCCCTTTAATCTCTTGAAATATTTTAAAATCTCTTGAAATTTCAAGAAATCCTTTAAAGTTCCTCGAAATCTCTGAAAATCTTTTAATGTCTATTGAAATTCTTAGAAATCCCTTGCAATCGTTTAAAATCTCACGAAATCTTTTTAAATCTTTGAAAATTTCTATAAATCCATCTAAATCTTTTGAAATCTCTTAAATTGTATAGAAATCTTTTGGAATCTCTTAAGATTCCTTGAAATGTTTTTAAGTCTCTTGAAATTTCCATAAATCTTTTATTATCTATTGAAACTCATAGAAATTTCTTGATATCCTTTAAATTCTCTGGAAATCTTTTAAAATCTCTTGAAATTTGTAGAAATCCCTTGAAATCCATCGAAATTCCTTTGAAATCTTTAAAAACTCTTAAAATTTCTAGAAATTTCTTTGAATATTCTGAAATTCTTTGAAGTCTCTTGCAATCTTGTAAGAGATTTTTAAATTACTAGAAATACCTTTCATAAAGTTACTAATAATAGTCTGCTAAATTGTTTCGTTAATTGTTTTTTTTTAATTCTTCAATTTGTAAATGCATGCTTAAGAACGAAGACCTCAGATGGAAAAATTTTTAATTCAAATATTTTAGAATTACACATTGTAAACTGAATGATTTCATAATTAGAAAAGCAAACAATTGAACCTAACATAAAAAAGTGGAGATTGAACTTATTTTGAATTGCACCATATCATATGATATAAAATTTTTAATATGTAAAATGATTGGATAGACTTTTCTTCTAAAATGTTGTAAAATTCCCGATCAGAAAACAATCTTACTGTCTTTTCCCGGGTTTACACTGTCTCGAAAAATTCCCGGCCATTTTCCGGTTTCCTCGGCTTCCTGGTCCAGCGCCTACCCAGCTGAAAAAGTTATATATAGCTTATATATACTGGACACGAAAAGGACATTTTTCATTTGTTTTATAAATTTTTCTGTATAAAAAAAAAATGAAAAATATCAGTCCACTATATATAAACTATATGTAACTTTTTCACCTGGGTAGAATCGAACTCTCATTGACAAATATGACTTTTAAGTATATTCTAAACATATATATATTTTTTTATGCTATTCAAAGGACGCGAGTCAAAATCAAGAGATAAGGAAATGCAGAATGAATGAGAATCGTTACTTACTATCACAATAAACAACGCAAATGCATGTGTTTTAAGCAAGGATCTGAATATCAAGGAACTCACCTGAAACAGTAAAAGAAAATATAAAGATTAGTCAAAATTCCTTGAAATCTTCAAAATCTTCTGAAATCTTACGAAATAATTTAAAATTCGTTAGAAATGTTTAAATCTGAGAAATCTTCCAAGATCCCATACAATCCTTAGAAATCCCTTAACGTATCTAGAAGTCCTATAAAATTTCATTTGCTCCCTAAAGTTCTCTAGAAATTGTTTGAAATTCTATTCAAATCCTTTGATACCATTTTCAAATCCCTTACAATTTTTGTAATCTCATGAAATTTCTTGTAATCCTGTACAATACTCTTGATATTTTTCAAATTCATTGAAATCGTTGAAAATTTTTTTAATCATTAGAGTTCTTGGAGACCCTATAAAATCGTGAAGTATCTTGAAATTTTTTGTAATCCTGTAAAATACCCTAAAATTGTTCAAATCCTTTAAAAATTTTTGAATCTTTAAAATTCTTGAAGATTCTATAAAATCGCAAATTATCTTGACATTTGTAATATCTCTTAAAATTTCTTCAACAATTTTTTAAACTTTAAAATCAGATGAAACTTCATGAAATAAAATCGATTAAAATGTCTGAAATCAGTCAAACTCCTTTGAAGTGTCTTGGAATCTATTAAAATCTCGTGAAATTTTTAGAAATACCTTGGAATTTTTCGAAATCTTTCAAATCTAAAAATCTTTTAAAATTTCGATTTTTCAGGCACTGGATATATAATTTTACCCAGTCTACTGACGAAGTTTGAAAAAATGTTTAAAGGCAAAGTGGAACAATAGTCGTTAGAAATATATTTTAAATAGGCCTTTATAAAAAAAATTGTAATTATTTAAAATAATTTTTAATAATGATTTTCTACGATGACACTTGAAAATGAGACATTTTCAAAGTGAAAAGATGTGGTGAGAGCAACAATTCTTTTAATATACCCGTTTTGCTCATTCTTCCTTCAGCTTTTTCAACCTTACCAATTACGCTAACGATCTCGGGATGTTTTCAGAATCGTTTCGTATAAGCATGCGGTATAATTTAATAAATAAACACTTTCATTATTCATTAATTTATAATGGCCTATGAAAATAATTATACACTGTAATCAATCCGTAAAATGAGGAAATGCAGATTAATTAATTTAAGTACTATCTTATTAGTTTCTACAAAATGCCTCTTATTTATTGCAAATCGTTTAAAGCAACTTTCTCTTAATTAAAATTAAATATTACATTACATTAGAAAGAAATTAATTAAATAGTCGTAAATGCGAAATCATAGAGACTTTTTAAATATTTTATGATGGAAGAAAATTGAATTGTTGTTTCCTCAATTACTAATTTATAATACTAAATCGCTATGCATATATTTATGATTTCGAATCAATTTTGTTTGTTAACGAGGTTCATGAAAAACAGAAAAAAATGAACATTTTGTATTCATAAAATTAAAATTCATCACCACTGGTTGATAATTAAAAATTTTCAGTTAAAAGATCAGTAATTACTTAAAATTCTGTCCTATTTACCTCATTAATTAAAAAACCGAAAGTTGTATATATTTATATTGAAAAAGATCACCAAGATCAAATTAGATTGTATTGAATAGTAAATTATTTATAATAAAGTAGATAGGATTTATAGACATAAAATTTATCAGAGAAATTTCTTACTCAGTGAATTCAAAAACTTCAAAATTAAACAAAAATTTAAGAAGAGAAAGTGAATCCATTTTAATTACGAATCTCTCGAATTGACTTGCATTAAAATTACAATTATGCAGTACTTAAAATTGAAAAGTATAGTTTGAACTTGTTTAGTTTGATTTTATGTTAATAACATTTGTCTTTCTTGAAAGTTTTACAACCTGAAAAAAACAATTTTTAAGTTATTATGAATTTGCTTTTAAAAGACATTTTAGAAGCTTCTAATTTATCAATTTTCTAGGTTTTGAGACTTCGAATTTGAACTAATTCTACTTTGAAGACTGCTATTTCAAAATTCAACAAAATATACGGGTCCACAAAAAAAAAATACATATAACTATCAACTTTCAATTAATTATACTTCATCAGAGGGTCCTAATATAAAATAAAAAAAATAATAAATTTAAAAAATAATATACATAATAATAGTAATATAATATAATATATGATATGATAATATATATATATATAAAATGATAAAATAATATAAAAATAAATATAAAGTTTTTTGCATAGTATTTTACATTTCCAAAATTTTATGTCCACAACCTCAACAATATACATTTCTATGATACGCCGTTTTACGTACTTTAGAAAATTTCATATTTTGCTGAAAATTCTACAATTAAATTAAAAAGTCATCCTTTTTTTGTTAGAAAGTCAACTATTATGGTAAAAAATTCGACTGCTGTGTTGAAAATTAATTTCTTTTTTTGAATTCACAATTTGGGGTTAGAAAGTCCTTTTTTTCATGGAAAATTTAACAGTTTTGTAGAAAATTAGTCTTCTTGGATTGAAAGTTCAACAATTTCGTTTTCATTTTTTTCTTTACTGAAAATTTTCTTCTTTGAAAATTGACCTTTTTTAAATTTATTAATTTGTCTTTGATATCTGAACAATTTGAATGCCAGATTTTAGTAAAAAATAAAATAAAATAAAAATTGATGGAAACTAATATTTGTATATAAAAATTATTTTTAAAGTGTTATTAATTATTATTTTTATCATTGTATCTATCTCAGAAATTTGAGGAACAAATGAAGCTACTCATTCCTGTAAGATATATGAATTATTAGAAGAAAAAAAAAGATTTTTATTCGCATATTACGAAAAAAAAAGTTTCAACTGAAGCTCGTTGTAATATTTGCAAAATTATTATTTTTATTTGCTCAAAAATAAAGTATTCAAACCACATTTTTTATTCATCAATCTCAAGAAGAGATGATATATTACTGAGCAATTATATTCCTGTAAATCATGCAACAATCATATTTAATATATAAAAGTTTCATTTAATCTTAATAAACAATAGCTCATTGTGTTATGTGAAACATTCTCTACAATTGAGCCGTTGGATAGTGTAAGGTCATATAATATTCACATGGCCGTTCCGGTTGGCCCCTGTTGTCTTTAAAATCGATTTTGAAAATTATATTTTTGAAATCTATGGCCATGAAATTTCCTACAAAACCATATATTTCAAAAACCTAATTTTCAAACTCGATGTTGAAGACAACAGAGGCCAACCAGAACAGCCATCTGAATTTTCAGGGTGGCCACTATTTTTTAAATTTTTGTCTCCCCGTTTTCTCCCGATTGTGCCGGTAACTATTCGTGATTTTTCCCGGTTTAGAAAAAAAAATATACTTGGTAAGCATCAGCAAACTTTTTTGCAAGAAATCTGTTGATTTTGAATCATATAAACAATTTAAAAGTCCGTTAGTAACCCAATTTTTCAATGCTATGTTTTAAACATTTTTAAAAAAATAATTAATAATTGTGAATTTCTAACTGAAAACGTCTGAAATTATATATATATATATGGAACGATTTAGTGCATTTCAATTAAAAAAAGGAGTTAAATAATATTGTGTAATTTCTAAGTCGGAGCGCTAAATATTAAACATTTTTTTAAATTGAAGAATCACGAAATTGAATTATTTCGGATTCAAATTTCGAAAACAGGACAATGTCAAAACGTTAAAAATTGAATATTTTAAGATTCGAATTTTGGAAAATACATCATTTAATATTCAGAGGAATTGAAATTGTATTATTTATAATTTAAAACTAAATTAAATCCTTCAAAGTCAAAGCTTCTAAGATTCTAGAATTTTAAATTGTTATTACATAGCAAAATTATAATTTCACATTAAAGCTGACAAGACAAATTTTTGTAAAATCGACAAATGAATTGAATTATTTGAAAAAAAAAACGTTGAAATCAATATTATTTTTAAATGGGAAACACTAAAAATGAAAAAATTTCTACTCTGGAAAAATTTTAATTACCGAAAATTGTGATATTGACACTTTTTTATAATGAGACTCTTTAAAATTTCAATTATTTTAGGTAAATTTAAATCGTTAAAAAAATTGATAACTTTCAAATTGCATGTTTATATTCTCCAAAATTCAACCAATTAAATCTAATTTGCGAAATTAAAACCTATGAAAGGAAAAAATAAAATATTTATCGTTCAACATAAATATTCAAAACTCTAAAATTTTAACCCTTTTTGAATTACCGAAATTATTCAATTACTGATGTATCAATTTCAGAAAGTTTAATTTTTATCTTGTTTTGTATTAAACTCAATTTTTAATTTCAAAACTTCCTTCAGAATTATTATAAATTCTTGAAATTTTCTAATCAAATGTTTTTAAATTGAAATTATTTATTTGTTTCAATGTTTAACCAAAATGCTGACAATTTTGAGATGTAAAATTAAAAATAAAAAAAAAATAATAGGAAAAAATATTGCTGCAATATGATTCACATTTTTGAAATCGTACAATTTTAAGATTTTTAATTTGAAATTGCTTATATTGAAACTTAAGATTATTAAATTCAAAACTGACTATCAAGGCTTTCATATGAAATTTTAAAATATCTAATGGCGAAATTGTCCTGACATTTTTAATATTTGATTTTCAAACGAAAACCATAATTTTGAATGAAAATTATACAAATTTTGAAGACGATAAATATATTATCGATAAGTATCATATAATATAGTATCAAGTGGCATTCAAAAAGACTGGATAGATTTTTTTACCAAAAAATATGATTTCTCTATAAAAAAATCATTTTTACTCAAAACTTACAAAACGCGCGAATTGTGAAATACGGGAAATCTCCCGGTGTAATATTTTTCTCCCGGCTTTATCCCAGTTTTCTCCCGGTGCAATTTTCTTCCGGCTTTTTCCCGGTTCTCCCGGGTGAGTGGCCACCCTGATTTTTTATGCCCTTACACTATTCAGCCATTGTTTATAGAGATTGGATAAGAATGCACTGAAAATGATATCTACTATATTTTTCTTGGTTTTATAAACCGATTTTCAGACGGAGGGAGAGTAGGGGAAGTTAGGGATGGGGAAACAGGGCGAATGAGGAGAATGGTAGTAGAGGGAGTGAGGGAAAGTAGGAAGAATATTGGAGAAGTAGGGGAAGTGAGTAGAAATAAGAAAAGGTAGTGGAAATTGAGGGGAAATGATTGAAGGGGAAGTTTAGGAAGCTAGAGAAATTTATGAGAGAGAAAGTACGGGAAGTTAGGGAAAGTAAAACAGAGTGCATGGGTAGGAGAAGTGGAGGAAATGAGTAGAAGGCAGTAGAAGTGTAGGGCAGTAGGGAGAATTGTTTAATGGAAAGTAAGGGGAAATGAGGAGTGAGGAAGTAGGGGAAGGAGAAAAGAGGGGAGGGCTATTACGAGAGAGGTGAAATGAGGGAAAGAAAGGTAGGTGAAGTGAAAGAAAGGAAAGAAGGAGAAATAAGGGCAAAGGTAGTAGAGAAGTGAGGGGAAATGAGGAAAGAGGATGTAGAGGGTGAGTGGGGGAATACGAGGCAAGTAGTGTAGAAGTGAGTGGTGGAAGAGCATAATGAGAAACAAGGGAAAGGGAAGAAAGCATAAATGAGCGAAAGCGAAGTATGGGAAATGAGAGAAAAGTAGAGGAATTGATTGGAATTGAGGCGAGAGTAAGCAAAGGAAGTGAGGAGAAATTAAGAAAGAGAAGTGGTAGACGTGAGGCAAATTGACACTAAGTAGATGAAATTATTGAAAGTTAGGATGACTAGTGAGGGAAGTGAAGGGCTAGTAGGTTAGTGTGGTTGAATAGGAGAGGGTAAGTGGAAGCTGGGGAAGGGTAGTAGGGGAAGATAAGTATCAGCCGGGACAGTGAGGAGAGGGGGAAATAGAGGAGAAAGTTAGTGAAGGACAAGGTTGCGAAGGGTGAAGTGGAGGATGTAATGAGAGGAAAGAAAAGCAGAGGAATGGATTAGAATTGAGAAGAGAGTAAGTAAAGGAAGTGAGGAGAAATTGGGGAATGGAAGTAGTAAACGTGAGGCGAAGTGACGCGAAGTAGAGGAAATTATTGAAAGTCAAGGTGACTAGTGAGGGAAGTTAAGTAAGGGCTCGTAGGTTAGTGTGGCTGTGTAAGGGAGGGTAAGGGAAGGCTGGAGGAGGGTAGTAGGGGAAGATAAGTGTTACCTGTGGCAGTGAGGAGAGAGGAAAATAGAGGAGAAAGTTAGTGAAGGACAAGGTTGCGAAGGGTGAAGTGAAGGAGGTAATGAGAGGAGAGAAAAGTAGAGGAATTGATTAGAATTGAGGAGACAGTAAGTAAAGGAAGTGAGGAGAAATTGGGGAAGGGAAGTAGTAAACGTGAGGCGACGTGACACGAACTAGAAGAAATTATTGAAAGTCAGGGTGACAAGTGAGGGAAGTGAAGTATGGGCTCGTAAGTTAGTGTGATTGAGTAGGGGATGGTAAAAGGTGGCTGGGAAAGGGTATTAGGGGAAGATAAGTGTTATCTGGGGTAGTGAGTAGAGGGGAAAATAGAGGAGAAAGTTAGTGAAGGACAAGGTTGTGAAGGGTGAAGTGAGGGAGGTAATGAGAGGAGAGAAAAGTAGAGGAATTGATTGGAAAGGAGGAGAGAGTAGGTATAGGAAGTGAGGAGAAATTAAGGAAGGGAAGTAGTAGACGTGAGGCGAAGTGACACGAAGTAGAAGAAATTATTGAAAGTCAGGGTAACTAGTGAGGGAAGTGAAGTGAGGGCTCGTAGGTTAGTGTGGTTGTGTAGGGAAGGGTAAGTGAAGGCTAGAAAAGAGTAGTGGGGGAAGATAAGTGTTAGCTGGGACAGTAAGGAGAGGGAAAAATAGAGCAGAAAGTTAGTGAGAGACAGCGTTGCGAAGGGTGAAGTAGAGGAATTGATTAGAAATGAGGAGAGAGTAAGTAAAGCAAGTGAGCAGCAATTAGGGAAGGAAAGTAGTAAACGTGAGGCGAAGTGACGCGAAGTAGAGGAAATTATTGAAAGTCAGAGTGACTGGTGAGGGAAGTGAATTGAAGGCTCGTAGGTTAGTGTGGTTGAGTAGGGAAGGGTAAGTGAAGGCTGGAAAAGGGTAATAGGAAAATATAAGTGTTAGCTGGGACAGCAAAAAGAGGGGGAAATAGAGGAGAAAGGTAGTGAAGGACTAGGTTGTGAAGAGTGAAATAAAGGAGGTAATGAGAGGAGAGAAAAGTAAAGGAATTGGTTAGAAATAAGGAGAGAGTGAGTAAAGGAAGTGAGGAGAAATTGTGGAAGGGAAGTAGTAGACGCGAGGTGAAATTGCACGAAGTAGAGGAAATTATTGAAAGTCAAGGTGACTAGCGAGGGAAGTGAAGTGAGGGCTCGTAGGTTAGTGTGGCTGAGTAGGGGAGGGTAAGTGAAGTCTGGAAAAGGTTAGTAAGGGAAGATAAGTGTTAGCTGTGGCAGTGAGAAGAGGGGAAAATAGAGGAGAAGAAAGTTAGTGAAGGACAAGGTTGCGAAGTGTGAAGCACAGGAATGATTAGAAATGAGGAGAGAGTAAGTAAAGGAAGTGAGGAGAAATTAATGAAGGAAAGTAGTAGACGTGAGGCGAAGTGACACGAAGTAGAGGAAATGATTGGAAGCCTGGGTGACTAGTGAGGGACGTGAAGTGAGGGCACGTAGAGTAGTGTGATTGTGTAAGGGAGGGTAAGTGAAGGCTGGAGAAGGGTAGTAGGGGATGATAAGTGTTAGCTGTGGCAGTGAGAAGAGGCGAAAATAGAGGAGGAGAAAGTCAGCGAAGGACAAGGTTGCGAAGGGTGAAGTGGTGGAGGTAATGAGAGGAGCGAAAAGTAGAGGAATTGATTGGAAATGAGGAAAGAGTAAGTAAAGGAACTGAACAGCAACCAATCATTCGACGTAAGGCGAAGTGACACAAAGTAGAGGAAATTATAGAAAGTGAGGGTGACTGGTGAGCGAAGTGAAGTAAGGGCTCGTAGGTTAGTGTGGTTGTGTAAGGGAGGGTAAGAGATGGCTGAAGAAGGGTGGTAGGGGAAGATAAGTGTTATCTGGGACAGCGAGGAGAGGGGAAAATCGAGGAGAAAGTTAGCGAAGGACACGGTTGTGAAGGGTGAAGTGGTGTAGGTAATGAGAGGAGAGAACATTAGAGGAATGGATTGGAAATGAGGAGAGAGTACATAAAGGACGTGAGGAGAAATTAAGGAAGGGAAGAAGTAGACGTGAGGCGAAGTGACATGAAGTAGAGGAAATTATTAAAAGTAAGGGTGACTAGTGAGTGAAGTAAAGCAAGGGCTCGTAGTTTAGTGTCGTTGAGTAGGGGAGGGTAAGTGAAGGCTAGAGAAGGGTAGTAAGGGATGATAAGTGTCAGCTGTGGCAGTGAGCAGAGGGGAAAATAGAGGAGAAAGTTAGTGAAGGACAAGTTTGTGAAGGGTTAAGTAAGGGAGGTAATGAGAGGAGAGAAAAGTAGTGGAATTGATTAGAAAAGAGGAGAGTGTAGGTACAGGAATTAAGGAAAAATTAAGGAAGGGAAGTAGTGGACGTGAGGCCTAGTAAAACGAAGTAGAGGAAATTATTAAAAGTCAGGGTGACTAGTGAGGGAAGTGAATTAAGGGCTCGTAGGTTGGTGTGGTTGAACAGGGGAGGGTAAATGAAGGCTGGAAAAGGGCAGTAGGGGAAGATAAGTGTTAGCTGGGGCAGTGAGATGAGGGGGAAATAGAGTAGAAAAAAGTTAGTAAAGGAGAAGGTTGCGAAGGGTGAAGTAGGGGAGGTGAAGTAGAGGAAGGGAGGGGGAAGTAGGATGAGTAGCATAAGTAGGAGGAGTAGGAGAAGTGGGAGGAGAAGGAGGAGTGGGAGAAGTAGAAGAAGTGGGAGGAGTAGGAGAAGTACAAAAGGGAAAGTATTCGGTGCTGGGAAAAAGTAGATATATTTGAAAAAGTAGAGTAGATCAAAGCCTGCACTTGATGAAAATTTGCCTAGCGCCAATAAGATAGCAAGAGAAGAATGTTAATCAAGTAGTGTGTTTTGGACAAATCCCAATCCCAACCATGTCACTTTATAATTATACGAAGAAGCTGCACGCGAGAGGAATAATCATCCAAGTAGAAGGAGATCGGTGCCATCGTTTAAGAAGTACAGGGAGCACTTCGTTCGATTTGTCACGTTGCAATTAATTGCAACCGCCGCCGGATTAACGACTTTAATTACGCCTCTGGGCTTCTTTTTCATCTTCTTTCTCCTCTTTCTGTATCGTACGCGCCTCAACTGGGAGGTGCATCCTTATATACGGGCGGTATAAGTTATTCTTTCTTTTCCGTATGCAAATTCAGACCTTGCTGCCAGTTTTACTCTTACAGGGTCAGAGATGAGGTATATCAGATAAAAAGGATGGAATCGCAGAAAACGATGATTGGTCGACCCTTCCACGGACGTACGATATATTTATGCACCGCTGCGATACACTGCGGTCTCTCTCGATGGCGCCAAAAATAAAATCAAAGATTCGAAATTATTTGAATAATTTATTAATTATTTATTATTATAACTTATTATGAACCATTATTTTTAGTTGAGAATTTATCTTTACTAAAGGAAGGGTATGTCGAATTTAAAAAACCTCCAATTCTTCATATTTCGAGTAAAAATATTGCATTGTCAACAAAGTATTTACTTTATACCAAAACAGATGACTTTTCTACCAGAAGATTATTTTTTAATCCAAAAGGACTAATTATCTATCTAAAAATACGAATTATCAACAAAAGAGTTGAATTATGTATATAATACTATATTCTAAATATACTTTTTAATATGTTTTTCAAAAGTTGTAGTAGTAATCATAATTATAGCGTATCATCCGTGCGATTTGCACATTATGAACAGCCAACCGATAAATGCTAAAAATTAAATTGATTACAATACTAGATTTTACAGCCGAAAATGCTCTCAAATCAGGGGCAGTAGGGTGATTTTTCACAGAGCAGGACAACCAATAGGGGAATAATTTATATTAATGAAAATAATGAGTAAGTTTCATATTTCTAAGATTTTTTATCAATCTCTCTCTCTCTCTCTTTATATATATATATATATATTTCATTTTCCACAAAATAGTTGAATTTTCAATCCAAAAAGATGACTTTTGGCATCAATCTCTCTATGCATCTCACTATGTGTGGATGTACCTTCAAGCTTTCCAAGAGACAGATGATAAGTCTATGGGAGGTTGAATCGAAATCTTTGCGGTAGTCAATCCAGGCCATTGACAGGGCGAGTTGATGGGCTGCAGCGTCTGTAATTCTCTGGTTTGGGCAAGTTGATTTTTTCATTAAGATTATAGTGCGTTCTAAAACCAGCCACTACGGAATAGGCGTCTCCGACTTCGAATATGAGGTGAATATGCGGGCCAAATTGTCGCAAAATTCCTTAAAGCAAATGATATTGGCAGTATCTTCTTTCAACTTGAGTGTTTTCGGGATCTTGTTTACCTCTTTCCAAAAAGTCTCTACCTGGTTGGGCTTGGGTGGATTTCGAACAGAAACAGGGTGTTCACTGAAGAGGCGAGATGGGTCAGCGAGAAACTTTTGATTCTTCCTGATCCATCTCTTCCTCTTCTGTATTCTCCTCCTTGCGTCAGATAACAGCTTTATTTTGTCAACAATATACTGCTTGATTGTCAGCAGGTTTGACTTGTTCAGTGTGTCATTCAAGATCCTCAGTTTTTGGGCGAAATTTCGAACCCTTTCCGTGAACGGTCTACCAGATGTTATGTAGTCAATCACACATTGAACACGGGAAGCATTCTGACTTGCCTATCCAATCTTCTTGTTCAGTTGATGCAAGCGTCTTGTGGTTGGAGTCTTGAAGAGATTTCTCCACTTCTTTAAATGAGCCAAGTAGATATTAACGTTATCAACTTCAATCATTTGGACGTCAAACTTTTTTTTACAAAATATATTGATAAGAATGTTATAACTGTCATTATATTTCATGACTAAGAAATGGTTAATAATCTACTGTAACTATTTCATTTTCATTTATTAAATCTACATAAATTCCGAATCTACTGAGTAACAGCAAAACTATTTTACATTTCTCAGCAATTAAACTTCTTGTTACTTTAATACCGTCATTAATTTAAAAAATACAGACTTTCAATAATAATTTTGCATCTCGCAACTTATGATAAATGTAACTACGGCGTTTCTCAAAATACGAATCATCTCGGACGGTCGACTCCACCGTCACAGAGAGTCGAACTGATCATCACAGAGGGCCGATTAGATCATCTCGGGTGGTCGACTCACTGTAAAAACTAGAGATCTCTCTTTTTACGGTATCATTTTTCTCGTGTCCTGTTTTTGAATAGGTTAACTTGATGCTGGTATTTGCAATGCAAAATAAACGATTGTGGAATTCCACTAGTGGTCTCATTTTAGTATAACTTAAGACAGTATTTTCTGAGCCTCATTGTAATACCTGAAACTAGACCTGAAATAATACTTTGTTTTTACAGTGGTGGATCATCTCAGATAGACGACTTGATTTCCTCGGATAGTCGACCTGGCCGTCTCAGAGGGTCGATTTGATTATCCCATGTCTTCTATATATGTCGTTCTTATTCTACCTACGTTATAAATATATGTGATATTCCATTCTCTCTGATATAAGAGACTGGAAATGATAAAATTCAGTAGGATCTGCACAACCTGAAAATTTATATAAAATACGATAATATATTGTTTGGAGCAAGGGAGGCTAAGGACAAGGCGTCTGCACTGAATCGTAAGATTTCAAATACTGGAGTAAATTCAGGAACCGATATAAATGCATATCACACATCTCGTTACTTTCTGTATTATTAATGAATGATGAAATTTTTAGCATGTTTTCACTCAGAAACGACACAGTGACAACATATTGATAGCTGAGCGTCGATTGATGCCTTTGTTCTTAATCCCTTGCAAGCATCAAATCTGACGTAGAAAATTTAAAAGAAAAAACTTAATAAACAGCAAATATGACGCTGAAAGGCTGAACGATATTCGCTCACTCCGAAAATGGTCTCGGCCTTTTAATTTTCACACGCATAATTGACGAGGAAAGATTGGCTCCCCGCGACGGGTCATCTGCTCCTCCGCGGATGGTTGAAATGAGTGAAAGGAAGATGATCGAATTGACCATCCTGGAAGGATACCTTGATTATTCGGATGCTGAGTCTGAATTTCTAATAACAGTCGGATAGATTGGCCATAAAATCAGAGTTTCTCTGACTATGTCAACAAAATTATTTAAGGTCCTTTCGACCATCTAGAAGAACAATGGGCATAGGAATTATTATTCCTATGTCCATGAGAAGATCTGACTGACTCTCTAAGTCGCACTCGCAACATTGTATTAGTTATCTTAATTATACACATTAGAAATTATATAAATCCATATTCTTATTACACATTGTATTGTAAGCTGATACAGACAAAATCGGATCAGAGATGTATATGGCACAATTTGGCAGGAAATTGGTGGGAATCGAACTCGGGTTTCCGGAAAGGCAGCAAGGCCATTTTATGGTTATGATGGTTATTATTTCTACATTCTAATTCGAAATACACGAATTACATTTTTCGCCAATTACTGCCCAGATCTGGATGAGAATCGAAGAGAATCATTTAATGCGTAATATATTACATAATTTTAATAGAGAATTAAAACAAGAAATATAACTTATTTTCATTTTAAATATTACAAAAAATCGAAAATTATAGTGAACTTTAAAGGAATTACCTAAAGTTATAATTATATATTTTCAATTTTATTTCTTGAGGAATGTGCCTAATAGATGATGAAATTTTTTGAATAATTATAATTTCATTAGAGTGTCTACGTGTACCGCAAAACTGCGGCCAATTGTACCGTAATGTCGGTATAAATGGCGCCCTTTCCAGGTTCCAGGTTATATAATTCAAGATAAAAAGAGTTAATTCTAGACTTTCAGGATTGTAATTTATTACGCTTTTTTTAAACCGCTTTCGATTAAAAATACTCGGCATTAAAAGAAAAGAAAATATAAAAACTGCGTTCACACTGTCTTATCATTATCAGCTCTTACACAAGTGCACTACTCTACAAAGGTTACTTACAGCAAAATTATAGCCATTCTCTCCTTTTCCATTCACCGACCGGCAACGCTCTATCGAACGATCGTAATCTCTGAAAACGATTAGAATGCATGACCAATATTTTACAAGGCCTCTAATCAAACCTCTAAATATTATTTATAAATTATAATTCCTTGTATTAATTTGTTGGTCTAGCGACGATTGATTACCATTATTTCAAGTCATAGTGTAAATATTTGGGTTAATCTCTGAATAAAAAGCAAACCAAAAAGATTTAATTATTTGGAATTAAGTCAATTATTTTGTAATAAGATCAATTAGCCAAATTTTTTAAATTGTTTTTATTTACTTAAAAGAATAGTCATGAGATTGCATCTCTCCGCGGCAAAGTGGGACAAAAGAAGTTTTTCTGGGCAAATTATTCCCATTTTTGCAACTACTTAAATTTATTGCAAACATTAATCAAACATTTAATCCTTGAAAAAGGATTAAAAAGGAGATGAAAAATTAAAAAATTAATAAAAAAATTTGTCGGAAATAAATAATATGTACGATTTGTTAATACCTGACAAAAAAGGTTAATTCTTTAAATAAATTGGACTTATATTCAATAAATATATATATACATATACACTATATAACTATAATAAATGGAATTAATTAGTTATTTATTTAAATACATTTTATAAAAAAATCAAATATAGAGTAAAAATTGAAAGACCGCCGCTAGATCCAGAAGCACAAGCACTGCAACCAACACAACAACTGACAGTGAAATTTTAATTGTTCATAGACACGGTTGCTCACTTTAAAAAAATAACGCATATTTTTTAGTAAAATTGTTTATAAAAAGAACAATTTTGGCTCATTGATAAAATGACATAAAGGTATAAGGCTAAGTTATTAAGCGTTACTTCCGTTGAAAAAAAAAACGAAATCTGCGGGTTGAAAATTGACGGATATCTGTTATTGTTTTATAAAATTTATTTAATTAAAAAACAAATTATATCATGTGATACAGTCTCATAATAAATATGGTATTTTCTGAGTCATTGGTAGTCGATTTCGTAACGAAAAAAAATGTTGACAAGTAGTCAAGTTGTGAATTCGTTTATAAAATGAAAAATTATTGTTGGTTGGTAAAGTATACTAAGAGAAGAATTTTTCTATGTAATTTAAAATTGATTCCGTTGAAAGAACGAAATCTACCGGTTGAAAATTGACGAAAATTTGTATTTGCTTATCAAATTTATTTAAAGAATTAACCATTTTTATCAGTTATGGAAAAATCGTACATATTATTTATTCGCCACAAATTTTTTATTCATTTCGTTAAGGAAACGAAGTCTTTATATTGCAAAATGGCTAAGATTTAATCTAAGATTTGCTTATTAATTTTTTTTTTAAGATTAACAATTACTCTGTATTAAAAAAATGATAACCAAGAATTAATTTTACGTATATCCTGAACAAAAAATAAAGTCGCCAAATATTTTTAGTTTTGAGCTAGTAATTTCACTCAAAAATTTGTTAATGTAAAAATAAATGTTTAAATGTTGTAGTCTACTGGATATTATTTTTAAGAACTGTCTTTACTGATTTCATGATGTTTTACATAAATATATGTAGTTGCAAAAAGATGGGGTCGTGTATAAAAAAAAATGTTGAATGTCAACTTTGTTGTTAAATAACAAACAAAAAATACAAAAAATGTTTTAGTCGATTCTCATAAATCTCTTCAAAATTCAATGAAATTTTATTTGGAAAAAATGCCTAAATCGGATCAAAATTGTAAGCTCTAGACTAATTTGCCTAGAAAAACTTTTTGGCTGAGGGGCCATCCATATGACACGTGGACAGTTTAGGGGGGAGGGGGGTATGGCGAAATTCCACGCCTTTTCCACGAGGTGACCGGGGGGGGGGGCTAGAATCCACATGGACATACGTTCCCCTAAATCTGCGAAAAATATACTGAAATGAGACTAGGTATACTCGAGGTACACTCGAATTTTTACATTCTCATCTCAATGAGAAGGTATTGGTTTGATGTGAAAAATGGCTTTCGCGGATTCTATTAAATCTCGACGTCTTTATCCAGCTGTTTTGGATAAAAATTCAAAAAGTGAGAGCATTTGAAAATTAAAAAAAAACGAAAATTAACATGTTAAGCCAAAAAACGCAAGATATGAAAAAAAAAAGCCAAGAGAAGAATAACGTTGGTTTTTGAAAGCCCTACAAGATTATGAGAAGAACTTTTTGAATTTTCTTAAAAAATAAAAACTTCAAATTTTGATCGCACAAAAAATAATTCAAAATCAAAAATTCCATTTCGCGTTCAAACTATGTAAGATACAATAAAATGAATCAACAAAAATTGTGCACCCAAAAAATCTACAAATTTGTTATTAATCACTTTTTTATAGGACACCTAGTTTTTTTTATTTGGAAAAAATAACATTAAAAATAAAAAAATAAAATGTTTGGACAAACGACATAAGCTACGAAAAAAAAAATATGATGAAAGTTGTTCACCCTAAAAAGAGCTACAAATTTGTTAATCATAATTTTTTGATAGTATGCGTAGTTTTTTTTTATTCGTAGAAAAACGAAATTAAAAATAAAAATTAAATTTTTGGACAAACGACACAAGCTATGAAAAAAAAAACGAATTGACAAAATTTCCTCTTCCGAAAAAAAGTGAAAACTCATCAAAATTTATCATTACAGTACCCTCTCACTTAGCGCGAAAGTCTGGGACTGGAATTCGCTCTAAGTGAGTACCCCCACTACATCGGTTGAGAAAATCAAATCTATGCAAAAAAGATAATGTCAAAATTTGACAGTTGAGTCAGCATTGGGAGAGAATATTCAAAAGGTTATTCTACAAATTTGACCTACGAATCCTTAAAAACTTAGTGTTTTCTTACGAGTGTTCTTTGAAAAAAAGATTAATATTTGAGAACTCTGAATAGGCATTAAGTTTCTTTTCGGTATAAAATTGCTAGTGATTTATGAATCAGGTACTTAAAATTAAATAAATAATTCAGTAATAACCTCCTGAGTATGTTACATTGAATGTCAATATTTAAAACAAAAATATGTTTACACGCGAGCATTTTCTTTAATGCGTGCACTTACATGTGTCGGCAGTGGAAGCAAAACAAGTTAGGGGAAGTCGCGATATCTGGCAGTGCGATAAGTGGAAGGGTACTGTACTAATTTTTTAATAGGACGCGTAATTTTTGTTCAATTCGTAAAAAATAACATTAAAAATAAAAAAATTAAATATTTTGAAAAACGACACAAGGTACGCATAAAAATGAATAGACAAAAATTGTTCGCCCAAAAAGGATCTACAGATTTGTTATAAACTCTTGTTATGAAAGTCTATTAGAAATAAAAAAATGAACTATGTGAAAAAAGGACGCAAGCTACAATACAATTTTATTTAACAAAATTGTCGCCTAAATTATATCTACAAATTTTCTTAGAACCACCTTACACTATGTTGCGTATTCTTAGTTTAAATCGTAAAAAGTAACATTGACAATTAACAAATTAAATTGATGGAAAAACGACATAAGTTGCAATGAAATGTATAATAAATTTTTTTTGTAATAGGATGTGCACTTTTTGTTAATTGGAAAAAACAAGACTGAGAATAAAATGTAATGCAAAATAAGAAATAAATATCAAAGTAATCATGAAAAATAAAATTTGTACTTTATTTTGTAATATCTGAATAAGCAGCCCCAGACCGAGGTACAGAAACAAATATAATATACATTGGCATAATAGAGTTGACTATCATGCAGAAGAGTTCGCATTTTGGACAAAATCGAGTGCGAAGTAGAAATGCACGCCGAGATAAGAATTTCTCGAATCTCGCCTGATATTGCCCGTATTCGAGATATTTTTGTTGTCGAGAACTTTTGGTTATCAATTTTTTTATCACATCCCGTCCCGAATTCAATATGCAATATCGCCAATAAATTTCGAGCTCATCAGATTAATGATTTGATACTAAATCAAGTAATTAAGTATAATACTTTTACAAAATCTAACCAATCCATTGATAAAACCGTAGATTAGAAAATTGTAAACAAATTTAAAACTTCAAAGGGTAGAAAATATAAAGGAACTAGCCCAATTTCTCATAACCACTAAAACAAGAAAACAAATATAAAATATTTGTATGCAGAAATGAAATTCATTTTAGTAACAAAATTATTTATATCTTAATTTTGTTCACAATTTTTTAACCTAGTGGTGTTATAAATGAAGTGGTAAGTTTTTGTACAATTATTTTACTTCGGTGAATATTAAATTATAATTATGATGACCATGAAGCTTCCAATGCTCTGTTTTGGCCTTTTCGTTTCTTTTCATGTGATTCCACTTCCATATTTCCCAAATTCTGATGCATTATTTTTTATATTTACGCGAGATGTAAAATTTTAAATTTTATCGAGAATCTTACCCGATCTTGCTCGTTTTCGGAGATTTTCGACCAAAATCACGAAATGCGACACAACTTCTCGCTATCGTCAGTCGGGATGGTTCCCGACATCGATGTTTTCTTGTCTCGTCCCGCCCGAATACATTTCTAGTGCGAAGCACGAGAGATGTTGTAAGAATGTGTTTGTTAAAGCCGAAGGAGCTTTAACAAAAGAGAATTCATAATCACTGAATTACATTTGTCGATGCTTCGACCTTTAATTTTAAAAGGCCTGTGCACAAATGTGGGGAAATACAAATTAACATTTTTAAGAACAAAGCAACGGTCTTTCAAAAGATGTTTGAGGCTTTCGATGTTTCAGCTATATTACTTTCAGTAACTTAAACTAATTAGCTCATTTACTAATTTAACTAAATAATTAAAACTTGACTGATTTAACTAATTTAAAAGAGATAAAACACATGGTACCATACGAAACCGCCAGCAGCTGATGGTTTAAATAGGAATAATAATAGGAATAATTAAATAGTTATATAAATAATATTTAAATTGATGAAATATAAAAAATATAATAAATCAAACAATTAATAAGGAATAAAAGGAGCCCTGGTGTAAGCCGTTCCTATATAATTTCGCTTGGCTCAATTTGTTGACAACGGGGTCCACAGGGTCGAGAGAGAGGCCAATAATATCTATATTTCCATCAAATATGTCCACGTGGACAAAGTATGAGGGGGGGGGGGTATTCGACAAAATTCAATGGCTGTCCACGGGGGGGAGGGGGGGGGCGAAGGTGGCGAAAAATTGTCCACGTGGTATATGGATGGCCCATAACTGTGCGCGGGTTCGATTCCCGCTGATAAATATAATTTGTGAAATATCTAATACACTCTAAGGTAAAAAATACTTGTTTATTTACGAAAATTGGTACAAGTTATATCCAAAGAGATACAATATAAGATGTCAACCTTATCTCGTAATCAAAAATTTTTATAAAAAAATAGATTTTTATATAGACTTTTCTGAAATTTTTAAGAACATTCTACGTTTTAGGATATTCTAATGCTCCGGCATTTCCAATGTAGATCGTTCTAGAAATTTCTGAACTTTTCTAGAATATTCTGGAATATTCTCAACTTTTTTTCAATATTCCGTAATGTTTCATAATTTTTTAGAATGGTCCAGAAATATAATTTGATTCATTATACTAGAACATTTCAGGCGTTTTAGTATTTTTCCAGAATATTCATTATGTTCTAGAATTTTTCTGCAATGATTTAAATGGTTCTAGATTGTTGCGGACTTTTCCAAATTATTCTGGAATATTCTCAAAATTTCTAGACTTTTGTTAATATGTTATTGACTCAGTTTTTCTTTATATCTGGTATTAATCTTGTTAATTTGTTTTATTTAATTTTAACATCAATTTTTAATAATTTGCTTCATTTAATTATGTATGAGGCCACTATTAAAGATTTATGTAACAAGATACAGAGGATTGAATGCAGACCCAGTTCTGTCTTAGTATACAGAGAATGTCCAATATTTAATTACGAAGGCATTTCCGGATATTTGATACACACATTTCTAAATCCCTTGTATCAATTTTACAAAAATGCTGCGAGTCTCGGTCTGAGATAGAGACAATTTTATGTAATTAAAGTAAGCCAAATTAATTGAGAGTCTTATTCAAAAGTATGGATAAATTCGAATCAAATGACTATTTACTGAATTTCTATGCATAGTGATACTATCATCTCTTAGGGAATTCTCAATGATTGAAGTAAACAAATGTACGTCACAGATTTGAAGTAAAATTTCACTAATTCAATTTCTTCCAGGCATTTGGTACTTTTTTACCGTATTAAGTAGGTAAAGCACGTTTCTTTACAAAAGCGACTCATTAAGGGGCCCTGATGAAAATTACAAATTTGATTTAAATAACTATGACGCGTCCCGAAATATTTTTGAAAAAATTTACAACAGCTAAATTAAACTAGACAAAATTCTGAAAAAGATGAAAAAAATACTTTCTATCTCTGATAGACGTCGAGTTATGACTTTTCAAAGAAACCCAATCTAAAAAAAGAGGCCGAAATTTAAATTCTGAAGTTTTAATCTGTACTTTGGAACCTATTAATTTTACGAAAAAATGTTCTGAATGTTCATCACGATAGACGCAGTTTCGAGTAATTAAAAAAAATACCTATCCCCAACATATCATATGTAACTTATGGCCTGCCAAATTTGACCGCTTTTGACCTATTTTTCAGGGCAAATTACTCGTGTTCAGTTTTTTCAAAACACTTTGTTTTTGGTTGAAGCTACGTTAATGATACCAGAGAAAAAGTTATAGTCTAGTAAATTATGCGTAAATCTAAAAAAATGATCTAGCCTTGATAGGTCGAGAGTTATGACTCTTGAAAAAAAAACAATTTTTTTGCTATTTTCAGCCAACATTTTTTTTTAATAGTTCCGTGCTTCATTTTTCATTTTTCGTTGAAAAAGCCATTTCTTGTTCAACCATTGTTTAAATAATACTTTGCGCAATATAAATTTTGTGCATATTTGATACATAATTTTGTCGAAAATTCATGTTATTGGTTGAGGATTCAACTATTTTGTTAAAAAATTATCTTGATTGATTGAAGGTAACTGGTTGAAAATTATTTTTTATATTTATGTTAAAAATGCCAAAAATTTATAAACTAAGCATCGCAGAGGAGAAAATCATCGTTAATTGTTGATAATAAAAGAATATGTAAAGAATTTCATTACGCAATTATGCAATGAATGAAAAAATAATTGAATAATTGACTAATTGATTGAATGATTGACTGATAACATACTTAGTATCAGGAGATGGACTACATAGTAAAAAATTGATTTTTTTGTGTGTAAAATTCACTCTTTTCCACACCACTCCGGAGGTAGAATATCAGGCACTTTATTTATTAGTTTCCCCTAAGACAGTAGAAATCGTTACGAGAAATATGATTATATATATATATAATATTTCTTTCCGAAGTTAAAAAAATATTTGTGAACATATAGAAAATAATATTTATAATTATATAAATGTATGGTTCGAACAACATTATTTAATTATTATAATAATTTTATTTTATAAAAATTAATTTACATTTTATACGTACATATAAAAATGTTAAGTTTGAATTAGAGTTCATTTTACAAAACAATTTCCAATTTTTAACGATGTACTCCATCTTCTGATACTAAGTAATTTATGAGTAAATTATTCAGTCGATCAGTTATTCGATTAGTTTTTTAATTTATTGCATAATTGCGTGATAGATTTTTTCTACATATTCTTTCGTTATAAAGATTTACAATAATTGTTTCCTCTGCGATGATTAGTTTATCGATTTTTTCATTTTTATCATAAAATAATACAATGTTCTACAACTAATCCCTTCAATAACATTTTTTATAAATAATGAATACACAAAAAATTGATTGTGTGAAGAGTATCATTTAAACAATAGTTACAAATTAATTTTTTTTTCAATGAAAAATGAAAAAATGTTCCTATTGAAATTTTCCTGATGAGGACGCCTAAAAGGCCTCAAAACATGTTGGACCCAGGTAGTATAGAAAAGACGGATAAATAATAAATAAATGAGAGAGAAAGAGAGAGAGAGAGAGAGAGAGAGAGAGAGAGAGAGATGGTTTTGGATGTCTCTTTCTTCTCCCTCTTTTCTCAATTGTCATATATCTGTCTCTAATGAACCGTTTGTCAATGTTTTTTGTAAACATATTTCTCTTATTTTAACTCTTTTTGTGCAATTATTTTGTATAAATTGAATTTCTTGAGTATTTGTTTTTTTAAAAACTGTTTTTTGACGAACATAATTCTTTTTTAGCCTTCTTGAGCATTGCCGCCCCAAGCATTGCCGCTTGCCCGGTTTCTCGCTCAAGCGCTACCCCCACTTTAGCTTCGCTCGCGAGGACCGATGAATTTCATGGCCAACGCTCCGAGGATTACCGGGAACGAAACAGCCGAATCTGAAGGTTTTTTTTTCGGCCAAAATCTTGAAGCTTTTCAGTCAAACCAATTTTTCGTTTTGTTATACACATATAAGAAATCAATATGAATCACTTTTGTACACATGTATGTACACTAGGGTGATTAAAAAAACGCTTTTCGAGCTACAGGGCAAGTCCC
>JAABKJ010007545.1:267260565-267366536 GCA_011634705.1 Andricus grossulariae
AGAAAAAAAATCCCTGATTTTCTTTTTCGAATTTCGAATATTAACACATGCCACCGGGCACTTCAAAATCCAATTTGAATAACATGGGGAAATTTTGGATTTTTGTAAAATTGAACTCATACTTCAGGGTTTGATCGAAACGTGCCGACTTCTTTAGGTATTGCAGATGAGTACCTATAAAATGAAATCATACTCATAACTTTTATTTTTAACAAACCCTTATCCATCCACAGCGCCCCAAATATGACCCAAAAATAAAAAAATACATTTTTACGTATTACTGTTACTGTTTAGAAATTTCCGTCGTCTTTTTCATACAGATAATTACTAATGGACAATTTGAATATTTCTCGTGACTTTTTAAACAATTTTCAATTGTTAAAACAAATGCAACTTATTTAAACAATTATTTATTTCCAAAAAATGTACAAAATAATCGTATTTTCTGATTGAAATGTAATAGTTTGTCATTTTTTGGAGTAGTAACATTTTTTAAAAACATCACGTAATTATTTAAACAATTACTTATTGTTTATTCTCAAAATTTCTAAAAATTGAGCCAGACATGTTCAGTTTTTTCTCAAATTGGTATCCTATGCTGCTTTTTGTTGAATAATTATATAATTTTGATACATATATTTTACTGTTCAATAAATTTCTATTTGTTTAAACAATTTTAATTTGTTTAAGCAGTTTTCTTTTCGATAACTTAAAAAAAATAAAATAAAATACATATAATTATTTTTCTGACTGTATAGTGTATAGAAAGAATATATTAACCATGTTTAATTGTTTAAACACATATAATTGGTTTAAACAATTATTTTTCCAACAATATTTTTTAAATCGTATTTTCTGAATTAAACATAATATCGAATGATTTCTAGGAGTAGTAAATTCTGTTAAAAACGTCGTGTCATTGTTTAAACAATTTTTATTCGTTCAAGCAGTTGAAGAATAGTCAATATTCTATAAGCTACCCATTTTTAGGCCACACAATCACCAAACTCCAAAGCACATTCAAGAGATTAACGCAATTCTAAAAGAAGAATATAGTTTTACGGAAGAAAATATATTTGAATTCGCTCAGCCCCTTTCCGAAGTTCCAAAAGAAAATCTTCCTCTTTAAAGATCCATATCAATACACAAACATCCAACTTCATAAAAAAAAAAACCACTCAACTCTCATGTTTAATTAATTTCAGAATGGCGAGACAAAGCACGCCACAAACACTCCAAAAAGTACCATAAAAGTCAGGAGAAACACACAAAGCGAACCGCTCCCCTCGAGCACTCAAACGCGAGTCCGATTAGATGACAATGATATATACGGTTGTAAAAAGTGACAAAAGTACAAACGTGAAAAAGAGAGTGGGAGATATATTTAGAAAAGGACAAAGAGATACTTGGTTATTAAAAGTCGAAACTACCCTAAAAAAATGTCGGATTGAAATGTATTCAAAAGTATTGCACTTTAAATGTGAAGTTCTTACCAAACAGATTTCACGACATCATCTCGTGAATTCAATTCAATACGTTGCAATCGTATTCATTTTTCTGCTTCGCTTTCAATAACATTGAGATACATTTTTTCGCATTCAAATGAGCGGCTGTGTGGAAAAGTACTATGTTCTTGTGTTTTTAAAAGGCTCTTCTTTCTTATTTGTTTTGTAAATACTTTATAAAAAAACGAATAACAAGTGACTTCTGAAAATGCAAGAACGCCGTTATTGCACCCAACTGGTCAATTACATTCTAAAGCATTGAAAAATATTTAAACTCTCGAATTAACACGCATTTAACGCGAAATATCTCATTAAGCATTCAAAGGTATTCAAGTTTTCGATGTTGTATGCGATTTTTCGCATTAAGGGTGTTCGTTAAATCCGACTTGGATTTTTTTTTATAGGTACGGCACAGACTCAATATATAATTTTTCTCAAGTATTTGAGAACGAAAGAAAGAAAACTTGTCAAATATCCGGGGTTTTGCGAGATCTTCGGATCAATAAAATGTAGAGCAATGAAGCCTTTTGCTGAGGCAATAATTATTTTTACGGAAATTATAAATTTTTCGAAATGGAGAAATCTTTGGATAGCAGAAGACAGCATTTGAACGGCTACAACCGTTCGAAAATTTATTTTTTACTCACAATTCTGATATCACAGAAGCATTTGCAGGCGTCATCCTATATCTGAAGACCCACAACTTCCAAGTTTTGTAATATCGTAATATATAGTTGGGCGACTTAATAAACTTTTAATTTATGAATAAATTTGCAGAGGACCTAATTTGGAAATGTCAGAAGTCGAAATTGATGGTTTTGGAATTTATTTCTGAGTGACTTGATACATTTTTTAATTTATAAAAAAAGTGGATACTTGCCAGTTTTGTAATGTAGGAATTATCAATGTGGAAAATTTTATAAAATCAAAAAGAACAGTTGGGCGACTTGATAAACTTGGAATTTATAAATAAATTTTCAGAGGGACTAATTTGGAAATTTCAGAATTCAAAATTGATGGTTTTGAAATTTATTGCTGGGTGACTTGATACATTTTTTAATTTATAACGAAAAGTTGACACTTGCCAGTTTTGTAATGTTGGAATTATCAATGTGTAAAATTTTTTAATATCGTAATTTATAGTTGGACTACTTGATAAACTTGGAATTCATAAATAAATTTGCAGAGGGCCTCATTTGGAAATTTCTGAATTCGAAATTGATGGTTTTGAAATTTATTGCTGGGTGACTTGACAAATTTGTTTATTTATAAAGAAAAGTTGACACTTCTCAGTTTTGTAATGTTGGAATTATCAATGTGGAAAATGTTATAATAACAAAAATAACATTTGGGCGACTTGATAAACTTCGAATTTATAAATAAATTTGCAGAAGGCCTAATTTGGAACTTTCAGAATTCGAAACTGATGGGTTTTGAATTTATTGCTGGATCAATTGATAAATTGATAATTTCAAAATTTTCAAATTATAATTTCAAACTGAATAAATTTACAAATTTACATACAACCATAAATTGGTTTATCCACGAAATTGGTGCATTTGCAGATGCTGTCTGCAAAAACTATTTTAATATTTTGTAGTCAATTTCATTCAGATTTGTTATTTTTATTTCTCAATTCAAAACTGCGGCTGAGACTCGAAGCCTGGACTCGCGGTCGATAAGGAGTGGTAATGTGTGTTTTGGACTTCAGAGCATAGGAGCACGAATTTGACAGGTCGTCTGCATGCCGTGTTTGCTTTGCTGCTTACAACTACAGTATTATGGTCTTCACATACACAGAACATCTCAATTTTGTACCCACTTTTCTCCATTTCGCGACGTATTTAGCAAAAATGAGGTTCACTATCATCAAGTTGTGGGTCTTTCGAAAAATGTATAATTTCCGTAAAAATGATTACCTCAGCAAATGCTTCATTCCTCTACATTTTATTGATCCGAGGATCTCGCAAAACCCCGGATATTTGACAAGTTTTCTTTCTTTCGTTCACAAATACTTGAGAAAAATTATATATTGAGTCAGTGCCGTACCTATAAAAAAAAATTCCAAGTCGGATTTAACCAACACCCTTAAAAAGAATTGGCCTTCCATTCCAAATGCGAGTTTGTCTCAACAATGGTAGAAGTTTCGGAATCATTTGGACTGAAAATGATTACGGCTGAGTCCGTCTAATTTCGAGCAATTGAATCCGTTTTATTCCGCGTGAAAGCGAAACCTGTTGCCGAATACAGTCTCTTGCAGCCCGCGAAGAATTTTATAAATCCAGACCGAACCAATCCGTTTCTTTGAGAATCAGTTCGAATGAGTTCAAATGACTCCGTATTGACTTGTGTATAATTTCAGTCCCTATCCGAACTTATGAAGGAAATTAATTCCAAATGAGTCCGACTGACTGCCAGGAATTTTTTTATACTTTCAGTCCGAATCAATTCGCATGTATCCGAATTTTTGCAAGAAATTCATTCCGAATGAGTCCGAATGATCTAGAAGTTTGCCCCCCCCCCCCACAATTACTCCGATTGAATACACGTAAATCCGAATTTTTCGAGAAAGTTCATTCCGATCGAGTCCGCATGATTCTGAAATTCTAAGGCAAATTCATTCCGAACCAATCCGAAAAAAGTGTCATACATACAATATTACTATATTTCAATTTAATATTTAATTTCAATCAAACTATTCATAAAATATATTCTTAATCATTTATTTAATCGTTCACCAATACCCCTAAGATATTCTTTATATTCCTTTAATCTACGTTACAAACACAAAGAGACAACTATATTTGAATCGAAACGGAATCATTCGAAATGAACTTTTACGTCATTCCATGGATTCAGAAGGGATGGAAATTCTATTCGGAACAAAATGGCATCACTCTGACTTATGGCGGAATGGGTCGGAATCATTCAGAATTAAGTCGCGAATTAAGACGGATGTTGACGGAATGGGCATTTTATTTTCATAAGTCAGAATCATTCGGACTACGTTCGGAATAGCACGGAATCATTCGGAATGAGACCGCGTTATACGGCGAATTCAGACGAAATGGGCATTGTACTCTGATAAGAGCGGAATGATTCATATTGAGTTTACATTAGCACAAAATCAATTGGAAGGAGTTCGATTTATACAGCGGATCCATATGGATAACAGATTCAAACGGAATTACCATTTTATTCCGATCGATGCGGAATCATTCTGACAGAGGGCGGAATGGCGCAGAATCACTCAGAATGAATCTGCGCCTTACCACGGATTCAGGCGGAATTGGCTGATGCGGAATCATTCTCATTGGAGTACAGAATCATAGAATGCCACATGGATTTGTGCGGATTCATTCGGAATGAAACTGAGACACCAACGAAAGCAGATTTCCGGAGAACATCTCGTGCGAAAAAAGATAAAACCAATAACGTTCAATTTCGAGTGTCGTGGGGACGGATGGAAAAAGTTACCGAATTTTACCATGAGATCGAAAATATACCGAAAAGTTACGGATAAGTTTCTCATAAATTTCCGATAATGTTGGAAATTTATGAAAACTCAACGGCAACTTTGGGTAACTTTCTGTAAATATTCCATCCACTCCCCACCAATAAAAATTACATTTCAAGACATGTAGTTGCATGTAGTGAAGGCAGCCGGGCGAAGCCGCCGATTACAGACGCTAGTTTATATATTGTATAAAATTATGAAAGAAATATACTTTTAGATGAATGTCGTCGCAAAAGGAGGTGGCACAGCTTTTACTGATTTGAACTTTACCTTATGGCCTAAAAAAGGTAGCGCAGCAGTCTGGTACAACCTTAAACGAAACGGAGATGTTTTAACCGAACATGCAGCATGTCCAGTACTTTCTGGAACAAAATGGAGTAAGTTTTTTATTTAAAATATTACAACAGAAGCGGGATTTAAATAGAAAACAATTTTTTTAACAGTTTGCATTTTTTTTCAAATCTATAATATAATGGATTTGCAAAGGCAAGCGTGAAAGCACTTTGTTTACATATTAACGCGTTGCGTATAGTGGTCTCAGCTCTATAAAGCATACATTTTGTCTTTACACTGGGAACCCGATCTACCGGAACCTAATACACCGTTGCATTCGGTGATGAGGGGGTCTAAGGAGGCGAGAGAGGGGCGCTTGCAAGGTCAGAGGAGATGCGCAGCTTACGGTTCGGCACTATAAGAAGCCACAAGCAAGAAGAAGAAAAACGGTTAGGAGAATCCCGATTTACCATGAAGGCCATTAAGGCCAAGCCCGAAACACCCGGTAAATCGGATTCCCAGTGTATTTCTTATATTAGGAAACTTTTAGAACTGGATGACTTTTATAAAGAACTGGCATATTATTTATCGTAAATTGTCAACAATTTTTGTATAATTATTGAAAAGAATTCTTATAATATTAAGCATGTTTAATTACAGTTGCCAATAAATGGCTGCACGAAAAAGGTCAAGAATTACTCTGACACTGTACATTATTGGAAAATGTATAAGACATCTAAAAAAGTTTATTGAAAGAATAGAAAATTATCAATTCTTCGAAATTACAAAGAGTGTACAAAATGTCGGAGTACACTTCATCATAATCTTTTTTTATTTATATTTTAAATTACGAAACGATTCTTACGCGAACAGAAAATTATTTTTTTTTTACAGTATTTCATATCACTGAAACGCCCAAAAGTTTTACAGAACAACTAGTATGAAAATTACTACATATTTTTCTAAATAATATACATGTAAAATCACAACGAAATTAATGTTTAGAATAATTTCTTATTTCTATATTACATTACTGCTATTTGTATGAAGAAATATTTAAATGTTTCAAGATTAAAATAAAAAATAATATTATGCTGTTTTTAAAGAACTTTATTTAAAGCATGTTTTCATAAGCAAATTACATTAATCGATTATTTTCTGCATACTGTCAACTATTACGGAATTTTCTGTAAATACTCTCCCTAGCGCCATTCTTAACCGGTTAGTCTCACGGAAAATTCCGCAGTACTAAAAAACACTATTTTATACTTCCTTATATCAACCTTAACAATCTTTTTAAATATATTCGAATATTCTGCAACATGCGAATTAGTTTGAACTCACCAGCACAATCAGTGTTTTTTAAGAATCTGGAATCTTTTGGAATACTCTTGAATATTCTTGGATTTTCCACAAGGGTTTCGAATTTTATTAATCACTCTTTATTTCCAAAATTCTACAAAAGTTCTGTTATGCTCCATTCTGGTATTTTTTTCACCTCCAGCATATTCTAGAAATGTTTGGAATGTCTTGGAATTTTAGACTATCCGATTCCTCTACTCTCTACTTCTATAAAATTCTCTACAAATTTTATTTTTATTTTTCTATTATATTTTTCATTGTTCTGTAAAGTTCACGAATTTTCTGCAATTTGGACAGCTAATTCAGCTTCGGAGATTCGCACGGGGGGGGGGGGGTCACACCGAATCAAATGTATATATCCAATGGGTCCTTGTCCCTGGAAGGTTCGTGTACCTTTTTCTTTCATATAAGATATTTTCCGTACCTTTGCAAAATCCTCATTCGAAACTTTCCGTTTCTATCAAAAATCTCGAATGGAACAATTGAGTGAGTATTATCAATTACACATATATTAAATTAACATTTTCGCATGGAATCTGGTATTTTTAACCAAATTTTGCAAAATGCGCATCGTATGATTATCGTGTTGACAAAGTTACTTACCTTCAAAGTGCGCATGCGCGTAACATTCGCAAAATAGACTTATTTCAAAGTAGGCATACGCCAATATTATTCTCGCACAGTCTGTTGGATTGAAGCGCTTTGCACATCATACTTAGACATTATACTTAGAGGCATGAAAGACCTTATTTTCGAGGTGGGTGTTGTAAAAAATGACATTTTAGACCAGTCGAGTAACCATTTTGAAATCCCGAGTCAAAATTCTAGTCCTACCTTAGACCTTTAAATGTAGGTCTTAATAGGCTTAATTTAAACCGTCTTTTAGACCTCCAATCTCTTCACAGAATAATTAAAAAAAAATCGTACTACGAAGCAGATACCAGATATGTGGTCTTTTTTACATTGCAAGGTTATATGTAACAGTTAACAGACGAGAAACGCATTCTTCAGTTATTTGCCACACACAAATCTAATTATATCGCTTAACTTAATACTATCCCATACATACGCACTTCACTTAAGGAGAACATCGCACGCTGAGTGTGTCGGTCGAAACGGTCCTTATATACTAACCAAGAAAATTCTTAGCGCTTGTGAGAACTGACCAGTGCCGGGCCGAAAACTTTTGGTGCCCTGAGTCATATTTAATTTTCTTATTTGAACCTTGGATATTTGCGTAATATTTGTCACTGAAATGTTGTATAATAAATAGAGGAAAGTGTGTTATGATAACCGGCTTTGAATTAGGCGTGCTATAAATTATGATCGAAATATGATCTTGATGTGTGAATTTTTTAAGGTAAAGCTCACATGATCAGCGAAAATTGGTATTACTCAAATGGTTTTTATTTCAACAATATAAATATTGTAGAATGAAAAATATACAACATAATAATTCTGAAGTGTTTAATGTAACGAAGAAAAATTGCTCTAGACATTTTCAATAGAAGTTAAATGTTTTTTTATCAATCAAAGTAAATTACGTTGCAAACCCCAATTATTTCTTCTTGCTTCCTGAAATACATACGGTGCCTTTGTGCACCAGACTTGATATTGTAAGATTTAATCAATTTTAATATATTTATAACGTTTATACAACCAATTAACGATATCAGAAGCTTTAAAAAAAATACTTCACTTATTAAACAATAATGATTTCAATTTTTTTCTCAATATATGCTGTAAAAACTTAATTTTTGCCAAAGACTTTTCCATCTGTTTCCACCAAAACTGTTTTTTCATCATTACTCTTTATGACACGTATTTTGAAACAGAAATTACATTTAAGCACTATTTATCCATCCAACAAGAGCTAGGGAATGAAAAAAATTATTATAAAAATCCGCAAACACGGGCGTTATTTATAATATCCGCACTGTGCCCCACACCGGTACACAGTGAGGCAAAACGTCACAATTTGTTCCAAAACAGCTTAGAGCCAACAATTCTTAATCCATTTCAATTTTTTTTTGTTAAATACTCTTAACTATATTTCAAAGTAAATAATGAGATCCGATGTTTTAATATCTTTTTAATTGCACTTTTGTGATGCCAAATAGAATGAAAAAATTTCAATTTTTGCAACTTTTTTTATCTTTCCATAAACAATTGAAATGATCTCGGAATCAATCAAAATAAGTGTAGTAGCACCTAATACAAGAATTTAATTCATGAAATGTTTTAGCTGCTTTTCATACACAAATTGTAAGCAAACTCCATAAACTATTTGAACATTAATTCACAGAAATACATTCTACTTGCACTAAAATGACTTTAAATTGATTAAATAGTGATGCTCCATCAGAAAATTTTGTCCTTCCAGCATAAATATATTCTGTTCTCACTAAAAGGACCGTAAATCGACTTGAAGGTGTTGTGTTAGAGAAAAAGTCGATCTTTTCAACACATCTGTTATTGTTTTAAACTTAATAATAATGTAATAACTTATGCACTGTTCGAATCCGAATATCTGTTTATACAGTTTCTTTAAAATATTTCATGTATTAATTTTCTGTATTAGATGCTACTACACTTATTTTTATTGATACTGAGTTTATTTCGATTGTTTACGGAGGAATACAGAATTAAGTTGTACAAATTTCCATTTTTCCCACTTAATTCGTTAATACAGAAGTGCAATAAAAATAATTTCTTCAAGAGTTACAAATAAAAAATATCAAAGTCAATGAAGAATTGTCGGCTCTAGGCCTTTTTAAATCAAATTTTGACGTTTCGTTTAGTATGCGCGACCGTACCCGACTCTTCCCTACCTCATTTGTTTATTTTTAATTTTTAAAATATTTAATTTCATATACATATTACTTTAAATGTATTAGTATACAAGAAAAATCCATATTCTTAATTATAAAATAAGATATTGCAGAAAAATAAGCAACAGATTTTTGTGTTTTTTTTTATATTTCTAACACAAGTGTTCGATGCTTCGTCATATATTTTCCTTAAATTTGAAGGCAAACTAAATGGTGAAATCTTCAATGCTCGGTTTAATAGCAAGTCACATTATTAATTTTGCATAATACATTTTTTATTTTTCCGACGTAAAGGAAGAAATTGCTTCTCTATCAACAATTTTAATTTTCATCTGATTTAAAACATTAAAATTTTTATTTCGACCAATGAGTATACAGTACTTAAAGAGGTCTTATTCAAATTCCTAAAATTGGCAGAGAATTTGGAGGTCTTATAGAGGACTTGAAAATATGAATATGAGAATTTTAAGAGGTTCCACATATGGCTACAGTAGGTCCAACGGGGTTCAAAATAGGACATGACGGGTTAGGCAGGACTAAAGTAGGTTCTATTTGGAAATATGCCGGGCTTAAGTAGGACTTAAATTCCTACTCGGGATATATAATTCCCATAAACGATTATTGAAACTGTCATATTTTTTTAATTTTCGTAGTGTTCAATCTCCCTCTATATGAGAATTCAAAGTGCTCATAATATGAGCACAAACAAATACAACCATATAACCTTGCAGCGGTATTTTTTAGAATATTATTACACTTTCTAGAGGGTTATAAAAATCTTTCATTGCATTTTTAGAAAATAAAATATTTTCCGATTTACACAAATCCGCTTGTATTAACAGAAAATCCAGATAAACATAATGTTCGTTCTAAAGTTTATCTACACTACAAATATGATTCTTGCTATCTGAAATTGGTATTTTCGTTCTATTTTGGGTATGAAATATTTGTAAAAAATAGCTTACTTGGTTTTTTAATGTTTTATTTACCAAAGTCATAGGCCAAATTTTACAACTTTTTAGGAATGATCCGTACATATTAGAGGTTAGCATTGTTTCGGAGAAATGTATTCAACCGGAAACAATTTTCTTAGAGATTGTGAATTCGAATTAAGTTAATTCTTCCCTACGATGAAAAGCGGTGTAAAAGACAGGCGGCGTGGCGAGCGAGATACTTACCTGCCACTTTGCTTGAAATAATTGATTATTTACGCAAGAAATCAAACCGCAAAGATGGTACAGCACGTCGTAAGAAATTTAATTAAGAATATAGGTGTTAGAACCGTGTAACCAGTTCAATTCGCAATATGAATTCGTCCGCGCCGGCAGTCAAATATTTTAACTCCGAGAACAATTGATAAAAATAAATCTAATTCCAAAATGTAATGAAAACTTGCATTGACGGACGTAAAATCAATTGTATTATAAAAGAGAGATTTTTCAACCATCAGTAGGTATCATCAGTTAAATCTGTGCAAAATTTCTTATAACTTTAAAAGTGTTTATTAAAGTGAACAAAATTTAGAATAATCAACCATTTTTTTGAAAGTGCAAACACCAAAATTTGCCAAGACTATAAGTTTGATTTAATTCACCAAACACTTGCACGAGTTGAAAAAACATTCTGGTGTCAAATTAATAAAATTGAAAAAGAAGTTGATATGAACAAAAGGATTGATATTTTTTATTTTATCTTTTGAAAGTGTAAGTGCCTATAAGTTCTCTTATCTGGAATCTATGAAATCAATCAATACATTTAAGAAACTTTATTATAGTTACTTGCTACATTCTTATTTTTTCATTGAAAAAAGTTTTACAGAATTGTAGGAGAAAACATTTCTTAATTTCCTAAATGAAAAATATGTTGTTTTGTTTATATAACTATTTTTTATTTTATGATGCAATTAAAAAAATAGGATCTAACAAGTCAGTTTCATGATTATATCGCATTCTGAACAAACTGATTTAATACATTCTTCAATCAGAGTAATAACAATTGAAACGAGTAGTAATAAATCCAATATTTTAGTATCTAGAGGCCGTAAGTTTGATAAGGTCTGTGGAATATACAAGAGTTCAATAACCGACTGTTCTTAGCCATCAAGTTTTTTTTTTACTTTTTTCATTATATATATAGCACATAAATAATTACACTTTCAAAAGGTAAAATCGACTCCGAATCACTTTGAATAAAGAAAAAAAAAATAAGTTGATCAAAAATTATTTTTTCTAAAATGAACTTTTATAATATTGTTAATAATAATAATATTATATTGAAAACTGTAGATATATACAAGTCTAGATAATTCTTTAACCAATAGAACAAACTTTTAAATTTTCAAGAGTATCGCTTGTTCTAGAATAAATTTTTTTCCAGGACTGACAGAATGGCTAGATCATTTTTACTCGTCGTTGCTGTTGTGATGTTTTTCTTCTGTCACGGAATTGCCGATTTTGATTCATCGAATTATAATGTTGATGATTTGACTAATTTGCTGAAAATGGAAGATATCGTGATTGACACCATCCATGATTATCTTCAGGAACAGGAAAATCGCTTGGCCACTCTCAGGACGTAAGTCGCTAAATTTCGATTTTTTTTACACAACATGTATGATTGCAAATTTTACTATTTTATTTAAATAACTTGTGCGATTCTCAATTTTCTTTTTCTTTTATCTCAATAAATCTAAAGTCATTCTAACACCATTAGGATCAATTTTTGAACAAAACATTTTGAAAAATAAGAAAGAACCTTCCTATTCGAACATCCTAATTTAAGGAAAATGATTGGGATCACAAATTTTTTTTTTGCTATATAAGCTATAATGGAAACAAAATGCTGGTTACTTCAACGGAACTTGTTCATTCAGCAAAATTTGTTTGATTTGGTTGATGAAATAATTTTTTTTGCACAAAAAAAGTTTTGTTAAAATAATCTAAATATTTTGTTGTTCTTAATGTAAATAATTGTTGAGCAAAAATTCCAAATGAAATAAAATATATTTTATTAATAAAATTCTACGATATCATAATTATTTTTGGATTAGAAGGGTCTACAAAACAAGTTTGTAACGTTCACCAATAATTTTGTATTAGATACAAAATATTCTTAAAAAGTTAATTTGTTTTTTAGCGCTCCTGAAAAACTTCTTTTTTTGTTACAGGCACATCAAAGATTATTCAAAGGAACACAACAAAGCCATACGTAATATCCAATAATATATTTTAAACTCTAAAAGTAAAAAAAATCTCTTTCAGACTGCTCTTTTCATGCTGTTGTAAATAATATTTCAATTTTAATACTGAATATTTTACTTAAATTTCCATAAGATCTGATTGAGCTAGCACGACGTCATTAGATTATTTCTTTACTTCTTTTTTTCAAATATTACATTAAATCGATTATAACTAAACTCGCAAAATTTATTAATATTTATTAAATTTACTTGATATCTCCAGAAAAGGTAGTCCGAACTCTTAGTACTGCAACTCAGGAAAGGTCCGTTAATGATGATAAGGCGATTAAGGAAGACGATGATAAGGTGATTAAGGAAGAAGCTGATGAAGGTGACCTCAGTCATTTAAATAAAGTAAGATAAATATATATCATATATTATTAGCGTCGTAAAAAAAACATTAAAATCTAGAGATCTCTTTTTTTATTTGCGTGACCTATTTTTGAATAGAATAATTTCATGCTGTTATCTTTAATGTAAAACAAACGACTCTGGGTTCCCACAAGTGGTCTCATTTTGATACCACTCGTGACGGTTTTTTCTGATTCTTATTTTAATATTTGAAATTGCTACCTCGCAATATATATATATATATAATTAAAAAATAAGGCTAAACAACCACCGCACGGTCGCACTGGGAGCAAATGCCATCTAAAAATGACACCGGCTCTCAGCAGAACCGCGGTAAATCACATTCATGGCCACATCTCACAACCGTGAGATGGTTGGTATATATATATATATATATATTTCTATTCCTTTCGAATAGAACTGAAGGGCCTATGACAAAGCCACCGAACGCGTCCGTATCGCAAGCAGGAATCTATGAAAAGGAAATGGTGACCTGCTGCTCCAAGGGGAAATCTGGTATACAGATGGCTCCAGGGGTGAGGAAGGGTCAGGAGCAAGAATCTATGATAGCAAGAGAGGGAAAGGGATAGGGATACCACTTGGTCGACATGCTACTGTCTTTCAGGCGGAGGCCCCGGCCGACCTCCGCTGTGCTGAAAAACACTATTAGAAGGAAACGCTGCTAGCAGACAGATTACTATCTGTTCCGGCAATCAAGCGACACGAACTGCAATAGAGAAACCAGACATAACATCAGAACTTGTTTGGGAATGCAAAAAGACATTAAAGCAACTTGCAGAAAGGTACAATGTAGCTCTCATGTGGGTCCATGATCACACAGCGATCTAGGGCAATGAAAGGGCGGACCAGTTGGCGAAACGCGGTGCAGCAAGTGAATACATAGAACCAGAACCGGTACTGGGAATAGCACCTTGCTGTATTGGTTTGGCCATTAAAAGATGGATCCGAAAAAAACACCGGGAATACTAGAAGCAGATCCAGGGTTGCCGTCAGGAGAAATCCATCCTGGGTTATACCCATGGGATGCATAGAGCCAGGGAAATCCTGGGTTTACCCAAGAAAGACATAAGGACAGTGGTACGGATCCTAACTACGCACAACTACTCAAACTATCATATGCACAAAATGGGGTATAACCTCACGACAGAGTGCAGGAGATGCGGCAGGGATGATGAGACATCCCTGAATGTACTATGCCAGTGCCCGGCATTAGCAGAGTCAGACAACAGATCCTCGGGGCTCATTTTATGGGATCAGAGAAAATTACAACACGATCATTAGTCGACATACTAGGCTTCGTCGAGAGGTCTGGGGTCAACTGGTGAGAGCTAATGAGTAAGGCTGTGGCACAATAGGCACAATAATTTATAATTTACAGTATTGACCTTTATTGATAACACTCGCACTTTCCTTTCTTTGGTTACATCATTAGCCAAAAAATACAGTTCCAATCGTTCCGTGTACGTTTCCCAATCACCTTTTTTTAACGTTTGTTTTTACTTTGTACGAATGCGCGTTTTCAGTTTCAGTGTCTTTTGATTCTAACTCTTTTACTGTAGATGGTGTCTTTCTTTTAAATACAGTTACACCAGAACCTCAATTTAGTAAGTGTCAGGAGTTGCCTGCAAATGACCTTGTTACTATATCGGGGGAATCGATAAGTAAACAATTTTTGGCGACAGACGTTGCGATAAACGTCGCAACCGTTCTCTCGCCTGAGACAGCAGTTCTAGAAATTACAAAATCGGGGGATACGAAGTGGGAGTGCTGGTGTACTAATAATTTTCTGAGTTCATCAATACTTAGAGTCTCGTCCTGCACTTCTTCAAAAATATTTAAACAATGTAACACTTCACTTTTGGTCAATTTATGAATCAACGATGTTTTCCTTTTCTTTATGTCTTTTATAAATTCCTCAGATGATTTTCACTTCAATAATAAAACTTGTTCACATCTAATTAATATTCTATTTATAGCCTACACTTCGGATACCTCAAATTTTTATTATTGTTTATCAACTTACCATTGTTTCTGGCTCGCATCTGACTTATACAGCAAGCTTCACACTCGTGTAGAAACGCCTACTTTTAGCTAGCTTTATTTTTCGCTCAATAATAATAGTTTTGCCAACTATTTATTCAATAAACTAATTTTAATTTAATGTATACTTATGCAAGATTTTCTTCGTTTGTACGTGTAATACTAGAAACATTATCCTCGTCGTATTCTTGTCGAGTCTACTAAAAATGTTTAATACAGTTTAATAACTATTTTCAGGAAATTTTTTCTGTGACAGAATTTTTGTCCATTTACACAAGGGTGGTCTTCCTTGTAGGAAAATTATTGTAGGTAAGTCATTATGAGCGTATAATATTTGTTCTCAAAAAACAATTTTATGAGAAACTAAACCACAACTTTTTTTAATTTCTTTACCAAAAAGAAGGACTGGAGCATTGACAGAAGATTGAAACCATAGTAAACATGATACATTGGTATTTTATTATTATTCGTAATACTGGAAGCTAGTTGACAAATTTCAAGAGGACCTTGGAGTAAAAAAAGTCGTATATTTAAGTTTAAAATTTCTTTCTGAAATTGAATCATTGCTGTGGAAGATTGAGGTTAACACAATCTACCGTATCATAAATAAAAATTTTGCGTCGAGGGCCTACTAGAGATTCCCTGATTTCAGTTTCCGTCAACGGGGTAACCCTACAGCTTTCTATGTTGATTTTCGCCCGTTCTCGCTGTTTAATGCGAGAATTATGTTTATATATTCCACTAAAAAAATTATTACTCTCCAATATTGCAAAGACGTCACCATCAAATGTTGACAATACAATTTGTTCTTGGGTTGGCACAAGCCCATATCAATTCCGTCCTGCGAGTATTTGAATTGGCTCATCCGTAGCAAAAGTGTATCTTCGAAGTTTAAATTGCCGGTTCAGATGTTTAGTGGAAGTGAGTCAAATAAATGAAAGTTGGTCAAGTCCATATCCAAGTATGTTAGAAAAAGAAAGCCTGGTAGGTGGCGAGCTGGCACGAGGAGACCTGGACCTGACATGGAGAGGAAGCTCGGTAGAAGGAGAACAGGACCTGGCACGAATGAGAGGCTCGGCAGGAGAAAGATACCTGGCAGGAGAATGTTGTACGTCAGAAGTAGAAGATGATCTACCACAATGAACACCAGAAATTGGGGCGCCATTAGGAGGAGAATCATGGTGTGAATTTAACTCCGCAAAATGAAACGAAGTATCCATTTTTTTCAATTATCTTGGTATATCATGTACTTCTAGTGGCAAACTTCTAAAAAAAAAGGCTAAGAGGACATGTAGGGAGGATATCTCTAAGAAATTTATTAAAAGTTGGACCAGCAATATTCAGGCTACATAATTTGGGTAGGATTCTGCAAAAATTTCATAAGGTATGTTATTTTACGCAACGTAATGCGCTTTTATACCAACATACACTGGTGCTATGGTATTAAAAACATGTGCGAACCATTTGACTACAAAACCTAAATTTAAAACGCATGTGTCTGTAATTTATTTTTTTTAGTTATAATACGCATATAAATAATACGATAAACGTAACTCAAATTCTTTAATGTTTTATGAGAACCAAATTTGGTATACCGATGCGAAATAATTTTCGATTTGTAAACAGTTCTGTAGTTGAGGGATATCATACCGTTCTTTTTCATTTTCATCATCCATTATTGTGAAACTATTAGAATCGTGCGAAACTGTACATCTCATTTTGGCAACGGATCTCTACGTATTGAGACCCCTTGAAGCTATACAAAACAGCTTTTGATAATGGCGTCTGTCTTTCGCCGATCTGTATCAATGTTTTCCAAATTCCATTTTGTATACTTTTTAGATAGATCCAATCAATTTTGTCTATTTTATATTTGAAAATTGCATAATTTGTAACGCAGTTGCAATCTATCGCTAGAATTGATTTTTTTTTGTGTTTTGATAAATTCATGGATTCAGCAAGTTTGGATAGTTTTCCGTCCTTATATCTGAGATTATAACTTCAAGAGAATCATTATAGTTTTTTATATTGAAATCTTGAAACAAAACAGATTGGAACTGAGATAATGATCGGAGGATTAGGCCACTTAACTTTTTAAATTTCAAAGGATTTCAAGATATTTCAAATTATTTTAATGATGTCTAAATATACCATGAGACTCGTGAACGAATAGAAAGTAATTTAGATGATTTGTACTATTGAAAGTTATTCAGCGGTTATTTTCACGTAGTGAAAAATTTTATGTCAATAGACATTTTTTTCGAAATCTATTTTTTATAACACACATATTCGGCATTCCGCCGGAATAAATTGAGATTAGATTTGTATTTATTTTAGACAAACTAAAATAGAGTTTGGGAAATAATAGCAATTGATATAGAATGCTGATTACGTCAAACAAATTGTTATTTGCGGAAGGATTGAAAGCGCTTTTAAAATTATAGGTATGATATATTATTATATCCACCAATAGAATTCAAATGGCCATCAAGGTGAAGACCAGAGTATAAACAACCCACATTTTTTGCAATTAGTGGAAACACTGTTTATTGCGTTGATGAAGAATTTGGTTTACAGAGTAACTAGTACTCATTATATTGTTTCAGTAGATGTATCATATAGTTGTTATCTAATAGATTATATTCAAGCTGGTCCTTCTGAGATATTCATATTTGAATTTCATTAATCAGTCCAAAAAAAGTAATCTGATAGCCTCAACTGATAATTTTCACTGTTAAAAACTAATACGAGGAAGAGTATTTATTTTTCCATAAAATTGTGGAATAATTTTTTCTTGGACGTGACCCAATGATGTAGGTCACACCCCTACCCCTTTTCATCGTCCCGTGTGGGGCCATTGCAAAGGGCTTGCTCGGGGGTTGGCATGATCTATATTCAATATCAATTAAACTTCATTATTAAAAGTAATAGTGTCATCTTGTAACATTAAGTTTTCTTAACTAAAAAACCTAAGCGTTTCTTTGAAATAAAACTGAATTGCAAAAAAGTTCCTTATTTAGTCTGAAAAAAAATGGATTGAAAATTGTTTCATCCTTCACAATTTCAAATTAATATCGTTTGAAATTAAGTAATTTTCATTTCGTAATATTAGACAATCTCTGGTCGTTTAAAATTCAGCTATGTTTACATCATCAATTGTACACGTAAGTTTCTCAAATATGACCAATATTTAATTGAAGATTTAAAAAATAATCATGATTAAAATGTAACAGTATGCGTGCATCAATCTTTGAATTACAAGCGTCTATTAGAAAAGTCTTATCTACGGATCAGCAAATGAAAGGTTGTACAAATGTGTGGACACAAATAAGATTTCCATATACGTAAAAAAACTTGGCGTCCATAAAAATATTAAAATCACGAAAATAAGAATGTTTTCAAACATATTTCACTAACTACAATTAATCATTTAATAAAGTATTCAGGTCGCCCTAAATGTTGTCACAAGTCTCAGTATTGAAAAATTTATTATTATAGATTTTTAATAAGTTTATGTTTATATTATTGAGAAATAAAAATTCAGAAAAGTTAATGAGTCCTTTGCGGTTGTGTATTCATCACTACTTTTAAGTTGAATAATTTCTGAATTGAACAATATTTAAACGTAAATGGCTTGAAGAATAAATGATGCTAAATAAAAGCATCAATCTTTTATTAATATCAAAACTTTCCAAATTTCAGAAAGAAATATCTTTGAGGTAATATAAAATAAGGTCAGGGCTACGTGTATCAAAATTTCGGTACGAGTAGCCACATTTTTTCGGTTTACCTAGGTACTGCTATAAAACAAAGTATAGGCAATATAAAAATAGCTTAAACATTAACAGTGTTACTAGTGGTCATTATATTGCTCGATTAGCTGTGTCATATAATCGTTATCTCGTAGATTATATTCAAGTTTGTCCTTCGGAGATATTTATACATATATTTTATAAATGTGTCGAAGGAAAGAAATTTGGTTACCTGAATCGAGGCTGGTGAGGGGAAAATTGAGCAATATTGTTGAATACCGCTTCGATAAAATTCGGACTTTCAACCGCAATTTTTCAAACCCGCTCACAAATGTTGTAGACATAGTTTTAGGAGAGATGTAAACGTTGTGAAAAATGTTTATGATGTAGAAATATTTCTGAAGGTCTGTGATTAGTTTCAAAGACGAAATACATTTTTTTTGAGTCATGCAGATATAAAATCTATTTGTAATAGCATCGTGGATGGGGCCATTATGGGAAATAGTATGTGCTTGCTAATAAAATTCTCAAATAAATTTTGCTTGAACCTAGACCACATGAATATTTTTGAATATGTTTCACAGAATAACATAAGTTATGCTTTATTTTGAAATTCTTGTTTTCAAAGAAATCGTAACCCAATAAAGGAAGTGAGGTATGCAACTTTTCACGAAGTATTCGTATGCAATTCGCAATGAAAGAACGTCGAATTGAAAGCTCTCGGCTAGGGTGAGAAAAAATTCAGCTCGCTCCTTTGAAGTCGGCACGCTCGTATCTGTGGAGTGCTCGTATCTTTGGAGTTCGAGTGTATTTATAATACTGCAAGTTACTCGCAACATTTTAAGAGGACTTCGGTGTACAAAAAATGGTATATTTTCGTTCAAAATTATTTTTTGAAATTGATTTATTGCTGTGAAGAATTGTGGTTTACACAATCTATTGTGTGATAAATTAAAATTTTGCGTCCGGAGCGTACTGGAGATTCTTCGGTTTCAGTTTCGGTCAACGGGTTAACCCTGCCACTTTCTATGTTTATTTTCGCTCGGCTTGGATGTTTAATCCGAGGACTATACGTGTATATTCCACCAAAAAAATTAATACTTTCCAATATTGCAAAGACGTCACAATCAAATGTTGACAATACAATTTGCTTTTGGGTTGACAAGTCCCCATATCTTTTCCGTGTTAGGAGTCTTCGAATTGGTTTATCCACAGCAAAAGTGTATCTTTGAAGTTAGAATTGCCGGTTTGGATTGATAGTGCAAGTAAGCCGAATATACGGAAGTTTGTCAAGTTCATATCCAAGTACGTTAGAAAGAGGAAGTCTGGTAGGTGACGAGCTGGCAGAAGGAGATTCAGCACGAAATACTGGTTTCGCAGGAGGGGATCTGGATCTGACATGAAGAGAATGTTCGATAGGAGGTGAACGGGATCTCGCACGAACAACGGGCTCAGCAGGAAAACGTCATACGTCAGAAACTTCTAGTGGCAAAATTGTGAGAAAAGTCTGCAAGTACACGTGGGATAGATTAATCTAGGAAATTTATTAAAAGCTGCACCCGCAATATTCAGAAAACATAATTCGTGTACGATCCTAGAAAGGTTTTATTAACTATACAATTTTACAAAATGTGATGCGCTTTTACGCAAAGATAAACTGATTTTAATCGAGAGTATATATATGTTAGGACTTTTATGTTTGCTGGTGTAATACCAGAAACATTCTCTTGATTGCACTTTTGTCGGCGTATAGTAAAAATGTTTAATACACCTAATTAACTATTTAGGAAACTTTATCTATAGCAGTAGAAACTGGTGCCATAGTATAAATATTATGTGCTAACCATTTAAATACACAACCTGAATTTAAACAGGATGTTAATGTGATTTATTATTTTAGTTGTAATAAGCTCATTAATAATACGGTTATGGAATTAAAATTCTTTCATATTTTGGGAGTACCGAATTTGGTGTATCGATGCGAAATAATTTCTGATTTGTGAACAGTTCTGTATTCAAGGAATAGCATGCCGTTTTTTTCATTCTTGCCATTTATGATGGCAAAATTATTAAAATCATGCAAAACTTCACACCTCATTTTTGCAAGAAATCTCCACATGTTGAGACTCCTCACGGTAGAAAACAAAGTTTTGGTAATGGTGACTGTCTGTCGCTGATCTGCAAGCATGATTCGGACTGAGACGGATACATTGCCGTTGCCTGCTTAACTCAATGTACTTTCTGGTTCTGAAACACCGATAAATTCGGCATTAATGTTTTTCTAATTCGATTTTGTATAACGCACATATTCTCGATTTTTCCGTAATGAATTTAGAATAAATTCTTATTCGTTTCACATAAACGCAACTAGAGTTTGGAAAAGAATAGCAATTGGAATAGGATGGGTATTACTTCAGGTAAATTGTTATTTGTGCAAAGCTTATATTCGATATTCTGGTGTTTTATCAGAGTTTTTATATGTTATCTGAATTTTCATCACATTAATTGTAGTCAAGTTCGTCCTTCTTAGGTATCTATATTCCATAGGTAAGTCCACGAAAAGATGTTTTATTACCTCATCCAAGAATATCCTGGAACTGAGAATATCTCAAAAGATGATGTTCACTATTTGAAGATATTTAGCGGATATTTTCACCTGGGGAAAAATTTCGCATCAATATAGATTTTTTCGAATTCCATTTTTTTGAACACACCCATTCTGGATTACGCTGGAATTAATTAGAAATAAATTCGTATTCATTTTCGAAAACTGAAATAGAGTTTGAAAAAGAATAACAATTGAGATAGAGCGCTGATCATGTCGGAAAAACTGTTATTTGCGGAAAGTTTGAAAGTGCTTTGAAGTTGTATTTATATTATAGTATTATATTTACCAATGGAAATAAGCATGACCATCAAGGTGAAGAGCACAGTATAAACGATCCCCATATTCTGCAATTAGGGAAATCACTAATTACTCCGTTGATGAAGACTTCGGTTTACGATGTAACTACTGCTCATTATATTGCTTCATCAGATGTATCATATAATCCTTATCTCATGTATTAAATTCGAGATGGTCCTTCTGAGATATTCAGTTTTACATTTCATAAATCAGACTTAGGTAGGAAATTGGTCACCTCAACTCGCAAGTTTCAAAAATGGAAATCTTACCAGAAAAAGTTTTTTTTTTCAATGAAATTGTGAAGTACTTTTTTCTTGGACGTGGGCCAATGATGTAGGTCACACCCTTTCCCTTTGCATCGTTCCGTGTTCGATAGAATGACACATTTGTGATTTATCACAGAATAAGTGTGTCACTCCATTATTTTTTGCTTTTTTTGTGGACTTTAGATTATTTCGGAATGATAGATGCCGCCAATGTGGCCAAAGAAACCTAAGCGTTTTTTTGAGATCCGAATAAAATTTTAATGTTCCCCATTTAATTTCTTCCTCATTTAGTCTCACTTCGTACATTTGAAAAGTTTTAAAATAGATACCTCCAAGAGCACCAATACGAGGATAATTACTTCAACCGAATATTTTGGGTAGAGTTCGTTTTTGAAGTCTGGAGAATGATGTCAGGACTCGAGTGTACAATGGAGACTGCTGTCCAAAAATTTTAGTTCCAGAAAATTTGAAACTTCTCCATTTAGGCCATCGACTCTCTCTCCCTCGGAGCGCTCGGCACGGCAGGGTCGCGGCCAAAATCGCAAGAGCGACAAAGATGATAATAAAGTATTCTCACGGCATGGATTAATTTCGGATGATCTGAGGCAAGCAAAATTTTGTTCCTTCGACAAGGACTGATTATCTACATATCTCTGAATGTTTCGGTGCATTTTTTTGTGAAATAGCTGTGGGCAGAATTTTCTCACCTCTACTTTCTTTACTTCTGCTTTTGAAAGTGAGGCATCTAGATGGAGCAATGCACTTTCGTCACTTCTGATGTTAAAATTCAGGCGAAGCGTCTCAACTGCTCCTCCGCTGCTTTGTGAAGGAACGATCCTTTGCGAAACGGACCCATTGATATGCAAGCTTTTATGCATATGCGTGATCATACGCGGGGCGATATCAAGGGCCCTGAGCTCTGGGTCTTTGGGAATGCCCGTAAGCTTTCCTTTCTTTAGATTAATCTTGGAACACTTATCCAATCCAAAGTCCATACCTATCTCTCCTGTGTACGCATTGACGATATTCAAAGCCAGTCCTCAGATTGCTGTTAAAGGGTCCCTGTGCCAAGGGTTTCTGCTGATTGATAAGAAGTCGCGGACTCCAGAGGCGGAAGTCAAGAGATGGGGCCAAAGTAATTCACGCCCAAGCGAAGGCGTAACAAAAGCTGAATGTCACCTGGACCAGGTGTCTTGAAGGATAACTCTGGGATACCAGGCGAAATCTCAAAGTATGCAGCCTTATCCTTGCATGCGGGGCTCTACGCAGACGGCCGAACGCTTTCCCTAGCTGCTTGTGGTAACAACAATGGCACCACTGAACCACCAAAAAGTTGTAAATAGAGTTCAAAACGATCAAACGAACAGAGCACCAGACAATGGGCCAACAAACAGTGCCGATCAACCTTGACTTTGTGATGCTGGAAATAATTCAGATGGAAGCACGACGACGAACCGGCAAAAAGCTCACATTGTGTGGGCGAATCAACACAAGGATGACTTGCTAGACTGCTACGATGCCAGCATTATCCCTGTTCACGGAGAATTCATGGCGTGTCTGCACATTTTGTCGTGCAAGAAACACGCGGAGGTTCAGCACGTTTTGCATCTATCATTGCGAAATCACGTCGTCTACCTCTCGAAAAGGCATATGTACGCAGAGCGCTTTCCCAACTACTTTATGAATAAGCCGTACACACAAAAAAGGAAACGACGTCAAGACCAACCGCGAAAAGCAGACACCTCCTGAGAGATGAACGCGATTTCAGGATAAGCAGGAACATCAACATCCAGGTTCCTCCTAAGCCCCAAGACATCGCTAAAATCGATACCTTCCAGTGTGAGGAGATCTCGGAAGAGTCCTTCTTCTGGCTGATGAATGTTCCAGTTAACGGTGCTGCGAGAGCTTTGGCTGATTCAAATCGAAGACTCAAACCGACGATAGACCAAAAGACCAAAAGACGGTCGCATGAACTGTACAAGAAGATTGGATGGACAAGACAGAATGCGTCCCATGTTCAGTGTGTGATTGACTACATAACATCTGGAAGACCGTTCACGGAAAGGAATCAAAAGTTCGCCGAAGAACTGAGGGTTTTGAATCACACACTGAACAACTGAACGCTGCTGGCAATCAATTAGCATACTATTGACGAAATACGACTGTTATCTGACGCAAGAAGGAGAATACAGAATAGGAAGAGATTGATCAGGGAGAATCAACAATATCACGCTGACCCATCGCGCCTCTACAGCGATCTTGCTGTTCCCGTAAAAAATTCACACAAGCCCAACTAGGTAGGGACTTTTTGGATAGAGATATACGAGATCACGAGAACACTGAAGTTAAATACCGACACTGATAATATCATCCGCTTCAAGGAGTTTTGCGAGAACCTCATAACATCTGAGGTGGAATGTTCATCAATCACTCGCATAGAGGTGAAAAAAGAACTTAGGAGCGCATATTCACCTCATATTTAAAGGCAGAAACGCCAACTCTGCAGTGGCTAATGTTATGGCGCACTATATCCCTATCCACAATAGGAGACTTGTACAACCCAGAAAATTACAGGTCAATAAATTGCTTGAACAAGAAGTTCCAAACGATAGGTGCAGAGCATGTCATATGCAACTTTTGAAATTTCAAAGGGTCTCAAGGTAGCCCAAATTATTTTAAAGATTTCCAAATGCGCCAAGACATTTTTGAATGATTACGCATTTTTTATTTCGTTTTTACTCATTGACGGTATTTAGCGGACATTATCACCTGGATACCTTTTTTATAAATTTTTCTGTGAGCATGATTCGGACTAAGCCGGAAAAATCGCCGTGTCAACAGACTTTTTTTCACATTCCATTTCTATAATACACACATTCTGGATTACAGAGGAATAAATTCAGACTAAATTCGTATTTACCTCGCACAAACTCAAATAGTGGTTAGAAAAGTATAGAAATTGGGGTAGAGTGAAAGTTACGTTGGACAGATTATTATTTGCTGAAATCTTAAAAGCGCTTTCAAAGTTATAGGTGAAATATAGTATTATATTCAGAAATAGAATTAGGGATGGCTATCAAGGTCAAGACTAAAGTGTAAAAGATCTACTTTTTTTGCAAGTAGAAGAAACACTGATTATTGCGTTGATAAAGAATTATGAAAAAGTATTTGTTTTTCAATAAAACTGTTAAATAATTGTTTCTTGCACGTCTAATGACTCCTCTGTGATTTTTTACTAAAACATTTCAAGTCACTTCACTATTCTTTTCGAATTTTTTGTGGTCTTCACATTTTTTCGGAATGTTAGGTACCGCCAAATGTGGCCTGCCTTGAGTTGGCATTCTCCAGACCCAATATCAATCAAAATTCGTTATTGAAAGCAATAGTGTCATTGTTTAACCCTAAGTTGTCTTAATAAAGGAAGCTAAGCATTTCTTTGAGATAAAAATAAATTCGAAAATCGAACATTTAAACTGTTTTTCATGATTTTATATCTCAGATGTCGAAAGACCGCGCTTTTCTTGCAAATGAAGCGAGATATGAAACCAATTCAAAAGCATTGACAAAAATTACATATTTGAAATAGAGGTATTTTATATGTAATTAAACTTTCATTCTACAAATTATAGCAAATAATCAATTACATAACTTCAAAGTGAATAATCAATTTATGTACCTTATTGAAACAAATTAAAATTTCATCTTTTGAAATTTTGCAATTTAAATATACCTAAATAATAAAAATTCCCACATACCTTCGGCACTGCTTTCTGAGAATCCTATAAAGTCTACACTTTATCTAATAATTTATACTCCCTATCGTTATTAATTTTGTTGAGCGCCAGGCCCGTTTGAGGCCACTTAAATTCTCAAAATCCAAATCTCAAAATTAATCAAATGAAAATCTAAAAATCTCCAAGAAAACAAGAAACTAAACTCAACTCAAAGAACGCAGTGTACCGGCTTCTCGCACAGTCAGCTCAGACTCGGTAGTTGGGCGTGTTTCGCAAATAAAGAGGATTCAAAACATCAGCAACACAATAATCTTGTATTCTGTTGAGTTCGTCAGTGTATTTCATAGTAGACTCGGCCAGCTCCGAATCCCAAAAGTTGTTTTTTTGGTTCAGACAAAAATCTCCATAATGTCGATTTTGGTATAGATATTGCAAATAGTCTCATTAACAACACGTAAAAAATCTGGCGTTCTGAGACTTATATATACCTGGAAATAAAACGATGCTGCTGAGTTCGTCAGTGTATTTCATAGTAGACTCGGTCAGCTCCGAATTCCAAAAGTTGTTTTGGTGGTTCCGAAAAAATCTCAATAATTTCGATTTTTGTGTAGATATTGCCAATAGTCTCATTAACAACATGTAAAAAACCTAAAGTTCTCAGACTTATATATAACTGGAAAAATAACCATTCTGTTGAGTTCGTCAGCGTATTTCGTAGTAGACTCGGTCAGCTCCGAATCCCAAAAGTTATTGTTTTTGGTTCAGAAAAAAATCTCAATAATGTCGATTTATGTATAGATATTGCAAATAGTCTTTTAAACAATATGTCAGAAATCTAAAGTTCTCAGACTTATACAGGGTGGGCCATTTTAATCTATATTGGATAATATCTCAGATGCTTGTGCAGATACGAAAAAATGTTTCAGACAAAAGTTGGAGGGGATCATGGGGGACATCTACGGGTACCAATGACTTTGACTTTGAACTCGGTTTTGAAGGTTATTTCAATGTCAGTGTCATTTTTCTAAATGGAACCTGTTATTTTTGACCTTCATTTGACCTTACGAATGACCTTGATAAAAATATAATTTTGAACGTAAAATTTCCCGCTCTTTCCAAATCCGGAGTCAAAAATAAGTGGTCATTGGTACCCGTAGATGTCCCCCATTATCCCCTCCAACTTTTGTCTGAAACATTTTTTCGTATCTGCACAAGCATCTGAGATATTATCCACTATAGATTAAAATGGCCCACGCTGTATATAAAGTAGAAATTGATTTTTTAACTTTTCTGAAAAAGACCTCAGACTTCAGAACGCAAAAAATTTTATTACGTTTGACTAATTTCAAATTCAGACTCTGACTGTGAAACAATTATATTATTTTTCCTCTTACTTCAATGAATAGACATAGATTGCATATTTATACTAAATTATAAGTACTTGTAAAATACCTTCCTTCGACAACTTTTCAATTTCGAGTCCGAAAAAGAATATGTGATGAAAATTTGTTTCAAGAAAAATAACTCATTCACATCTGTTTCGGAAGAGATTCCATTATCATTTATAAATGAACCTCTTTCGAAAATCCTTTTGACCCGGGCAATCGGGCAAACTTCACGCATGTTAAAAGCTAGCGTATGTTGCCTCTGAGTAAAGTGCATCCCCGAATCAATTATTTTGATGGAAGTAATATTGCATTATTCCACGATGTGTGTGTGTCGTCACATGATAAAATGCAACCCCTAATGGAGCTACATAAATATAAATGACTTACGTATAAACAAAATTCATTTGTTGAAAACATTTATTAGTTTTGAAAACGATTTTAATAATAAATCGTTTCATCGATTCGTAATCGTAAATATTAAAAATATGAAACAATATGTCCCAATATAAAAATAGTATTATAAAATAAAAAAACACAAGAATTTATCATATTTCTTGTGTTTAGATAATGATTAACACAATTTTTTTTCAATATTAATGTTTCCATTAAATATATGCAAGTATTAATAATACCTAAAAGCCTACGTTTTCAGAGAATTCGAATTATGAAATTTTCATGTTTGCGTGGTTTGAATAAATAACTATTTAATTTTTTGCACTTAAAATTTTGGATGTTTTACTGCTATACTTTAACACAGAAATTTTTCAACCATTAACCATTAATTAATTATTTATATACACAATGTCAGTACATTTCAGATTGACTTTGTAGTTATTCCAAACTGATTTAAAATTGGTTGTTATTATGATATTTGATTTTGAAACACATAGAATTAAGATAAAAACTTTCTTTTTGTAGTTTAAAAACTTTAAATGGTATCAAGTGAGAATAAGTTTCATTAAAAAAAATTTCAATTCCAAATTTTAATAAATTCAAAAGTTAGTCAACATATGCTGAAAGAAAGAATTATTCATTTCTAGATGCCATAGAGTGATAAATTTTTTATTTTATAACCCATAAAATTCGAAAATTTTAATTCCTAAACGTTTTGGAGTTACAAATTAACCTTTTGAGAACTTTTAATTTACATCTGTCAAATTATGAAAATGTAAATTCAAAAATTTATAAACTAATACAATTTTTATTGAATCAGTTAAAATCTTCAAAATTTGTATTTATCTTTTTCATTTGGAAAGTTTGAAAACACACATTTGAAGTTGTGGAGTTTTCAGTGCATATCCTATTTTAAAGTGCTCATCTTTAAACGCATAAAATTCGAAATCCTTTATTTCTGAACTTTTCAGAATTAAAACATTCATATGCATTTTTAATTTTGTAACTGTGTTTCATTCTACAATTGCGAATGCGAGTTCATTAACCAGCATTCCTTGACTAACGGTTATAGTTTTGTCCATCGAAAATGATATCCAAAAATCGAATATTCCATTTTTACGTCAAATGACGACAGATAAGTAAACAAGTTTAAATGAAGAATTGTAGCTTATTGGAAGACCTATAATTTTGTGTACCCTTTTTTTGATATGGCTTGATATTTTGGTTTTATTTATCGAGAATACTATGACAAAAATGCAACATTTAAAATTTGAGCTAAACGATGTGGGATGCGGAAAAAAGTTCTAAAGATGAATTGCAGCTTTGAAAAAGTCCTAAAAAATTTGTTTAAGCCATTTTTATAGTACTTATCAGTTTGGTTTTATTTATTGTAAATAATATAAAAAAATAAAAAATTCAAGTTTTGAATCAAAGGACGCAACACACGGGAAAAAGTCTTAAGGATCAATAGCTTTTAAAAAGTCCTACAAAATTTGTTTTAACCACTGATTGATAGGAATGGTCCTTTTAGTTATATTTTTGAAAATACTATGAAAAGAATCGAAAATTCAATTTTTCAGCTGAAATACCTGAAGTATGCACGAAGAAAAATGGCTAGTCATCTTAAACATCTAGAGTGTCAGACTAACTATATTTCAGTTCTAAATATGGGACATCCCCCTAGATAGTCTAGCGTACCATCCATGGAGTGTCAAAATTTAACGGTTAGCTTCGCTATCCCAAAGTGTAAAGTTGACGATCCTGGAGTTTAAACCCGATTATCACAGGAATTTTAGTTTGATTATTCTGGAGTGTTAACTTGATCATATCAAAGGGTCAACTTTATTATCTTTTGTCCTTCTTCTAGCTACATATATTTTCCTTAGAGTAAGAGATACGAGAGACGGAAATTAAATTAATGAATGAAACCTGCAAAACATGCAAATTGATATAAAATCCATCAATTCTGAAAGCATTTTTATCGAACACTGGAAAATTCAGAAAACAATATGAATGCGTATTACTAATCTCGCAAGTCTTGTTTCTTTATCAACGAATTACGAAATTCTGAGCACGTTTTCGGTCGAGAATCTTGAGCATATGCACTAATTAATGAGAGACGCTTTTGTCCTTAATCCCTCGGAAGTATCGAATTTGACATTCAAAATCAGAATAAAAACCACTCAACCCACTCTCCGACATGTTCTCCACATTTTATTCACTCTCGACACATGTTTGACGTAAACAGCCACTTCTGTTTGACATTCTGGAGTGTTGATTTGACTATACTGATAGTGAGTGTCAATCACCTGTGGATATTCAAACAGACTATAAAATTATAGTCTGCCTGACTATGAAGGAAAAATTGTGGATGGTACTTGAGACTATCTAGATTATCAAACTGAACATCTAAATTTTGACACTTCAAGTTTAACTATCTATTGTTCTCCGTGTGGGGAACAGTTTTTGGAGGAATTTCAGCGTTAAAAAATTCCTACAAAATTTCTTCGAATCATTTTTTGAAAGAAATCGTCGTTTTTAATTTATATGTTGAAATTGATATACAAAAATCAAAAATTCGCATATAGCGCCAAAAGACGCGCGACAAGTGAAAAATCTGAAAAAAAGCTTGTAGGAGTTTTTGTTTTATCCATAAAAAATGCTATGAAAAAATCCTACTATTAGCATAACAACGCGAGATAGGGAAGAAAGTCCGAAGAAAGGATTGTAGCTTTTTATTATAAGATAGCTCACAAAATAAATACATATGCACTTAAAAAGGCCTGCCAAAAATCGAATGCGAAGAGATGCATTAAAAACTAGGATTTAAAAGAGATGTTGTTGATAAAGTTTCATTCGAGCATTCCGAGTGCAAAGAATAAATATCTGAGCGCGAAGCGTGAGATCCGACTAGAATCTTCTAAGTGTTCTCAAATAACAGCTCAAGCCTTTTATTTTAACATTATTTGACCTTTTATAGGCTTCAAATAAGTGCTCAAAATTCGACATTTATCGTTTGAACTCGTTTTCAAAGAAAAAAAAATGGATATGCTAGAGTATTTTTTGCAACGGATTCTTAATCTACGGGAAGAATACTATAATAATCACACAGATCGATTTTAATGAAAAAAATCTTGTCGGATAGTGTTATTCAATTCTCGGCGGTTAATTTCATTTCCTTAAAAATTTCTGTTCTGATTTAAATTTGATCATATAATTTTATCCTGAATGTTTCAATTTAATTTTGGATAACATTAACAGATTAAAACTAAAAATAAAGTGTTGAATTTCGAACCATTAAATTAAAAATGTTGTAATCAGTTTTATATTCAATCGTTTACATTCACTTGCATGACTTTTTCAAAATTTATTATGTAAAACAGATCTCAAAATCACAAAAATGACGATTTTACTTTTACCTTTTGCTTTTAGTATTTACTATTATTAAAGTTAAATCATTAATTCTCGGATTTGATACAGTTAAAGAATATTACTATATTTTTCAATTAAATCCCAACCCAGGAATTTCTTTTAATAATTTTTTCTAGAAAGACGATATATTTCTGGCATATTCAACCTGCTTAACTCACTTAAGGTTTCTTTATTAGATGTTGATAAAAGGTTCTATCTTTCAGCTTTACATTATCAGAGTTACAGTAAGGGTTTGACTTTCTTGAGCAGTTTTTGACGCTCAACCTCGTAAACAGTAGCGATGGAGTTTCTTCTTCAGAATAATTATTCTCTCGTTTATTCTTTGGGAAGAATTAGTTACCATGGAAATTATCCTATCTCGAGGATAAACCCACCTCCCATCTTCCTACAGACACCTCTTTTCTCTTAAAGTTTCCGCGAGTTCTAATTTCTCGCTTAAGCCACTCTCATTAATGATGATGTCAGGTGGAAGCTAAACGCCGTCTCAAAAAAAAAAAATATATATATATATATATCCATACATTTCACATATTTCAACGAATTTCATAAATTTCCATAAATTTTCACGAATTTGATAAATTTTCACGAATTTGATAAATTTTCACAAAGGCTGGGTAAGCAAGGTTGGTCTGCCCAAACATATATTTGGTTCATGTTTGGGTGGAAAGTTTCTACTGTTATAAGACTAATTTACCCAATAAGTGCAAACTTTAAAAAAAATTTGGATAAAAGTTATAAAGAAATTTTTTTCAATTAAAAAATTTAATTTGCTCGGAATTGCTGAATCAATTTCTATGATCAAAATATATATTTTACAATATATTACAGCTGTTCTAAAAATTGAGATATAATTCTAGGAGGGGCAAACGAATGAAAAAAAGGTTTAATGAAAGCTGTTTGGTACCGCAGCCATTTTTTTCCTAGAATACACTGACGCCCTCAGTAACATGTTTTTGCGAGCATGATCCCGATGGTGCTTCACAATAAAAATATATATATATTCTAATATTGCAGTTTTGCACCTCACAAAAATTATATGCAAAATTCAAAATTTAACGCAATGAAAATATATTCGACGCTTCGAGTAGATTTGGCTCTTCATGGTTTTGACTGTATATTAGTCAAAATGTATATTAGTCAAATAGAAATACTCCCTTAACGCCTCTATGCATGATCCAATAAATACATGGTCTAGGCACGCGCAAGTAAAAAAGACTGAGCCTATCAGAACCCACCGCTTAATTTCTCCATCTTGGATAAATAAGGCGGCGAATGTAAGAGATTTTTAAATGTAAAATGTTAGGATTGAAATTTCTTGTAATTTTGAGATATACAAATACTTCAATACTAATCAGATATATTTTAATGTTGAAAAAGGGGTACAGGAAAATACGGATTTACTATAATTTTAGGTTATGTGTTTCATAACCTCTTCTTGGTGACATATATGTGTATAAAATGAAACTCAAATGAACTGGGAAAGTACTGAATGAATAAAATTATACAATGCAGTGATCGCGACACATAAAATTAAAATTATTATGTTCTATTTATTTCAAAATATTTTTCCTTAATTTTGGAGATAAATTTTATCGGAAGGTATTAAATATTTATTTACAATTATCAATACTCTTGTTCACTCCTTTTTTTACAATTTGTATCACGTTCGTAATAGAATTAATAGATAAAGGGTGAAAGGGGAAAAGGTGCCAAGTCATCATTCTTTAAAGAAGGAGTTCTTTGTTAGAAAATTCTGAAAAATTCAAATACATACAGAGTTAAAAGGATTTTCTCGAACTCGTATGTTTGATGGTAGCAATACGTCAAAGTTGGGTTTTCATATCCATTAAAAATAAAGACTTTTATGATCAAGGGATTCGTTATGATATTCACAAAAGGCATATATTTCAATATCTTCATGGTTCAACAGCAGAAAACGTTAATGTTATTATTTATCATTACTTGAATGCGATAAAACTTATGTCACACTGTGACACCGTCTCATTGAAAATTGATTTTCTGGGAAGTGAATAGATTTTTTCGACAAAACTGGTTTTCTTCATGTTACTCAAGTGAACATCTCGGCGAGGAAATTCCGTAATTACAGAACAAAATAACAGTTACAATTATTATGACGATTTTAAGACGATTTTCAGAAACCATAAAATGCTAACCTCAAAAGTAAATCTCAGTTTTCTCCCAAATGAAGGATTTTTTTATGAAACTTTTTCCCTCTGTATTCACTTAACGTTCCACCGTTTATGTGTAATATGAAATCACATGTTATCACATTAGAAATCTCTCTTAGTCTTAGAAGATTTTTTTAAGTAATGATAAATGTTGTTCGCGAAACCCCATAAAATATTGCACAGATACATATTTATATGTAAAAGGAATGTCAAAATTTTACAATATAAGACAATATGTTCTACTTAATGTAAAAATGATAAATCTTACTTTCAATACATATATACAAATGAAGATAACGATAATTTCCTTTTCACATTGCATGATATGGTGATTCGTGGACAAAGTTTTCTCTCTGACATTTTCAAGATGAATTGAATTTAGATTTCTTATCGTGAATTATCTCCATGAATATGAAATTTATCTCGCACTTATATTGTTCATCCTGAAAATAACACAAGTTTTGGTATCCCTGGCGGACCTGCCGAACTCAAGCATTACGCTACAGCGTGATGCTAAAGTAATGCTAAAGTAATATAGCATTATAATTATTAAAAGAAGCAAAATAAATATGTAAACTGTTGCAATTATAATAATACGTTGAAATTTACGTTAAATGATCATGCCGTAATTGCAATAAGTTACTTTCTCAGCGTTCAAAAATAAAAAAACAAAGTGGCTGTCATTGAAGTGGGGCCCCTACATGTTGGCAACCCGCTTGAAGCCGACGTTAGCAGACTGCAATGACAGTCACATTATTTTTTCATTTTTTAATGCTGAAAAAGAAACTTGTTGCAATAACGCATAACCATTTAACGTACATTTTAACGTATTAATATAATTGCAACAGTTTACATATTTATTTTGTTTCTTTTATTAATTATAATGCCATACATTACTTTAGCATTACTTTAGCATTGCGCTGTAGCGTAATGCGTGCGGTCGGCCGGTCCGCCAGGGCTGAAATAAATTAGAAACACCATTTTCGTTTAACGCATTATAAGTAGCTACAAAAGAATAAAATTTGCAAAATCTAGTAGGATTATGCATAACAATTCATCACTTTATCATAAAACTCACGCTTTATCCAAATGCGATCAATAAAAAAATATAAAACAATGATAAACAGATGTAAAAAATTACTTTTCATCACAGTCACATGAGATCAAATTAATGTTGACAGCGTAAAATGACTAATACGTGTTTTTAAATGCTCTTAACCTCAATATTATTCGAAAAACAGTAAATAAGGACAGCGAAATGTGCAAATTTAAAAGGGATTAAAAATCTTCTATGTCATGGTCGATTTGGGGTATCCAAAAGTATTTAGAAAAATATTGTCGCCACTGGGTAGAGAAAGGAATTCTGTTTAATGGATTACCTCTACTGCTATGGGGATTCTAAACGCGAGGACATAAACGGTATCGAAAAGGATGTAATAATTGTCACGTCACCAATAAGCAGGAAATTTTAGAATACTTTTAAATGCAAGCCTTCTTACCGGGTACACACTCAACTCTGCCAGGGAAAAGGTTCGTTTTTGAGCCTTCAGTGGAAAAAATGAAAATATGATTTTTCTAGTTTGAAATTAACAATTTTTAAAACACCCAGAATATATCTCGCTCAATTATTTGGTAATGATAGAAAAACTATCAGGGTCCTTTCTGGTGTAGTAGTTTACAAAAAAGATCAGAGTGGAAAAAAATTAGCAATAATAATCTATCAGTCATGACCCTACAAGTCTACAGTTTACCCAAGTAACAAAAAATAATATGAAGGTAATCAAAAAGCATATGCGGGACAAAATGAATTTAATTTTTAACTCATATACCAGTGAACAACTATCTTTCAAACACTATTTTTTTATATTTAATCTATGCCATGTGGCCAAAAGAAAAGAAATTTCTATAGCAGGATAAATTTTAGATGAAGGCATTAATTGAAATGCGCAAATAATGTATCTTGTAGAAAAGGAAGCGTCTGCTCGTCCCGAAAAATGGGCGGAGTTGGAAAAGGGGATGGAGCCAAACCTATGAAAAATTATTGACTACTTATTCCAACTTTCGGTACCATGAGACACCTCGCTTAAGTCATGATAATAATGAATCATGCATTTATAACTTCTTCATGAATATTTTTAACTTTTTTAGTGAATTTCATGAAATTTTTTGTTCTTAAACTTTAATTAGTAATAAACTACTCATCAAGGTTTAGCAAATACATTTTTCTCTGTTCAAATTCGCAATACTTTGTTCTTGAATTGTATGGGCATAACTAAACCAAATTTCGCTTAATTATTTTAAGCATATATTTTTCTATATGTTAGTAACGTGTATGAGTCTCAACCACTTACCTCATTCTTCTTCCAAAAATTTTTCTTTAAACTTTATGGGCACGTGATACGCATAAATACCTACCTTACCGGCCTCACTTTTTCAATACCAGTTCGGTCGGTATCCGCGATGGGCATGAAAATGCCAAGTCTGGCGGCCACTAAACGAAGCTCTATCAGCTGGCTCGTCTACATCTGAAATGTGGCGTCCACGATGTCAAAGATTGATGTGAAAAATGTTGTTTCAATGTTGAATTATGTAATTATTGAAATCGTAATATGCACCGGCAAACCTTTTTTTGTCTCTCGTTACCGAACCAACAGGCACCGCACTCGACTTTCTTTTAAAATTAGTTCCCAATATTTTTGTATTACAACACTAAAACTCTTAAAACTGAATCACTTCCCTCTAAACAAAGAATTAACAACAGTAATGCTAATAATTGTAGACAATGTATGAATATTTTAAGTCTTTCCAATACGACACCAAAACCTAACCTATGAGCATTTTCACAACATTCTTCTTTTGCTGTACTCTACCAACGCATTGTACAATCTGAATACTTATTATACCATTATTATAATTTCAAATTGAAACAATATAGTTTATCAGCTTCTATGCGTCACACCACTTTTAATAAATGATGTTAAATTATAACTCTCCCGAACGCGAGTTTCATATTTTGCCCTGGAGAATAATATGGGAATGGACTAAAAAAATTAGAATTTTCATTGTCAACCAAATACTTGAATTTTCAAGTCTAAAAAGATTATTTTTTTAGACCACGGGTACATTTTCAACCCGAAAAGTTGAATTTTCGACAAAAAAGTTCATCTTCAGCCAAAAGAGATGAGTTTTAAACTAAGAAATATGACTTTTCTGCCACAAAAGGCGAATTTTCAATGCAAAAGAACGAATTTTCTACAAAGCAATTGAATTTTCAAACAGCTAAAATGAATTTTAAAATAAAAAAGTGGTTTAAATCCAACAACAACATCGTTAAATTTTAATTTAAAAAAATGATTTAAACAATAAAGAAAATTAATGATAAACCAGTTGGATTCCACGTCCTGTTTTTCCGATTTTTAAAACTACCCCTATCATAGCACATTCAAAGAACACTGTTTCCGGTGCCTTCAACTAAAACTCAAAAAGATAAAAAATTAATAATTACAACAAACTTATTTTCAAGACTATAAATAATATTCTTTTTGCCGCAGTATTATTCAACAGTCCTCAAAAACCCCGTCTCGATTGCCTTCCTCTAAAATCGCCAAAAAAATTTTTTAATAAATAAGAATCACAAGAAACGCATTTCCAAGACTATAATGAATGTCCTTATAACCACAGAAATATCCAGCAACTCTCAAGAACAACCCCTACCACATTTAACGAACCCCGTCTCGATTGCCTTCCTCTAAGATCCCCAAAAAAATTTCAAATAAATAAGAATCACCAGAAACGCATTCCAAAGAGTGTAGTACATGTCCCTATAATCACAGAAATAGACAACAACCCTCAAGAACTACCCCTACTACATTTACGGACCTCCACTTCGACTGCCATTAACTAAAATCGCTAAAAAAATTATAATTAATAATAATCCCAACCAACGTATTCCCAAGATTCTGGTTAATATTCCTTTTCCTGAAGTAATATGCAGCAATTCCCAGAAATCAACTCTACTACATTAAACGACTTCGGCAAAAAGAGTGGAGTCTTGTAAATGCGTTTCTTGTAATTCTTATTTATTAAATTTGTTTTGGCCATTTTAGATGAAACCAGTCGAGACGGTTTTCGTTGAATGTGGTATGGGTAGTTCTTGAGGGTTTTGGATATTTCTGTGGTGATGAGGACATTCACTACAGTCTTGGAAATGAGTTTCTTGTGATTCTTATTTACTTAACATTTTTTGGTGATTTTGGAGGAAGGCAATAGAGACGGGGTTTTTGAGGGCTGTTGAATACTACTGCGGCAAAAAGAATGTTAGTTACAGTCTTGGAAATAAGTTTGTTGTAATTATTATTTTTTAATCTTTATGAGGTTCTGGTTGAAGGCACCGGAGACAGTGTTCTTTAAATGTGCTATGATAGGGGTAGTTTTGGAAATCGGAATAATACGTATTACGTAGTTTCCTGTAAAAAACAGGACATTTTAAGTCCTTGAGATTCTGCGACTTCACGTGTACAATCTGCTTGATTTGAAATGGACACTATAACAAATATTTTGTTTCATATTCGTATTTTTTCGTTGAATCCAACTGGTTGATCATTAATTTTTTTTATTGTTGAAACCATTTTTTTACTGAAAATTTTACGATTTTGTTAAATTCATTTTAGCTGTTTAAAATTCAACTTCTTTGTAGATAATTCGTTGTTTTGCATTGAAAGTTCATCTTTTGTGGCGGAAAAGTCATATTTCTTAGTTTAAAATTCTTCTCTTTTGGCTGCAGATGAACTTTTTTGTCGAAAATTCAACTTTTCGGGTTAAAAATTTACCTGTCGTCTGAAAAAAATCACCTTTTTAGACTTGAAAATTAAAGTATTTCGTAGATAATGCAAATTCTAATTTTTTTGGTCCATTCCCATATTATTCTCCAGGGCAAAATATGAAACTCGCATTCGGAAAAGTTATAATTTAACATCCTTCATTAAAAGTGGTGTCACGCATAGAAGCTGATGACATATATTTTTTCAATTCTAAATTATAATAACGGTATAATAAGTATTCAGATCGTACAATGCGTTGGCAGAGTATAGCCAAAACAGATTGTTATGAAAATGCTCATAGGTTAGGTTCTTGTGTCGTATTTGAAAGACTTAAAATATTCATATATTGTCCACAATCATTAACATTACTGTTGTTAGTTAATTGTTTGGAGTGAACTAACTCAGTTTTAGGCGCTTTAGTGTTGTAATACAAAAATATTGGGAAGTAATTTTAAAAGCAAATCAATTGCGCTGCTTCTTTGTTCTGTAACGAAGGACAAAACAACGTTGCCAGTGCATACTAAGCTTTCAATACTTACATAATTAAACATTGAAACAACATATTTCACTCGACTTTTATGCTGGACACAACTTTAAAAAAATATTATTGTAAGAACACCGCGTCATCAATCTTTGACAGCGTGAGCACCACATTTGAGATGTAGACGAGCCAGATTCGAGCGTGACCGCGCTTAGAGTGGGGGTTTATGGCTTCTTGGAATTATACTCTCCTACAGCCCCGAAAACGGCATTGCTCGGAGTTTGGACTGTATTTCTCAAGTGTAGAATGTATTTTCTCACTCATGTGCCATTCTTTTGTCGATTGACGATCTTGCAGTGACACGAAATAAAATAAAATATCCTACATTACAGGTTAGTGTATCAGGTCGGGTACTTGCTAACCTCAAATTTCGAACAATTGCTTGTATGTCTTGAAACTGAAAGATCGTCAATCGACAAAAGAATGGGACATGACTGAGAAAATAAAATTTACACTATAGAAATATTAATATTTCGACCTTTATCACTTACCTTTACGTTTAGAATATTTTCTCCAAAAACTCGTATGCAGTTGCAGTCCCGCATGATTAGACTTTATAGTAGATCAGACTTTCTTTTGACCTTCTTGACGGCTGACACTTTCATATATATCCTTGCATTCTACACTTGAAAACTGTTAATATTCAGACCATTGCAACTTACTTTTACGTTTAGAATATGTTCTCCAAAAACGCGTGTGCAGTGGCAGTCCCACATATACTAACCTTCCTGACGGCTGACATTTCCACCTACCCTAGCATGGCCGCGAACCCATGCTAGAAAACGCACTATTCCGCGAAATATTTTAGTCGTTTTTTGAATAAAAGAAAGTTGACTGTAATTAAATGCGTAAATCAATTCTGTAAAGCAAATAATAATTGTAAAGTTATTAGAAATAATTGTTTGATCGCAAAATAGACTCATGAAGTGTAAGTTGAAATAATTATTTCATTAATTAATTAATCCTTAAAAATAAATGATCGATTTCAAATTTAGGATAGGAATACCTATTTTATCAGAAATATAAATTGAAAATAATTCTTAATATTTGTGTGTACTTTGCCGTTATTATTTGTTGTAAACAATTGATTTACATATTCATTTATTTTACATAAGTGCACCAATGGTAACCAATCCTGTTGTCGACGCCACGCATGTGTAGTGCGAAACGATACCAGAATTGGGAGCACTCTTATCTAGACGGGTTCGAGCTCCAGCCACTAAGAAATACAACCCAGAACCAGGTTGGGGGCACCAAGCCTGGCCCAAGCATAGAAACTGAAAGTAAGTTGGTGATTTCCACACAGGTATATCAGTTGGGCGGGCACGTTCCACGTTCTGTGGACGTGGCTGGAACGATCTCAATGTGTCGATTGTCCAACAAAATTTATTCATTATTTAAATTCTTTTTTACGATTAAAACAAAAAAGACGCGTCCTATCAAGAAGTAATTAACACCAAGTTTGTAGATCCTTTTTGGGTGCACAATTTTTGTTTTTTCATCTTTTCTCACATTTTGCATCGTTAAACCGCAAAATGAAATTTTGTATTTTTCATTAAATCAATAGACACTTAGATTGCATTGGGATTTATATTTGCCACTATTTTTTGTATTAACTGAATGTTTATGGTCGCATCAACTTCCAGGGTCATTAGCGACTGTGCTATAGGGTTATTAAATTGTAAGCTGTAGGGTATCTGTGAGGTAATATATCAAAGAAAAGAAACGAAGCTTTCTGAAAACACATCCAGCCTCGCCTGCTTTGGGAACCCGACCCGCGCCAGCGCGGCTGCCAAGTGCCAAGGCTCCAGTGTTGGAACATAAGACAATCACGATACCGCCTGAGCCACGATAGCTCCCTATTTTCTCACAACCTGTTACTGAACACGATCTTATTTCCGCCAACAACATGCAAGTCGATTTTAGTTTTATTTAGAAATCCTAACAGGATTTTCTCTTTTTTGGTTCATTCCTTATCTACACTGCGTGAGGTTTCTTCTTCGATCTGGCAATTATGTGCGATTTAAATCTCGAGCATTTGCGTCTATTAGAGTATTTTGGAGACCTAAGTTTTCTTACACTGCAGAATTTACTGGATTAGCATCATCTAGGAACATACTTTCACTTAATAGAGTGATGCGATGGGAGTTGCTAGAACTAACTATTATGTTTTTGCCTTGATTTTCCAAAAAACGTACCGGATGTGTGTTATTGAATTTAGATATTTCCTTATTTAAATTTAAACCTTCGATATTTGAGACATTTGCGAAACTTGTACCAGGTGGACTTTCACTGAACACGGGCAAAGTTTGTGATGCACGAACTTCTAGATTTTCATTAATTCTGGATTTTCTTGTTAGATAAGGTAATCCTTTATTAATCGATTCATCTGGCATTGCTCTTTAATATTGACAATTATAGGATCTATTAAAGTATATGCCCATGTTGCAACGCATTTTATAATAAACAATATTTGAAAATTTCATAAAATGTGTTAAAACTTTGGAAAATACACATATTGCGGTTTAATCGATTTATAATTTTGCATAAAACAAAGGAATTCTTTTCTTATCTATTTCAACAAAATATGTCTGTCACAAAAATCCCACAATACAATAACCTTCGTACTTCCAATAAAAAAATGTAAAACATGTGAAATTCAATTACCTGTGCTTTTGTTTCCCGGCCGATGCACCATGAAATAATGTCTGTTAAATCCTTGGAACGTACCATAAATCAATTTCCCTGATGGCTCGATTGATTTGCAGTTGATCAAGCTTGCAACTTTGGGGACGAGCACACAAGTCAATGAAAAAACGTGTTTATATATATATAAAGCAATTTATTTAGTAATACATGAAAGCACGAGAGTTAAAGGTTGGATGAGGTGAACGTTGGACTAGAATAGAATAACTGAAGCTGAAAAAGAAACCAGCCGATTGAGCTCTGTTTTACAGATAAGAGAGGATTGGGAGACAAGAAAGAAAGGATTATAAAAGGATATTTTGGGACTGACATCTATTTTAATCCAATTAAATATGGTTATTAAGTCCCGAACTTCACTTCGAGTTTCCGAGTTGAATGGTACTGATTCTCGACTTCTTCCTGCTTTAAATCGTAATGGAACTAGGACTCGAACTTCACTCCATACTTTCAACTTGAAGTTGTATGACGAAGCGAACGATCCAAAGAGGAGCCCGCTTCTGTAATCGTGGAGACAAATACAATTTATTTGGTATCCCCACTTGGTGAGTGACATCCTTCTTTCCTTGTTCCCCATAGGTACAGATAATTAAGTTTGCGGTTCATTCTGGTCCAATGAGCCATGCTTTCGATCATTATTCAACTATCGTACTCACATATATTTTATGCGTGTATATATTCTAAATGAATCGCCACTTATCACGTGATAAGATTTATTCTTAAAGACCTCCACATTGATAACGAAACTTCTAGATTGAGCACTGACATGAACCAAGTCTTTTAGAATGAAACATAACCATGTCCTTCATGTCGAGACGTAGGAATCTTGCGCTAGGATCGGCCCTGCCCCTCTACTATCCATGCAAAAAACCTAAATGGAACTCCACAGTCAAATTCTTCTTCAAAAAAACAATGGCTATCTTTAACACGTTCAGATTCTTCCAGCGCATTGATAATTGCAGATACAAATTTATCTTTCAAATACGTTATTGCCACTTCTGCGGCACCACTACAAAGTTATAAACTTTTGTGAAAGCTAATTTTTCTAAAAGGTTGGTTTTTCGATTTAAAAAAAAAAATAAATAACAAAATGTTTGATCAGAAATGTCAAAAACACGTGTGAGTATGAGGAACAATCTATAAACATGTTTATAACTTTCATTCCTAATTTATTAAAAAATATACATATAAACTTGAATTTTTACTTTATATTGAAAATTATTTGTAAATATTTTACAATTTAACAAAGAATTCTACTAAAAGGCAATATATAACAAAATAAAATAAGTATTTTGTAATCAAAATTACTTTCCTCATGAAGTGATTTTTGAAAGCCAATAATAATTACATTTATATTATTCCTTTTCTTCTTAACTGTTTCCTCCTTACTCTTTCCTGTTTCTCTTCAAAAACTTCACGTGATAAATTATTTTCGTTTTGAGATTCATAATCTACGTGGAAAAAACTGTAGAAATGATATGACTTTTCTTTTGTCACAAAATTAGTATCGGACTGCATGCAAGCGCCTCTTTTGGGACCAGGTCTCTACAATGACAAGTCAAGGGCTCGAGCGTAAATACTCAAACCTCGATATTTCGGAAACAGTTGAATTATTCTCATGTGAACACAACTTTTCATCATCAGCCAGGGACTAAGTCAAGTGCCTGATGACATAATCTTCGTTTTCTAAAACGGGCACTGAAATGTCTCTATAGAAAGGAATCCATTCTGTTTATAGTCATAGGTTTAGGGCAAGTTGTTGATATATAATGCCCGCTACATTATCATGTCTGTGCGTATATTCTCTCCGAGTCATTACGTGACAAACATCAATAATGTGCTCAAAGGATTCGTTGGGATCTCCACATAATCGGCACCGATCAATCACGTCTTGATGTAACAAGTGTTTGCCATAATTTCTGGTGCTGAGAACCCTGTTCTGAATCGCAATGACGAATCCTTCTGTTTTTGGATACAGGACGACTTTTTCAGTCAAATATTGGATGCCACACTATCCACTTCATGCTGATCTAACGTTTTGGGATGCTCGCCGTGGATGGCTTTCTGTCTCCATTACGTTTCTTATTCCCCTATTGTTTCTATCCTGATATGCAAGGCCTCCTCTGAGAAAAAATTCAAGAGCATGTAATAAAGATCCGCTTTAGAAATGTTTTTTTGAAGCGCAATATCAGCCGTATAACTGAACAGCTGTATGATTTGTGACTTACGCAGTTTCTTGATATCTAAAGTACCCCTACCCTCTCTATGTCGTGATAGAACTACCCTTTCAATTGCAGAATGATTGTGGTCCATTTGGTGCTTCATAATTTCTATGTGGATGTTTCTGTTTAATCCTTCAAGGTCGGTGTTCGACCATTTGATGAGCCCAAAGGAGTAGATGAAGACAGGGATGGCATAGGTGTTGATTGCCCTGATCTGGTTTGCCGAGTTAAGAGAAATCTTCAGAATAAATCCGAATCTTATTCTGAAAGCAGTCGTTTGGCTTTTCTTAACTATCGTATGTTGGATATCCTCTGTACATCGATAACTTTCTGCAGTTTCTTGTCCGAACTAGCAGATAGCTTCAAGTCATCCATGTGTAGAAGGTGAGTCACTTGATGACCATCCTCATTATCATGTATTCAGAACCCAAGAGACATGCTATTTAGTATTTTGCTCAATGAGTTCAACGCTAAACAGAATCACAGGGCACTAGAAGAGTCACCCCGAAAGATACCCGTCGTAATTCATATTGATCTAGTTATCCTTAATTAGCCATGATCAAAATACTTGATTCTTGTACCCCAAAATATCATCGCACGACTTAGGAAGTCAATGATGCGTGGGGCAAATTTTGTATATTTTTGAAACTTCAAGCAAATAGTCATATGGTACAAAAGAAAATGCTTGCTTGTAGTGAATGTATGCCATGTGCAAGTTGCTTTTGTGTTTGCGAGCTTGCGTCATGGCAACAGTGTCTATTGTGACTAGATCTTCTGTAAGATTGTCATTCTCGTCGCAGTGAGAATATACCTTATCTGCTATGATAGCTGTAAGATATTTATATATTGTTGGAAGACAGGCTATCTGTCAAAATTCAGATAAATTCTGAGTGTCAGGCTTTTTAGGCAACATATACGTAGTGCCCTGAAGCATAAGGTCTGGCATCAGATCTGGATGATATAAGTCAGCTCCATTTCAGCGTTATTGCTAGCTCTTACCTTCTCTAGTTGGAACCAAGCAGCATTTAAATTGATTTGATTTCCGCCAAACACCCGACCAATAATTAGTCATGTCTTCCAGTTGAGGGACTTTGGTTTCTCGCTGGTTATTTTCCTTTACACTTATTTCACGATAGAGCCTTCTTTAATCTGCCTCAAAGGTTCGATTTTGTTGCCACCTTCTACTACTTTTCTTGTACCGACGCAGCCTAGCAGTGAGAACATCAAGTCTCTGCCTTTGGGAGTCTGTAATCTCATCCAATATTGCTCGTCCTAATGTCTCGATGTACTGAGGGTAAATGATTTTAGCAACATGATGTATCAGCTTTGTGGTTCTATTTCCAATTTTAGATTAAGTCAGTCGACTTAATTTGCACCTTACTTTGCTGACATCCATTTCAACCCTAATCTTCCATGGTGGTTCTCGCTCCCTTCCTGGATCAAAGACTGCATTTGTAGGCCTAGTTCTGCGGTCCAACGTTCTAACGATTGCCACAGCTGTACAGTATACAAGAGAGTTTAGGTGTACTATTAGTGCACGCATATCATTTGTGATGTTCATCTTGGGGAGAGAATGCCTTTGTGTTAGTTCTACATGTATGAAATCTAGTAAAGCATGACCAAATTGCTTTCAAGGTGCTGTAGATTTTCTGGAATTTCGTTGTTCAGACCACCGTTATTAATGTCCAAGTGTGGTTCTAGTGGATCCGGTACTTGATGTTCATTATCCCTACCACATATGCCTTCAGGTTTCATCAGGTCTTCCTTGTCCACATCTTCCAAGGGAAGTTCTTCAATGGGTAGCTGCTGTTTCACTTCCATTTCGATAGCAGCTATTTCAACAGCTGAAAGCAATCTGTTTACATATATTAAGCGTTTTTGATCTGCTAGATTCTGCTCATTTATTCTTCGCTATAAAATAAAAGCGCATTACATTTCTGTTCACATGGAACGTCCATTTTAATCGCCTTCTTGGTTGTTCAACCTTTGCTTTTGGCTCTGGTTGTATTAGGCCATCTACCTCTGGAGCTCAGTCTTCTGAGATGTGAAGATTAGTCCTGATGTCCTTCACCTTAGCGCTAGGATCTTTTAGTGCGACTTTCTCTATTTGAGAATACTTTGAAGAAAATTTCATTATAACATTATATCTTTTTTCGCATAGGGTTTCAAACTTCGCACTTTCATAACAGAGACGCGCCAATTCCTCATTCATTGTGGTATCCCACTTGATGCTTTCCCACGGTATTTCTTGGTGTTCCTCTTAGTCACTGTCCTCTTCGTTCTCTATCTGTCTGGCATGGAAACCCTTATCAGTAGCAATGCTACAGCCAACATAGCCGTCAAATTCATGAGAAGAAAGCTCAAGACCTACCGCGACGATAACGCAAGAACACCTTCGGTAGGTTATTATTATTATTTTCTAAACTTGTTCTCATGTTAAAAAGAACCCGGTTTTCCTTCATAGCCACGGACTAAGTCAAGTAACTGATGAGATGAGGATGTAATTAGTTAATTTAATACGATGCTTGAAATCATTTGCGACGATTTTGTAGGTACAAAATTAGGAACATGGTGTAGTTTGCAGTTCGTCTTTTACCGCTGCCATGCTTACACAGCGTCCGCGAGTATTGGAGGTGACAACAGTCGCATCTGGATGCTTTCTTGGAGCTACCACGTTTATGAATATTATTATCATCAGAAGTTGTAAGCTGCGGAAGTTACGATCATGGTTCCTTACAGCAACCAATCCCGACGCAACTGGAACGTGTTCGTCATGCACTTCTGCTCCTTCTGTTCTAGAAGTTCAATAAGAGCGGCACATTCACGCGAGATAACATCGTGCAACACTGTTTCTTGGAATCAGGTCTCTAGCCTAAGATGACCTTACGCGGCAGATGGGACGGTTGGAAATGAAGGTTCCACCTCTGGATACTTTTCTAGAGCTAAAAATCTTTGCAGAATGTTATAAGAAACAGTTTCGACGGCCCAGATAAAGTGAGCCAGGAAAACAGCCTTTTTCATCCAGTTCGCGATGGAATGAGCCTGACGCTTGCAAGCCAGAATCTTGTACAGGTACATTTGTTATGCGCTCGCGGTAAACTAAGGTGTCTATAACGCCATCTTCACAGGCAATTGTAATCCCTCAGTCTCCGATCTCAATCCAGCAGACTTGAGAAACATGTTGAACAGACCCATCAAGAGATCTTCTCTACGTATGATACCGCAGAATTTACCATGAAGGAGCTTCTCAGCATTTTCTCTTACTAGAAGCGTATCCTGCTTCCTGTACACGACTTTTAAGCACTAAATGTGTTAGTGATGATAGGCCATGTGCAGTCTCGCTGGAATCAAATGGAAGGCCAATCTCCTCTGCGGCTCTACCTGCGGCACGTTATAGAAACGCCGCAGCATTGACGATTTCATGTTGATGTACGAGTCGCATAAGAGAATCTGTGCTATTCAGAACTGAGCAGGCTGTAGATAGAACCGTTCTTCGAAGAAGAACCTCTAAGCTTGGCAAGCCTCTATCCCCTTTATCTCGAAGGAGGTATATTCGAGGTAGGCAAGATCTAGGATGATGACTTTGATGGATTATCATCACCTTGCGTGTGCTTCAGTCACGTTGCTTCAACTCATCTGCGCTCTATTTACTGCACCAAACGTGTACAGCAGTATAGGAAAGACCAGCATATTGGCTGCTTGGATCTTGTTCTTTCCAGATAATTCGGAAGCACAAATTTTTCTCAGATTTTGGCGATACCTTTTTTCAAGGACCGTTTTTAACACAGACACATCTTGGGTTTCCGCTTGTGGCATTCAAGATATGTATATGTTTCTCCATTGCCAAGATGTTGAATGGTATTTCGCCTATGAGTTGAACATCCTGATCGTCACGCGATGATGTCGTTTCTAGTCTTCCTTGATGTAGGTGGACGCAGGCAAACTTGTCCAGTTTGAAGGTCATGCCAATCGCTTCAGAGTACCTATTTACCTCCTCCGCAAGGATTTTAGGGTCCTCTTTCGGGGAAGCTAAGAGTTTAAAGTCGTCCATGTATAAAGGGTGTTTGACCTTCTTTCTCTTCTGTTCGGTGGACCGCATAGGTATCCAGATCTTTTGCCTCAGAGCACAGTAGATGAAGATCAGAGGGAGATGCACAAAAGTATCGGACTTAGAAAGTCTCCTCGGAAGACCCCACTCTTATATGTGATATAGCTTGTAGTCACTTGTCTTTTGTCAGATTTTATGACAAATCTTGTCCTCCACAAGAGCATAAGCTCTTTTGTGCATCCCACTATTTTTGTATGCACCTCCAGGCACTCAAGGAGCTTAATAAGTAGCTCATGGATAGTTGTAGAATGCCTCGCGGTATTCAATCCAAGCCATGAACAGTTTGCGTCAATACCTGATCGAGTTCTCGGTAATACACCTGTCTATTAACAGGTTCTCCCTGCAACCTTTCAACCCTCTCTTGAATCCGCGTTGTTCAACTATTGCAATGCATACCGGCTCGATAGATGTTAATATCCTCTCTTTGAAACTGCCAGTAAACAACTTGTACTTGTTGTTTATATAAGCTATGGGCTGTAGTTCTTTCTACTTCACAAATCTCCGGTCTTAGGGATGAATACTGTGCCTCCTTCCACTAGCCACTATGGAATGGGTTGTTCTCCGTTTGAGAAAGTAGTAAGTATACGAACTAGATGTTGGTGCGTAGAAGTGAACTTTTTCCACCAAAAGTTGTGATTTTATCTGGCCCTGGCGCTGAAATGTTCTTAGTCCCAGCGATAACTTTCTTCACACCTCCAGCAGTAATTAGTGGACACTCTTCCTCTGGACTTTATAACCTTTGCCTTTAGCAAAAGTTACAAAAGAGGGTGTGATGTTGCAATTTTGCACCTCACAAAAATTTGATTTCAAAATTCAAATCTTAACGCAGTGACAAAAAATTTGACGCTTCGAGTAGAATCGGCACTTCATGGTTTTGACTGTATATTTCTTTTAGTTACTTGAGTAAAACTTAGTCGCTTTTTTCTGCATTATTGTGAGGTAATTTTCCTTTAAATTTATCTTAAGTCTTATCTTTATCACTAATATGGATAAGCCCGGGGCGATATGACCACAAAGTCCGTCAGTGGACAGTCATCTCCGCCAAAACTATCGTATCGGAGAAACTGTTTTAACGCCTCTATGCTCCTCAAAATCTTCCGAGGGTTGTATACAAAACCACCCTACATCTGCCGGCCGCAAGGTTCCATCCACCAATCCTCGTCTCGGAGTTCAACCGTCCTTAGAGGCTTCGAATCCCATGGTCCGGATTCCTACCTCAAAGAATTCATGCCTGAGGAAATAGCTTATCAGCGGGAAGAAGGGAAGCAGGTCAAGAGAAGATACAACAGCAGGGCAGACCAGCGTGGAGCGGATATCGTCTATCTCTCTCTTGACCGTAGGAATCCCTATGCCTAAAGGAACCATAGGTAGGTGTCCCGCTCAGATTTTCTTCGTTTCTCATATATGTTGTAGTACTCGAAAAACTAAGAGACACGTGTTTTTTCTTATGCGCCCAAAATGGTTTTAAGGGGGTGAAAACCACCCCCGAAAAGTGTGGTAACAAATACCCATTTAATTGTTTCACATATAATAACCGAATCTTTCACAATCAAACCAACTCGAACAATGTCCTCACAGTAGAAGATGAAGAAAGTGATTTTGTTAACTTGATCGAAAAAATTTTTGGGGGGTAAAGTACCCCACAATTATTTTTAATCATATAAAAAACTTCTAAACGGGCATGATTTCAACCCGAAAAATCTGGGAAAAATATATGTTGTGCACGATAATAAAATAAAGTTCACGTGTTTTTGCATTTTCCGAAGAAATCACTTTATAGGGGGTAACCACCCTTAAGTGCATTTTATTATATTTCTGCTAAATAAAGGAAGTCTCGCGTATAAAACCGAGCAGAAAAATTTCTTTACAAAGAAAATAGAGTAATATAAATTCGTCAATTGAGTGAAGGTCTTTTATGATGGTAAACTACCCCAAAGGAATTTACGAGTATACAATAAAATTACCAAGTGGATGTAAATTCAAGCTGAAAAATCTAAAAAAAATATATGTTGCAGATGGTAATAAAATAAAGTTGACGTGCTTTTGCATTTTCACGAGAAATTACGTTATAGGGGGTAACCACCCTAGAAGGTGTTTTATTATGCTTCTATAAATTCAAGAAACTTATATATGTCAGTTTATATTTTTATAAATACATAAATTACATTTTTAACTAATGTAGAATGATGAATTGATTAATGTACATGTGGCAATTTTTATTTTTAGAAAGGAAGCTTTTGTGGAGATATCGAGTAATCTTTCAGTGTTGTTTTCATCGTTCTAAAGTTAAGAAGTCAATATCTTTGTTTCTACAGTGGAAAAAAAACAGTGGACAGTTCATCTAGTCTTTTAAAGATGCTGATAAATCCTTTGAATGTAATAAATCTTTTGTTAGTTGTATTCCAAAACATACCTGACAGTGAAGTTAATGATGCAGAACAACAACTGGCAGATCATTTTAAAGAAATATTAATTCAGGCTATGCATGAGTTCAATGGCATTGAGACTGTAGAAGAAAATACTTTTGACTTTTCAGAACCATACAAAGACTGGGAGCCTTCCGCTGTGGAAGATACTTATGAAAAGTGGACGCCTAAACTTGGTTCCAGAACAGATGAAGCATTTTGTACGACAGATGACGAAGATGTTGGCTTTGATTATAAACAAAGATCGGTGAAGCTTTGGAGAAGCGGAACAAGAAAAAGTAATCGTGAATTAAGTGCTGTTCAACATCATCTCAGAAAAGTAACATCAGTACGTCAATTGAGGCGATGGGCACAGCAAGTAAATAAAGGAGGCACATATATGGAAAAGTTGCACCGTATTTCGAAGTACACATTGAATAATTTTAAAAGAGCAATTGATGCTGGTAGAATGGTTCACGATGCAGACTTACAAAAATGGGGTCTACATGCTAAAAAAATGCTTGATTTTGATGATACACGATTTAAAGCATCTGACTGGTGGGTGTGGAGGTTTAAACGAACTCACCAAATAATATCCAGAAAAGTCAACAAATTTATCAGCAGAAAAACATTAGAAGATAAGGAAAAGTTAAAAGTAGATGCAGAGAATTTTATGAATGAAGTGAAGCCGTACATCGTTCAATATGGGAGAGAGAATGTTTATAACTCGGATCAAAGAGGATTCCAGCTAGAAATGCATTCTGAGAGAACATTGGCAATTGAAGGTACACGACAAGTCGAATGTGTTTTCCAATCTATTTCTTCTACAACTCACAGCTAAACTATCCAACCCACGATTTCTGCGGATGGAAAGCTACTGTCTCCACTTTATCTTGTGTTAAAAGAGCCAAGTGAAGAATTTGGACCCATTGTGCAAGAAACCATACATGTTTTTGTAGCTGCATCCAAATCTGGAAAACTTACGTCTGGTAAATTTGTTTATTTCTAATCATTTGTTGTCATAAAATGAAGTTATCAGCGTCATTAAATTTTGCAAATTATTTTGCCTACAGAACATTTTCACAGCTGGTTGGAAAATGTTTTTTTCCCGAATGAAGGGCCGACTAGCGTGTTGCTCATAGACTCTTGGACTGGGCATTGCCCAGAAGTTGTACGGCAAGTAACACCTGCTGGAGTGAATATAATTCCTATGATTATACCAAAAGGCACTACTGGAAAAGTTCAGCCCCTTGACGTCTACGGATTTCGCATATAGAAAAATATACTAATTTGATAAACGGATATTCAAACTTACCTAAAATCACATTTTTTATCACACGCGGCAAGAGCGGTCTTGTTATACAAAAAATATTGGGCCATCTGACGATAACTAATGCAGTAACGATTACCAGTGCATTGACCTTATTTTTTTCTTTGGTAACGTCCTAGAAGGGTGCTAATCGTGCTTTCTTTGGTTGATTTTTTTGGCATAACACCTAGAAGTGTGCTCTTGAGGGATATTCATTGTTCAAATTCCTAGACGGGGTTTTCTCAGATGCTGACTGGGCTTTTTTTTCGGTCAAATTCCTAGATAGGTGCTTGATGGACTATTTTTTATTAAAACCCTAGACGGGTGCTATTTGGATGATCCTTGGATTAGTTTTTTGTCAATATTCCCAGAAAGGTGTTTGTCGGGCTATTTTTGGTCGAAATTTCTAGACGGGTTCTGATCGGGTGCTGTTTGGACTTTTTTTTGTAGAATTCCTAGACGCATTCTGGTCGGGCGCTAGTTGTTTTTTGTTTCTTGATAACATTCCAAGATAGATGATGTTCAGGCGCTACTTGGAATTTTTTTTGCTGAAATGCCTAGATAGGTGCTGGCTGGACTATTTTTTTGGTAAAATTTTTAGTCATATGCTACTCGGGCCCTTTTTGGGTAAAATTCCTAGATGGTTCCTGTTCGGTTATTTTTGTGTGTGATGAAATTCCCTTTCAGGTGCTAGTTGGGGGCTTTTCGGGCTATTTTTTTGATAATGTTCCTAAACGGGTGATGTTCGGCTACTGTTGTGTTATTTTTGTCAACATTTCAAGACGGGTGCTGATCGGGCTCTGATCAGGCTACTTTTGTTTTAAATATTCGGTCACGGTTCTAGTAGGGTTTCAATCGGGGTTGCTCCTACTTGAAAAGTATACCATATTTATGTTCTCTTTAGCAACGTCTATCGATTAATTAATATATTTGTTCCATTTCAGCGAGTTTCGTAGATGAAAACGAATGGTTCGCGGATTCGAAAGTGGAACAATAGTTTCAAAGTTTTGAATGTATTTTTGTTGAAATTCAACGTCCTTGACCGTATATAGTTTTCGAAGTAAATAATCTGATAATCTATTATCGTAACACAGGTGGTACCGCTTGATTGGTGGCCCGTCAGCAGAGACTGTCTAGCATACGGTGTAACCGTCGCTATTTTAATCTGCATCATACATGATGAGCGGGTTGAATGGTACGAAGCATTGACTTTGGTCCTGCTTTATATCGTCTACATCGCTGTAATGTACTGGGACAAATCCTTCCAGAAATGTGCCAGACTTGGCGCAAAGAAATGCGAATTGTCTTCTGAAGACTCTCCTGTGCGAACAGGTAACTGTATTATATATCACAAAATTATGAACGAAAATTGAATTGTCCTACCAAAAACATCTGCGATGCAAAAACTTGTCCAAGTACAACTTTATTTGGACAATTGAATGAAGTTGTGAAATCAAAGTAGGCCAAGTAAAATAATAAAAGAATAATAGCATTAGTTGGTTACGAGAATTTGAAAATACATTTTGAGAATGTTATTGTGGTATTTAAATTTGAGAAGATAATTTGGAAAATTATTTATAAACGAATTAATTATAACAACTTAGCGGGATTGAATGTATTTTTCCGCTCCAAATTGAACTAAAACTTATCAAAAATCTTCATTTTTCGTTTATAACGTTCTCCATAATTATACATATTTTTATTTAACATAATTTATTGCGAGGTTTATAAATATAATAACCCTCGGTCACACAGATTTTTTTACTCAATGGGAAAATCAACTAATTAATCAATTAATCAATTAATAAATTGAATAATTAATTAAAAAAATTATTAATTTATCAATAAAATATTCAATTGATTGATTATTCAATCAATTAATCCACTACTTGAGCTGGAAAATTTGACTCGGTCATAAACGACCCACATGTGTGACGGAGGGATAAATATATATTTTTTGTTTATAAATAATTTTCCAAATTATCTTCTCAAATGTAAATTCTACAACAACACTTTTAAATTTTTTTCCCCAATACTCGTTACCAATTGATGTTAATTATGATTTTCTCATTTTACTTGACCAACTTCAATTGTACAAATCAAGTTGTACCTCGTCACGTTTTTGCATGTTATATATTTTTGGTGCGATTTCACTACTTTTTGGATAGAATATAAAAAAAGTATTACAAGTGACTCGAAATAAGAACCAATTTAAAAGTTGAGACTAGTTAAAACTAGTTTTCACACACAGAGAACTTCGCGTTTTGCCTATTTAAACCATAATTTAACCAAATTTAAATGTCAAATTTACAAATAATTTACAATTTTATAATCACGTACATCAAATATATTTTTCCAATCAAAACATAGCAACCCTTGCAATAACTATCATCTGTAGGCAAGTTTATGACTTAAATACCTTTTACTTTTCAAAAATAAACAAAGGATTTAGATGCCAGACAATCTATCTTCTTCTAAAATTTTTTCTTAGTAAAAAAATTATTGTAAAAATTTCAAAATTATTTATGAATTTTAATATAGGCTTTTTTTCAATAAAGATTCTATAAGATACATTTATATTATTTAATGAATACTCAATATTTGTGATAGCAATAATAAAGACCGTTGGCTACCGTACCGAAATTTCAGTACATAGAGCCAAATTTTGTCGGTGTGAATAACGGAACCTGAAAAAGGAGGCTATTCGTATCGAAATTTCGGTACGAACATCTAGGAATTTTTTATAAGAATAGGCACTGTCATTATTAAATTAAATTTTAGACGATGAAATATATACAGTTTTCCCAAATGCTGATAATATTATAAATTTCTGAAAAATAGCTCTAGAGAATAGTACCGCGCACATACAGTTAATATTTTCATGATAAAAAAGTTGTTTAAACTATTAAAGATATTATAAATTTCCGTGAAAGAGGACTAGAGTATATTACCGCGAACCTTCGGTTAAAAATTCGCATTACATGGACTAACAGATTTTGCTGTAGCTTTGCGCGAAGAAAAAAACCAAACGATTTTTACATGAAAATATTAATATTTATTAAACAGATTAAGTTACCATAAATTCTTCAAACATAGTAGTAGAAAGAAGATTGAGCATGCCCAGTTAAAGTTTGGTGCCAATCGCTAACATAGAATTTGCTATAGATGTGAACAAAAATTAAAGAGCAATTTTTCTGTTTAATAAAATTCTTGAGGTTTTTTAACTGATGAAGGTATCGTAAAGTCCGAAAAATAAAACTAGAACATGATTTTGTTCATGTCTAGTTAACATTTTGGGTCAATCGGTTTTACAGATTTATTGAGATCGGCTAAAAATTGCGCTATGAATCCAATAAAAGTTGAAAACCCATAGTTTTTTTCGAGAAAATAGATTTGCAGTATTTTTTCGGTGCTTCACGGCGGCGACGATTTGCTAACATAATTCTCGATGGAATAACTTTTGGAAAGTATATTTATTTCATATATGTAAATTAGTTTGACACATATAAAGAATATCTTTTGATATGTGAAATAGCATTTCTAAAAAATTGTCAAATCTTGTATCGATTTCACCATTTTCATCTCGACACTTGTTGGGTCAGAGGGTGATAGTTCTAATTAAAATTAATTTCAACGGCTACGTGAACGGATACGAAGATCAATGTATCGTACGTGATCTCTTTAATCGGTGCCAATGATTATTAAATGAAGAGTATGGATGGGACCACGTGCCAAAGAAGCGCCGATACTAATCAACATTGTTAAACTCTGGCATCTGCATTACAAAATGAAAGATTATTAATCGACTGCTACAAATATTGCTTAAAAAATGCCTTATTATTTGGTTCATTTCCCCAGAACAATAAATTTTTTTTCTCTCAAAGGTCAAGATTATTTTGTACAATTTTGGCTGAATCAACGAGTAGATCTGTAATCAGAATCGCTGTTGTCTTAAATAGCAGTTTCTAGTTTTCTATAGTAGGTGTAGATCATTCTGGTAATGGATTGAACCATAATTTAGTTGCTGGTCGAAGGTATGAATGTTTTTCAAAAATCCTAATCAAGAGATAAAGACCTGTCTATCTATTTTTATTTTCATTTACAGTTGACGCCGGAGATATCCACTTATCAAGATCTGATAAAGTGCAATCGTCCACCGATCGTGTAGAGCAAATTGCAACTATAGACATGCCTCTGCAAAATGGTGGCACAAAGACGCAAGAAGAGAACCACGAGGCTGGTAAGAATTGAAAAAGATATGACACTCCTACTCCTAGTTTTATTCTTTAATGCCAAATAAAAAAAATTAAACAAGCAATTATTTATAGCAAGTAGTGTACAAGTAGGATGATTTCAAGTTTGCTGAAGGACTTGGTTTTTATTTATAAAATATTGCATCTTTGGTAGTTAAGAAAAAAATGGTATAAATCAATATTTATATTTCAGAATACGAATATGAATTGCTAGTTTGGCCAGCTCGAGGTGGTTTTATTCGAAAGACTGCCTGGATACTTACCTGGCCGATTCACTTGGTATTCATGTGTACTATACCGAATTGCGAGAAACCACGTTTTAAAAATTGGTTTCCAGTTACGTTCCTCATGTGTATTATCTGGATCGGTTCGCTAAGCTATATCGTCGCGTGGATGATAACGATTATAGGTAAACAAATCATTTTAAGATTAATTAAAAAAATGTTGCTATATCCTTATCAAGCCTAATGGATTTTTTGTTATTTTGTAGGAGATACGCTCAAAATCCCGGATTCCGTAATGGGCATCACATTCCTGGCTGCAGGAACCAGTGTACCAGAAGCAGTTTCAAGTGTGATTGTTGCAAAACAAGGTACGAAGCCAAAGTCCGCGTTATTCTTATTCAAGTATAAAGTTTTAATACAATATAATTAATGCACATTATAAGAGGAAGTGCAGTTGTTAAAATTATCGTCTCAATATTATGAATGCTAAGTTTATAAGACATACTTTTCTTTGCTCAAAACAACTTTTTAGATACTTTTGTCAGTATATGGGTATAAAAGATTTGGTGTATTGACCAATTGAAAGTGATATGCATTTCAAATTAAATAAGTTTAAAATTTTTTTAGGCGATAATAGAGATTTCAAAATTTCAGTTCTAAGTATTCTAAGCTAAAAGTTTGTTAATTTGACGTTATATTAAATTATTTTAGGCTTTCTACTAATTTTAATTATGTTAAAAAATTTTTTCATGTTGACAATGACACATAGAGTATTCTACTATTTGTATTAAAAAAGGAATGGCATATTTCAGAGTCAAGAACAGATCAAAAATTCTTTTTTGGAAGATTTCGGTACATGCATGCGGCTTAGAAGTTGAAAATTAACATCAACATTAGCGAAAATATTCGAAGTGTAGAAAATTTGAAGAGCCACCCTTCAAAAAAGACAACACTTTTTAAGACAAAACAATTATTTTCGAGCCCTTTACAGTTTTAAGTGTAGACGTTTCACGAGTTTCAAGTGGAATAAATTCTTAAAAAAATAATGATACAAAAAATTTGTCTTCAACCACAATTCTTGGTAAAAAAATAACCCTTTTGAATGTTTAATTCTACATTTTTCGATTTGATGTGAGAAATTTCACATGAATGACGTACGAAGAAATCTCTGGAAAATTTTCAAAAACCGTATTTTCTCGTATAATAATTAAAAATATTTCTTCGGCTTAAAAATCGCCAGCAGTACTGAGAAAAAGTAAGACAATAAACAAGTATACATAAGTTGAGAAGCAACCATTTAAAATGAGCAACAACATTTCTTAAGGACAAAAATGAAGTCTGTAGCTTTCTACACTTTTCAATATAGACATTTCAACATTCGTTTATTTCTTAATTTTATTAGACTTTTTCTAAGGCCTGTTTATAATGTTTAAGTCAAAAAAGAATATTTTCATGTACGAGAAAGTAAGAGTTTTTACGTTTTAAGGTGGGTAATGCCTCTTGAGGATGGGTTTGAACACCTGTATAATGCAACGTTTTTTAAAATTTTGTTCAAAGACATCTTCATACGTAATTTATATGAAATTTGTTTACTAAAATCAAAAAATCTATCATTAAACTTTCGAAGGTGTTGCTTTTTACACATAAATTGGCTTAGGACCACTATTTTTTATCCAATTTTTGCGGTGTTTTATTTCTAAGGATGGTTTTTTCAATTTTCCTAGAGTTTTCCATAATATTGCTTTTTCTAGGGGCTGTTTATAATTTTAAGGGAAGTTTGTTTACTGGCATACCATTTTAAAAATCGGCATGTATTATGTGTAATTCCGCAAGGTCGAAATTGCAAGTCTAGTGAAACTAAAAAAAGTGCCATATGCGAAATTTCTCATACACCCCCCAAATCTGATTTTATGGTAGAAAAACCGTTTTTTGATAGGCGTATATATAGTAATTCATAATTCCGTAATTTGTTATTCGATTTGCATTTTTTTTTTCGTTTGAAAGTAGAAGAACAGACCTTTGTAACCACAGACTTTTTATTTAAACACGGTGAAAAATTACTAAGCTAAAATCGAAAAAGGTTACGAAGTTTTTTGTCGGTCACAGGTGGTAAATTTCAATAATAATTCACAATTATTTTGCAACTTTTCGTCAGCTTGATTCGCTGAAATTGACCCTCTGTGATCGACAAAAAACTTGTATCCAATTGAAATATGGAAGGTGATACTCATTTTCTTGCAAATAAAATCGAAAATATTTCGATGCTTCATTTTTCCCGACTTTTTCAACTTTAACAACAATTTAATTACATTTTTGGAAATCCAATAACTTTTTGCTGCTAATATGTTGACATTGCAATATTTGACTGAGTTGTCGAATTTTAAGCTAATTTAGAAGCGTAATTCCTAACGGTAGCGAAGGCTGACATGAAATTTTCGCGCTCAGACAGTACTCAATTTTAATAGTAAAAAATATGTATTCGTATAAAAAACGCTACAAATAGTGTTCGATAACGTCGTCAAATTTCAACCTATTCTAATAAAAAAAATGGCATTATACGAAAAAATGAGAAACCTCGAAATATTTTTGATTGCCGCGATAAAATATTAACAATTCATATGGTTTAAAAGGTGCGTTTTTCTAGTTTAAAACGAAAAAAATTAAATATTGAATGAAAAAATAAGGAATTTTTAAATTATTATAGGAGAGACCATCCTACAGTAGATAATCATGAATTGCATAAGCACTTATATGAGTAAAATAATTCATTCAAATTTTAATATAATACCAGGTGTCATGTCTTAACTATTAATTACATTAAATTAATAATTTTACATACTTTAGTATTTTAAATTAATGATTACCTACTGTAGGATCATTATCTACTGTAGGGTGGTCTCCCCTATACATGCACCTACCAGAAAACGGTTTTTTGGCCATAAAATCAGATTTTGGAGGTGTATTAGAAATTTCGCATATGACGCCTTTTTTTGTTTCACTAGACCTACGATGTCTACTATGTCTCGTGAAAAGTATATTGAGTTTTTTTTATGTAACCCAGTGTTATTATCAATGAAAATAATAAAAATCTTTCTCTTATATTATTACAGGTCACGGTTCCATGGGTATCAGTAATTCGATCGGTTCGAACACTTTTGACATTCTCCTCTGTTTAGGACTGCCATGGTTGATCAAATCCTCTTTTTCGCCAACCCAGCCTGGAAAACACTACATCAGTATAAATTCTGGGGGCCTCGAGTACAGCGCAATTTCCTTATTATCGACGCTGTTGCTGTTGTACATTGCCTTCGCTTCGAATAAATTTCAACTCGATCAAAAAGTAGGCCGGGCCTGTTTGTGCATGTACGCGGTCTTCCTGATCCTGGCCTCTCTGATCGAGCTTAACGTATTCTTCAGGGTGAATCTTCCCACTTGTCAGAGGACGGTCAAGTGATCCCTCATCCGGCCGGCTCTGCCGGTCCCACTAATCGTCCCGACGATCGTCAGTTGTCCCACGTTTTACCGGAAACTCAGTAACATCATTCATCCAATTCCCTCGTGTACAGATGATGCCTCACGTCGATCGGGCTTTCGAAAAAACACAGAGCAGGGTTGTGGAATTTTTTATTTTTACCAACGAACATATTCAGAAAATCCAGGCAGAAATAAATTATCAATTCAAATTGCATCCTACAAAAAAAAGAGCTAGCTACAAAGTCACTACTTGATAAGTGCCGCACTTCATGACTGTGATGCGAAGGCAAAGTTGTACTTTTCCATCCGTTACGTCACCGGGCAGAAAAGTTCTACTTTGTTCCCTCTTCACAGGCATGAAATTTGGCGCTGATTATGGAGGTTAAACAAAAAGAAATTTTTTATTAAAAAAAGTAAGTATGCATTTAAGTTTTATCTTCTTTTGATTGCTAGATTTTTTTAGTTTGATCTAGATGTATTTCTTGTGCTTGGAATTTTGGGAGTTGATTTCACGATGCTGCTGCAAGTTATCCATTTTATACTGTACCTATCATTTTCGTGTAAAGTAGACACTATGTTACTTTTAAGTTATGACAAAGGTCCTCATCATTATACATTTGTAACTTGCACTGCTCTTCACCTAATTAGGAAGAAATAATACAGGGTCGATCGTTCGCGTCGTCGGTTGCAGACTAGCGATGGCTTCAGAAAGTTCATCAGAAAACAAAGCCAGCAGTCAGCAATCTTCAATCAAGAGACGTTTCACGCTCCAGTAGTTACGGACTACTCCAGTCAGCAATTGACGAACCTTGATTGAATTTGTCAAAAAATTCATCTCACAATTCGATTCATAGAAAACTATAAAAAGAAAATGAATAGTAAAGATGGACAGTTTGTAAAAGTGTTTGGATAATCTGGCTATAATTTTTCTACTTCATGGATGCTTGAATATTTTCTTTGTTCTTCTATTTGATTTGTACTAAAATATGGAATGAATCTCAAATGAATGAATCCAGTACTAACATTAATTTAAGTTAAGTGCAATTTTAAGATATTTTTAGTGCTATATAACTCTAGTTTCTTGAATAAAATATTATATACTTTGTTGGCTGACCAAAGAGTTATGTATCTACTGCACGTGTTGTGCCGGAGTGCTCTAGTGCACCAGTGCAGGATAACTGAATTCGCTATAAGTCTTGCACGTACAGGATATCGTGCAAGTTCTAAATTGTTAATATTACATGTGCCGTAAAATGGGGCTTAGTGGAACATGTGGGATAAATCGGAGCGCCCGTTTTTTATCCAGAAAAAGCAGTATGAGGTCATAAAATGGAAAATTCCGGATTCCGAACGCGGGAGCTTTACACCACACTGTCCTTCTTAACCACGTTTTACAGTAACTTAAGATTTACGTGACCACGTAATATTGACGCTATTTTTTACATTAAAAAAAATATAGATTTTCATCTGAAATAGAATCAAAATTTATTGTGAAATTTTCAATTTGACCATCAGGAAAATAATTTCGTTCCGTCTCCTGCTATATATATATATATATATATATAAACTACAAAAGAGCATTATGCATCTAATTTTAAAACTTCAACTTCGATGTAATCTCCACTATTTACTCAAATATAAATTCGATCTGAATAATGATCTGATCATAAAATAATGTCCTGCCTCGCTTGCGTCCATAACCGTATTGTACATTGTTAGTTAGCAGAATTAATTATTGTTAATAAAATGGAGTCCACGATCTATTCATTAATATTGATCCAAATTCTCGCCAAGGGCTGGCACGTGACCAATGAAAGTTAGGCCAACGGCAGAAATGTATCACAGGTCGATTCTCAAATGAGAATTTTAAACATGACATTAGTATTATCGTAGCTTGTACGATTGTGTGGTATGAAAAAACTGCGGATTATTGTTAACATTTATATTAAGGATTGGCGTTCAGGTCGAGTGGAACGAAAAAATTTTCAAGGCGCATGCTCATTTATCCGCACACTGAAAAAGAGGAGAAACGAAAAATAGACTTTATGTTGGAGGGAAGAATTATTTTATGAATTCAATTAGGTTCAATGAAGCAGTTTTTTTAATCAAAGAGAAATACAAGTAAAAATAAATTAATTTCTAGCCTATCAAGCTCAATTTACAAATATTCTAAATGTTCTTTCTAAGTGTACAGATAAATTATTCCAGAACTCATTTTACGTTAAGGAAAGTTAAGAATACACTGATGTGAAGTAATTTTCTCAAAAAATCAGGGTTACCGCCGTCTCTTCTATTTTCACAATTCAACAATTGCGAATTACTTTTTGCCGTCTCCTCATTTGTTTGATGAGCATATCACGTAAACAAATGTTTTAAAATAAATTTTGAAATAAATATTTATTTTAAAAGCATTGATTGATTATCCCTGACACTTTTTCAAAGAGCGTATTCATTTTTTGATGCAATTTCGATGCATATTTGCACTAAGCAATTGCATCAGCTTTTACAACGGAATAAGAGGTATTCCTTAACAAGAGATAAGATTCATTTCTCTTATTTTCTTGAAATTCAATTCAGTCGCTGACATTTTATTTGATTTTAAATTGGGTATGGAAATTACGAACTGTGAACGGAAATATCAACTCGGTAAATTGGAAATCTTGAGAACTGGGATCGGAAAAAGGGCAATAAGCAAATGTCCATGTAGAGAAACAGAAAAAATGAGAGCTTTACATATTTATAAAAATCAATTCCCAAAGCGGGTGGCGGAATCCCAATTCCTGTGAAAAAGATGAGATGTCAAAGGTCAGAGGAAAATACTATGAGATCAGGGGTCAAATGTGAGAGGCAGTAGGTCAGGAGTTATGGGTCAAGGGTGCAATTCATAGGTCACATATCACATATCAAGGGCCAGGGGTTGAAGGTGACAGGTAACAGATCGGAATAAAAGGTTAAGGATGTGAGGTCAGAGGTCAAATATCAAAGACAAAGAGTCAAATGTGAGAGGTAACAGTTCAAGAGCCATAGGTCAATGATGAGAGTTAAAAGGCCAGATATCACACGTTGAAGGTCAGGGATCAAAGACGAGAGGTCAGGAGTCAGTTCAGTCAGGAGTCGAAAGTTAAAGATGAGAGCTCGTAAGCCAGAGTGCATATGTCGAAGGAAAGGGATCAGAGATGAGACGCAACAGGTCGGGAGTCAATGGTCAAATATGAGATGTTCGAGGTTAGAGATCACACGTCAAATTTCAAAGATGCAAGCTCATAGGTCAGATATCACATGTCAAAGTTCACGGATCAAAGTTCAACAGTTGAAAGTCAAAGGTGAAAGGGCAAAGATGTCTGTATGTCCCTCTCTCATCTTCCTCTCATCTTGCTACCCCTCTTCAATATCCAGAAATGGCACTATTTTTAGTTTTTTTCAAAAATATATTGTTGTCTCACTAACATAGCCACATAGTTAATAGACTACGAAACGCTAAAAATATAAAGACAGGTTTAGTGACTTATATAGAGAGGCAAGCTTGAAGTACCCTATTGTTCGTTTGAAAGAAAGAAATCTATTGTTGATGTCTTTATAACGTCAAAGTTCTGCTGGAGGTAGCTTTTTTTCGCGTTTTCCCGCATTTATATTATATCCACGTGCCAATTGTCTCGTTCCCATGAGCTCTTCATCTCTGTAGTGAGAGAAATGTTGATCATTATTTGTGTCGACGGTGCAACGTTAGAGGGTGCGACAATATATCCAATGAAAAGCATTTTTCCGCATTACATAGCTACGTCACAATTCAGTAAATTCCATAAATTAATCCTAAAACACGGCCTGATTCTCGTTGAAAATCTCCACTAGCTATTTGATTTTCATTATACATATTCATGTGTAGTTTACGTTTTGCAATAGTGTAAATATGCATGTTGGTTTTCTACTAAATCAACGTTTGAACGTAACATAGGACATATTAGTGAAAATATTATTTAGAGTTATACAAATAAATGATAAGAATTCCTTATTTGTTTGGAATATGAATAGTAATTAATATTTATTAAAATATTTATAAACAAACCTGAAAATCTCAAACAATGTGTCCAAGTAGAAAATACAAGTATTGGCAAGGCAAACTGCGCTTAGGAGGAAAATTGTTTTTGACCAGTTTCACATTTAATTAGGTTCTATAGTTGACTTTAATTTAAATTTCCGTTTTTCCTGATTAAGATGCACTAAAAAAGGGGTGTAGCTAATAAAGGTGATTTATCAAAATAGGCATGGTCAAGGGCGTAGTTTAGTGACTTGGTGAAGTAATATTATTATGGTAAAAACAACGGGTGCCAAAAGGGGACGTGGTCAAAGAAAATGTAAGTGGTGAAGGGTGTTACTAAGAGGCGTGGTAAAAAAAGGGTGGGGTGAGGGGAGTGGCCAATGGTCATGGGCGTAACTAATGTGATTTTTTATGGGCGTGGTCCAGAAAAATGGACGAGGTCTTTCTCAATTCTTTAAGTGTAAATGGTAGTCTATGACGTAATCAAAATTTGACCTTGTAATGTTAATTTTGTCCACCTTCTTATTTTTAAACTAAATAAGTTAGCGTGTCGAAATTTGTTAACCTTTAGTTTTTAATTATATATATATATATATATATATATGTTTATTTAATTACTTATTAAGAAAATCGACGTTTCAACCCGTCTTTGGGTCTTCCTCAAGATGATAACAGTATTAAAAAAATGTCTGAAACAAATCGTTCGATGCCATTGAAAACACAAACAAAACGGTTATCAATCAAAACTGTAAAAATTTTTTGTTGTTTACACTTTTTTTTAAACTTATGTAGTCGTCCTCTTTAAAGAGGAAGAAAAGACTACTCGTCGAAAACTTTTTTAAGTCATTATTGTCGGAGAAAGAAAAATGTTGAAGTCAATTATTTTAATAATGTTATCATCTTGAGGAAGACCCAAAGACGGGTCGAAACGTCGATCTTCTTAATATGTACTTAAATAAACATATATATTGAACGTATGACTAAAATAAGTTCTCAATCCCGATAAAGGAGACTTATCTATATCAACAAGACGTTCAAAGAAGGGTTAAAATTCAAGACTTTTATCTGGAATTTTGGAATATATAAGCGTCAAAGAAGTTGGTGTGATTGATTTTATGTTAAATTTGATTAGCTATAGTCATGTTTTCAGTGACGTATTATTCGTTAAGGTTATAGTGAATGATCTAGCGTTGTATGGAGATTGCAGATCACGTAGAGATGAGAAGTGATAAGAGTTTAATGGTATGTAAATATTAGATTTTGCATGAATTGAAAATCCTTTTTCTTGGGTCCAGATGGAAAGTTAATGGATAGAACAAAATTGTCTGGTTTTATTTCGAAGAGCCAAACCGTCGTTAATACGATTAGGGGTTCAGTAAGAGAAGAAGAGTGAAAGCGAGTTCACTCATAAGCCGAAGTCATAGTGTCAGCAGAAAAGTGACAACGAGTTCACTTATAGGCCGAAATCACAGTCTCAAAAGAAAAGTGACAGATTTTTGTTTTGTTTTACGTGAGAACATGTTGAGAGTTAAATCTTAAGGGAATGTCAATGTTGACTGTTTCAAAATTTGTTTATGTTTTGGGTCGCTAGTTCCCCCCCCCCCTACACGAATAAATTCAAAGGAACTTTTTAAATTATTCATTTTGAAAACAGATGATCAACTTTATGGAAAACGGGAATGCGTCTTTTATTTGAGTTTCTTATCTTACTTTATAATTATTAATAATCTTTGATAACTCGATTAGTGTTTATGAGTTTATTTACACTTATATGCGACGAACCACGAGAGAAGGGACCTTAGGGTTAACAAATCGATTTTCAAGTTTTTGATGCTATTGATAGTTTTTAAATCGCTCTTTCATATTAAAAAAGAATTGAATTTTTATCAGCAAAATTGGAATTGTTATTAAGCTGCCTGTGGACGGCCCGAGAAATCCACTTCCACCATTTTCCACACATCTTTCCGTTCTGTGTCCGTGTGATTCGAGAGTTCGCCTGACTCGCTGAACGCGAAGCTAGAAGATGTAGTCGTAAGTGGAGAGGATGGATTCCGGAGATTGTCCCCACTCTCTGAGTGTCTGACTTTGACCGTTTCTTCAATTGCTTCTACTGAAAAATTCGTCAGCTAACCCTAAGTTCCTTTTTCGCGCGGCACGTCACATATCTTTTAATGCTCATTCTATTTTTAATTTATTTCACTTTTTTGCGGAGAATTTCCTACTTGCTACTATTTACATGATCTATTTATAGTTAATTTCTTTGTCGGCCTTATATTCGCTAATAATTTGTGTGCCAAATATGAAGGAAACTTTCCGATTCTAGTAAAATGGTTAAACTTTTCGCTTTTACTAATTCTTAAAGTATTTTTTTCATGAACTTATTCTATTTTTTTTTAAATATTTTATTTCACATTTTTTTCACAGTTATTTCCGACCACTTTAGGGTTCTGCTAGCAAATTATATTAGCAGATGCTCCCCCTCTTCGTCTGTCTGATATAGTACAGCTCCAACTGAAACATCGCTAGCATCCGTTTGCAAATAAAGCGGTTTGCTTATATCTCGATATGTGAGGATAGCGAAATGAAAAAAAAGTTGCCTAACTGTTTTAAAAGGATGTTCCTATTCTAATCCCCAAATCCATCTTTTTCCTACTCGTAGCAATTGCAATTGTGGTACAATCTCCTGCGCAAGCTCGTTTGTGAATTTTGTGTAATAATTTACTACGCCCAAAAATCCTCTTAATTGTTTAACATTTCTAGGTGTCGGAAATTCGTGGGTTACTTTTGAATTTTTCTGGGTCCAGTTTGATCCCCAGTGGAGTTAGAATATGTCCCAAAAATTTGACTTTAGGTCTAAAACAGTGAGATTTCTCGAAATTGACTGTGATGTTGTTGTCCTGCAGACGCTGGAAAAGGAGCTCTAAGTGTTTCAAATAGTGAAAGACGCTTTGTGAAGTGCATACCATGTCGTCGATGAACGTTATAACAAATTCTCCCATCCCTCTTAATACTATGTCTAGTGCCCTAACGAGTGCGGCCGTGCTTGTTTTCATACCAAACGGGGTAACGCAGAACTCATAGCACTTTCCTTCATGCAGGAAACCTGTATATTTTGTGGATTTTGCGGTTGACGGTATTTGCCGGAAACTAATAACCATATCAAGTGTCGAAATAACTTTTGTACCTCCTCACCTTTGAAATAAGACCTCTGTAGGCTCAGCACACCCATAATCATTCGTCATAAGTTCATTTAACTTTCTCGCGTCTGAAAAAATTCTAATCGATCCATCTCTTTTGTTCGTAATGACCAATGGATTTATATATGCGCTGTTAGATCTTCGAGTAGTGCGTAAACTGAGAAAATTATTTTTTTCTTTGTTTACTTTGTCCCTGAGGCACATAGAAACTGGATAGGTCCTTATCAAAAAAAGTAATTTATCATCAGTTTTCAATGTTCATGTAATGAAATTCTGCTTGGCTTTTGTATCTCTGAATGAGTTCATAGAATCTTCATTTTTCGTAACTCACAAGTATCGCGAATTTTGAGACTTGTTCCTTAATTTCTCCATCAGTTAATGCGAATTTGTCCTCAGTGTTAGCATGCGTATCTAAATAATTTTTCTCTTTACTCACACTTGAGTGTACTTCTTCTACCATTAGATATTTTCCTAAGCAATTAAAGTATTTTTCCCTTTGCGTATTTTCTGATTCAAATATCAGTCTTATCTTTTTTGTATCTTCGCCCCACAATTTAATTCTTATTACATTTTCTTTATTCAACAATTCAGTCGTATTTTCTTCAAAATCAATCTTAGTCTTCAATCTTTTTAGTAAATCCACTCCAATTATACACTCTTTATTTAACTTTGGAACTATCAAAAATACGTATTCTACCTTCCAATTTCCCAGATTAAAATTCGCATAAACTTGATTTTTCAATTTAATTAGCCTCGCACCCGTTGCGCCTACAATATTAGTGCCCACTATTGGCAAAAGTTCACACTTTTTAAATTCTTTTTGATTTTTTTCGAAAAATTTTCAGAAATGCACGTTACTTCGCTCCCAGTATCAATCAGCGCTTTAGTCTCGACATTTGTATTTAAATGTTTATCACTGGACATTCACCTAAATTCCTATTTATTTCATTATCTTAATTTTATGGAAATTCGCCTCGCATGTCTAAAGGTACAGGATTTTTTACATGATTTGGCCCCAGATTTGCCTCTATTGTACGGAATTCTACCAAATATGAGCTTGCGCCTAGATAGCTTTGACCTTCACTGGTGTATTTTTTCGATATTGCCTACTATCAAAACCTGGATTGCGACCACCAAAATTTCCTTGGTTTTGATAACCTCGGTTGCAATTGCCTTGATAATCTCGATCATCATATCCATGGCTATTATTTTTGAAACTCTATTCTAGAGAAAATCAATTATTTGGATCGAAGTTATCCTGCCGCAGTCGATAATCGAAATTTTCTCTCCTACGATCATACCTAAAATTAGGATTCTGATTTCCATACAAATTTCCGCGATTTTACATTCTATGATTCCCACGATAATGATAGTTGTTTTGATTATTTTGACGATGATCCTGATTTCTACTATAATTATTTTGATCATAAGCCAAATTTTCCCGAGGTAAATAATGCTCTTCATAATTTAAAGGCCCTGCTTGGCCCAATAACTCAAAAAATTCTACGAACTCTTCGCAGCTTTTCATGTTACGTATTAAAAATGCTGCTCTAACTTCCTCAGTAAAATGCCGAGATAAGCTACTTACAATTTCAGACTCAGATGGTGATGGAATAAGGCCTTTCGCGTTGTTCATAATTTTAATGGCTTATTCTGATCTAGTTAATTGTCCTTCTCTATAAAATCTATATTGAAGGTCCTTGCCGATTTTAAATCTAATATCGTCATTCCAGAATTTTGGTATAAATTCATTACAGAAAGTCAATTCATTATCATCTATATCTTGTACCAGATTCCACCACTCTCTGATACTTCCTTCTAAACATGATCTTATTAAAAAGGGAAAATCGCACCTTCTTCCATCCACGGCCATGAGATACTGTTCAAAATCTCGCACAAACATCATCCGTCTTTCATGAGTATCGCCTGAAAATTTAGGTATCGGATGATGTTTCAGCCACGGAGCTTTAATATTTGTGGCACCTGTGTCTCGATCGATACGAGCTTCTAATGTGTAATGCAAATCTTCTAAGTCATTGGCATCTTTCGACTTTTCATATTTGAGACTAAAAATTCCGCATGGTTTATGTGTATTTTGTCCACGGTTTTCTTTAAAACCTTTACCTTTTCTTCAATATCAACAATATGCTCTTCTAGATATTTACCTTGAGCTTCACACGTCTCTTTGGGAATTTGATGGCGTTGCTCGACTTTCTTATTATGTGTTATCGCAAATGAATCAATTAGCTCTTTTGTTTCTATCTGATCCTTACTGTGTAATTCGCGATTTCTTTCGAAAGCTAATGCCACTTTATTATAGTTATCGACTGTTTGCGTAATCTCAGTTTGATTGTTTTTTTTAATACAACCTATAATTTGATCCATTTCTAAACCATCATGATTTGTTTCATTTTTCTGATAGATTTGAATCTTCCCTATTTAACAATGAATCAGTCGCCCTATTAAGGGTTGTGTATTCAATCCAGCATGATCATGTGAACTTTATTCATCTTCATTCATTTTTTATGAGTCCTCTGTATCTGACTCATTCGATAATTCTTCAAATTGATTCGTAGTATTTATCACGTTTGCTAAAATCGATTCTGATCATTTAATGTTAGCTGGTTGAACCTCCATAGGATCTTTGTCACTCTTATTATTTTTATCATCCATTTTAATTTACTTATCCAAACTTTTAATAAATTTTATTTGTCAGTTTATTGTCCCTGGTCGTGAAGATTTTAATTGACTTTCTGGTGAATTAAATTCTCGGTTTAATTGATCAATTTCATCTTAAAATTATATATTCGCATTTTCATTATTGATAGTAAATTATAATTATCCAATTGATCATAAATTATAATTAATTATTTCAATTACTTTTATTCGAAAGATTATCGTCAGTTAAACCGATTAAATATTGTAACCCAGAGTCTTACTTATCATATCGATTTTCTTTTCTAATTTAACGAGCCTTAAATGCTTTACAAGACTATGTTAATTTAGATTATCCGCTGCCTAGTTATGACTTTCTGCGGCCAAGTAAACAATCAGATCGCGCGAGGAGAAAGTCTTCGCAATTCATGTGTCCTTTTAAGACGTCTAGCCTTCAAGCTCGTCTAGCTGAGAGTCAATTTTCCGACACATCAGATCCACTTTCCGTGCTTTCGGATCCGTTGGTCCCAATGATCCTCTCTTCGTTGATCGATTATGCACGCAATTATCGATCGGTACAATTTGCATATATTCGCCTTTTCATAGCTTATCGAATCTTCTCATTTCTCTGACTTGATTTTGTGACGTTGCCATTCCAATCGTTTTTCGCGTTAATGTAAATTATACTATAAGTTTTATAAGGGCCTATAACCACCCCTTTCAACGTTTGACACTGATTAGTGTGAATGGTCGAAAGTGTGGATGAACCTTCAAGTTTTCTAATAGACAGATGGTAAGTCTATAGAAAGGTGAATCGAATGCTTTCTGGTAATTAATCCAGGCGTCCTCCAGAGTACGATTATAGAATGCAACCTTCTTGCAGATGGACCTGTCAATTAGCAGATTCTCTTAGCAGCCTGCTACACATTTTTTCGAGTTACGTTGTTCGTACATCTCTCTTCACGCATGCTCAATTCTTTGAAAAATCCTGTGGTTTAGGATAGCTATAAATATCTTATACAGCGTGTTCAAATAAGATATTGGCCTGTAGTTAAATAAATACCACAGGGTTTCACTGGGAGCAAGTGGTTTGATAGGGATAATAGGTTTTGATTATTTATTATTGTTCAAAACGTTCAACAAAGGGCCTCTTCAGCCCTATAAATATATATAACCCGAATACACATTTAAATATAGAAACTATTGCAATGTTTCCTAAAATAACGTAAAAACCCTTCCATGCATATCTCCTTACCATATTGTGTATTATTGGTGCAAGTTATTAAAAACATTTTTTGGAGCGCTATCATTGTAAATATGTTGTAGCGTAGTCATTGTGACTAATTTTGTAGCGTATTCAAGAAACTTAAAATTGAACTTTTTTTAATGTTGTTAATTAGATGTCAGTTCTTTTACTAACAGAATTCATTTCTAACTATATGAAACATTTTCTTAGAAAGAGTTTGTCTGTAGTATGTTTTGATATCTAATGTATTAACATTCTCGAAATCACAATGGTCATGCTTCGTATGAGAATGTTAAACCAACACACTACTTATATTTGTAGTAACAGAAGGGGATGGTCGAGCGGTAGATAAAAGGTTGTTTTATAGAAAAAAATGTAAGAACAGTTTATTCAAGTATGGCTGATACAAGACTGACTCCTTTCTTCCTATATCGAACGGAAGAACCGATCTCTGACAATCGATCGCCATCTATAGATGTCACTCGCATCGAAGCGCGAAAATCCAAAATTGTTAAACTTGAATATATCGAATACAGCTCGGCCTATCCTGGCAAATGATCGCCCCGATCATCAGGATTGTCTTCGAACAGACTCATTGTTTTTTCGTCCCATAGACGGATTCTATCAGAACTATAAACACTAGCAAATGGTTTTTGAGTTATTTGAAACCCATTGAAATCTCCTATTAGGTAACGGTCATTACGCAAGACCTTCTTTACTTCGTAGGGTCCTTTAAATTTAGTTAAAAAATGTTGATTAACACCTTTTTCGGTAACCACATTCGGTGTCATAATATAATCGCCACTTTTGTATTTAGTAGGACATTTGTGTTTTTCGATGAACGCTTATTTGTTCTTCAAACGCATTGTCTCGCAGATTACATCAGCTTTTTCACGCAATTTAGCTCTAAGCGCGGGTGCTTCCTCTTACTTCTCAATTTCTAATGAAATCTTTCTGAATTCTCCATCAGGTAACCCTACTTGGTCCGCTCTAAAAACAAGGCGAGCTGGTGAATAACCTGTCGCTCTATTTACAGTGATATTAATTACAAATTGCGCATTTTCTAGCCCCTTTTTCCAATCCGAAGACCCAGCTATTTTAGACAAGGTTGACCTTAAAAATCTAAATAAACGTTTAGCTTGGCCATTCGCGGGAGAAGTTCCAGCTGCTACTTTGATATGTTTAATACCTTTGAAAGTCATAAACTGGTCAAATTCCTGAGAAGTGAAGCACTTTCCTTTGTTGGAATCCAAAGATCTCATTTTACCGTAGTGATGAATATAATTCTTAATTTTCGCTATTACTTCTTTCGCTGTTGTGGACTTTACTGTGTAGAATACCACAAATTTGGTGTAACCATCTATAATCAGGAAGACATGCTTGTAGCTCTTATCCTACCAGATTGCACAGAATACACTGAACACTTGAAGCAATTACCCACAGATTCTTTAAAGTTCTTACGCAACACTGGGGACCAATACACCATCCAGAGCAATTTGACAATTTTACCAACTCCAACGTGACCGATATCGTCATGAAAAGATCTAATTCTCCTACTTGTACTTTCTAAAGAGCAAACCATTACGTATTTCGTGCCTATCACTATCTCCCTGCTCTAACGATTCGCGGATTTCTTTCAGTGCTGGATCAAACAACTTTTTGTACATAAGTTCTTGTTCGAAGGTCAACGGCTCGATTACAAAGACTTCACGGCTCAGAGCATCGACATGCCCCATTCGTTCGGACAAAGTTGGGTATAAAACGACGTACAAAACCAACCAGCCCTAGAAACTGCTGAACTTGTTTCGCACTTTTCGGTAAGGGATATTCTGAAATCGCTTTGACGTGTTCTTGACTCGGTTGAATCCCGTAACTACTAATGAGGTAACCCAAATACTCGATTTCTAAAACCCCGAAAATACATTTGTGTAAACGTAGTTTCAATTCGTGTTTCTCCGTCAATTTTAGAACCTCCCTTAAAACCAACCAATTGTCATCGAGACTTTCAGTCGCAATCAGGAAACCGTCTAAATATAAGAGCAGTTTATCCTCGTTAATCAAATCTTGGAAAATGAAATGTAAATACCTTTGGTAATGAGACAGCGCTTTTACAAGTCCAAATGGCATTCGTAAATATTCATATTGTCCCGCCGGAGTACTAAAGGCTGTATACCTAATCGAATTCTCGGACATTCTGATATGGTGGAGACCATCTTTCAGTTCAAGTTTTTTAAACCAAACCTTACGATGGAGTCGATCTAAAAGATTATCTTTCCGTGGTAGAGAAAAATGCCCACGTATAGTTATTTTGTTCAATGCACGGAAACCAACACATAACCTAAGTTCCCCATTTTTTTCCTAGTTAAAACTATTGGACTGCTATAATTTGATTGGCTCGATATCATGTACCCTCGATCTAAAAGTCCCTTAATAATTTCTCGCAGCTTCAAAAGTTCGACCCATGCCAATCCACGCGGTTTAAAATTAAAAGGCTCCTTGGAGGTTAGATTGACTTCCATCTCGAAAGAACTTGGACTAAACATTTCCATTTTCTCGCGATACTCGTCTAGAAAATTTTTCAACATATTTTTATGGTTGTATGTAACCTTAGATCCAATTCGACTCGCCGACAGATCAATTAATTTATCCGATTCTTGCTCTACAAGATTGATCAACATTATATCAATCTCAGGATCTTCGTATTCAAGAGTTACCGTTTTACGTCTTATCAAGGTTAACCCTGGGATACTTCGAAAATAGCGCCCCAAAATCGCATCATAGCTCATTGTAGTGTCTGGTACAACCGTAAATTTAACCGAAACTATTCTACCATTTAAATGTTTCAATCGAACATCCACTTTGATAAAGCCCACTATATCTAAAGGTGAATAGTTTATTACCACATACAACACTCGCTGTTCAGATTTGTCAACAAAAATGACAGGCTTGGAAATCTCGAAAATAAACTTTATTTTTCAACAAGGAAATCGGACTACCATTATCAACTAAAGGTTCTATAAATTACTTATCGCCTCGTGCGTTGCTTAGTAGAACGGTATCCATCGTTCCTGGTTCGATGAGTGGAATTCTCTCCTATGATGACACTGTAGATTCGCTGTTGAATAGTTTTGCGGGTTTATCGGCTGATCGCTCGATGACAGCTGTAGTGTCTTCTCTCCCCTTCGAAGACTCCGTTGCAGAGTTCCGATTGTTCCCGTGTATTCTGGAAGATCCTGCAAGGCACTGGCGTGCTTGATGGCCTGTATGATAACATTTGAAACAGGCTCCAAGTTCCTTGGGAAAACTTTTACATTCGCTGGCCAAATGTCCAAATCCATGCCAGTTATAACACCTTGGTCGCAGTGGCATAACTTCTGTTGATTTTAAATTTTCTGCTTCACTTTCTGCAGCTTTAGTCGCCTTAAATCTAGAATCAGGTTCTCCATACTACTTTCCACCAGGTCCTTTCCTTAAATCTTTTCGTGACTCGTCCTTGGTAATTCTCTGCATTCTATCTAAGAAAAGTGTCTTGTAATTTCCTGCTCGTGCATGCATTTTAATCAAAAAATTCTGTACCCCTTCTTTCATATACTCAATAGACAATTCTTCTACCAACTTTAGTTTATTAATAAATTTCAACTTTTCTTGAAAATATGTGGAGAAGTTCTCTCCTACCTTCCAAACTCGGGCTTCCATCTTCTTCGTTCGAGTAAGCAGATCTTCACGACACTTGTATACTACTGCTAACTCAGCTTTCAATTCAGTCTACTAGAGCTACTAGAGCTCTGTAGACTCCAAAATCTTCAGATCCAGCCACATTATGCATATCCTCATCCAAGCGAAGGTGTTGCCCGTTTTCATCAAACCTGTAGAACACTTCACTTTCAGAAGACCCATTCCGAAGACTCGGATCCGCCCCGCCATTGTGCCCGTTCGCTGCCGCCATTCTGTTTTGCTCGAAAATTCGAGAACGTTCTCTGAGTCAACACTCGAATTTTCTCGAACGCGTCGGCGTTACCTGCCGATTTTTTGTACACGTCACCACAATCACCAAATTTGAATACACACGCCTCTTTTTTTTTACTCGACGGTTTTCTATAACTGGATTCCTTTTTACACACTTGGCTTACATGACACAGGCCAATTCACGAAGATGTCGGCTTTTCACGACAATACACATCGGCTTCTCGCACCGATCGTCACAGAATCGACTCAAACACGTCGGCATGTGTTATCCTTTTGCCGAATTTCACACAACCTGACGGCACCCAATAATAACCGTAATCAACAACTCTCGTCGGCACAATAGCCAATTATCGCCCGAGGTGTAAACGCAATTGCGTCACGCTTCCATTCTTTGTTCAAGTTCACAACCGAAGCGATTTACCCACGCTTCATACCATCGCAACGATTTCGACGAACTCTCGCGTCACATTTGATTGTCCGGTTTCCCGAATATAGGAGGCCTCTCAAATCCCACGAAAGAATCGATCTCTGACAATCAATCTCCATTTATAGATGTCACTCGCATCGAGGCGCGAAAATACATAATTGTTAAACTTAAATATATTGACTACATATTATCGTGTTTGCTTTTTTTTTTGGTTAAAAAATGGATCCAAAAGTCAAGTCGAATATTCGAAAATCGACTTGTTCGAATAATCGAATAAATCGAATTTCAAAGATTCGAAAACTATTTTTGAATTCATTTTTTGACAAAAAAAAGGAGTTATTTTGATTTAAAAAAATTATAATAGCTTAAGGAAATCAAACCGGTTTCATGTGCATTAACATTTTTTTCTGTTTCGAAAAATCAAATTTTCCAAGCGTGTCTAAATTTGTATTAAAAAGTCCAATTAATTAACATTTTTAAACAATTTTTTTGCTGAAATTAAAACATGATATGCGAAAACTGAAGGTCAAGTTCGTTAGCCAGCTATTTTGGATAAGAATTCAAAAAGTTACAGCATTTTCAAAATTTTTAAGACCATTTTTTTCAAGATTTACAAATTCTATGTACAGCTATTTATAGAACTGGGAAAGTCGAACAATTTATCTTCACACATTTTTTTGATAAAAAGAAAATTATCAGTGTTATAGCATTTTAAATATTCAAACAAAAAAAAAACGAAAATGAAAATTTGAAACTAAAAAACGCACGATATGACAAAAAGTCTAGAGAAAAAAAGCGTTGCTTTTTGAAATCCCTACAAGAATATTATAACAACTTTTCATATTTGTTTGAAAAATTGAAAATTCAAATTTTGAATGCACCAAACATAATCAAAAATCAGACATTTAATTTTGCGGTAAAACTGTGCAAGTTGCGATAAAAGATGAGAAGAGAAAAATTGTGCACCCAAAAAATATCGACTAATTTTTTATTAATTACTTTTTGATAGGACGCGTAGTTTTTGTTTGATTCGTAAAAAAACAACATTAAAAATTAAACAATTAAATTTGTGGACAAAAGACACAAGATAGGAAAAAAATACATAGATAAAAGTTATTCACCCAAAAAAAGCTACAAATGAGTTATTAATTTAAAATGTTAATAAAAATGTTGTGAATTGTTAATTTGTGATTCGTGCCTTCTCTGTCCCTTCTATGAACCACTTTAAAAAAATGCGCTGTAACTCTACCTCCTAGGTGACGAGGAAATGGGTTAATTTTGCTGTGAATTTTTTAACTTTATTTGTTGAAATGATTTGGCTCAAATAAAAATTATTCCTTCTGGAATTATATAATCTGTAACTCTTTTCAGAATTAAAAAAAATATATTTATAGGTCGACCAATATTAATTTTCTTTGCAAAATTTGGCTTGCATCTTATTTTTTTCCGTTTTTTTACTATAGTATAATTTTGGTTTGTATCTTGAGGCAAAGAAATCCGTTCTGTACTTTGACAAAAATTCTTTCTAAATCAATATTTTGTACAGAAAATTACCTCGAGTAACTTTCAATTATTATTTTATAAACATGAAAAAATCAGATTTCAATGTTTTGTATTAAAAATACAATCCATGAGTGATAGAACGATTTCGATGCATAAATATACTTCACAAAAACCTAATCCATCATACTGGCTATTTGTTGCAAATATTTGTTTATAACACATAACTTGACATGTCAAAAAAAAATTTCCTTCCACCGACCCTTGTGCATCAAACCTGAGGCCTGTTGCCACTGAAAAAATTTTCACAGATAATTAAAAAGAAAAATTAAAAAAATCAACATTTTTTCGCTATTTGCAGCTCTATAAAAATTTAAACAAACAAAAATTCAAAAATCGGCCTCGACAGATTTCTTGAGAGTTTAATGCTGAATTTTTTGAAAAAAATTCATTTTTTGTAGCAGTTTTAAATTATTAAGATTACCGTATGTATATTTTTACATAAACATCTATAGATTTTTACTGCAGTGTCACATATGATAACTTATTTTTTTCAAATCGAACAGACTGGAAAATCGTGGTTAAAAAACGTTAAAAATTCACACGAAAACTTCACTTGTTTTTTTTTTTATCAGAGTTTTGTTTTAATTTTTCTGGAAAATTGCCACATTTCTCTTTACCGAAAATACAAACATTTTGAAGATCGAAAATGGCTACTAAGTACTGAAAAGTTGCTACGTTTTATTACAAATGAAAATATCTCATAACTTTTTGAAATAAAAATGGTCCTACGGTGTCGCAATGAGGTCAAAAATGTTGAATTTTGAAGAAAATTTTGTCTGGCTATTCGTACCGGAATGTCGGTAGAAATAGCCCCTTTTCCCGGTCCCCCTATTTGGTACCGAAAAAATCCGACTATACGACTATTGTACCGGAATTTCCGTGCACGTAGCCACGGCCTTTCAAAAATCGTGATAATTCATGTTTTTTTTGTCTAAAATTCAACTACTTGGTTAAAAGTTAAACTAATTTATTAAAAATTCCTTTTTTGTGAAGATCCATAGTTTTACTTGAAAATTCAACTCCTTGGTTAAAAATATGTAAATATTTCGTTGAAAATTCAACTATTTGGTTTAAAATTAACTTTTTTATTTAAAATTTATATTTTTTACTTAAAAAATGTAACTATTTTGTAGAAAATTCATCTCTGTTTCATTGAAAATTCGTATTTTTTAAAAAATAATGTACAATTTGAAATAAATTCTTAAAATTTATAAAAAGAATATGAAAGATTTTAAAGCCAAATTTTTCATTTTTGAAAGATTACAACGTATTAGAAACTATATCAGTAAGTTTAAGTGATATTTAGATTTAAACAAATTTATATTTTCTAAGATTTTTAACCAAAAAAACAAAAATTAAGATATATTTTTTTATTCATTTAGTATTAGCGATTGGCTGTTGATTAATTATTGAAGAATTAATACAACAAACCTTCATGTATAAGTATTATTTATTTTAATACTAAATGAACTTTACATCTATGTTATAAACACATGTAATTATAATTCAACTGTAATAATAAGAGATTAAAATAGTTTTTTTTTTGTAATTACTCTTGAATAATTAAACATTATTTAATCGCATATACCAAGGAAATTGAAAATTACATCTAAGAATTATTCACTATTTACCAACAAATATATCTTTATAAAAACTAACAACTTTCACGCATGTTAGCCAAATCTCCGCAGATAATTAAGAATTCGAAATATTGTATTATATCTCCCATATTATGTGTAAAAATATTTTCTGAATAATTAATTGTAGAGGGATACAATCGAGTACCGAAATATATGAAACAATTGTAATAACTGTATCAATTTTCACTCGGCATTATAAATTACCATTCATTACAATAAATCAGAGTTGACAAAGATCGGAACTTTAAAGAACGACAGTAATGTACAACCTAATGTCTCTATTTATTAAATTTAGAGAAAAAAAACGTAACAAATAAACTTAAAGAAGTAAGCTTATGTGACAGATTTGCACAAATAGCCTTAAAACGAAAGAAGTATGTTTCCAAAAAGTTAATGAGATCGGCTCATTACAGACAGTTATAGAACAGTATGGAAAAAGAGCGAAGAGGGGAAAATATAGAGTATAGACTATAGTATATATAGGCATATTTTATGTAAATAAAGTTATACTTTACAATTTAAACTTATAAATACAACATTTATAAAATTTTGTTTAAAAAAGAATTATTTTAAAATCTAATGAAATTACTAAAAATCATTTGAAATGCACACATTTAATTATAATGTAATGGGCAGGGTACTTGTAAGCCTCATGAGCGGAATTCGTGCACACCGAAATTACCTACTTTTATCAGGATTTATGTTCGGAATGGTTGACCGCGAGCGGCGTTTAGCTCAAAATTCAGGTGCGCCCGACTCCAGATGTTTAGAATGGGTCTGGGAGTAATTTGAGTATTGAAAAACCAATTAGAGTATTAGACCTGAGCAATAATTGAAATATTTCCAGTTTTGACGTAGACCCTCGTGTAGGCCGTAGACCTCTATTATCCTTACAATTATATCATAAAAGTATTTATCCTAACTAAGCTTAGGACGGGGTTTATGAAATTGAATGATACTACATTTACGGAGGATAAAGAGGATCATAAACATTTATCGTCCAATGGGACAGGGATTTCCCGGCCGTTAGGCCGGGGAATTTTTCGATCCTTTCTTAGCCGCAGGTCTATGTTCATACAAACAAAATGAAAATTTATATCTTCGAAAAATTTACCTAGCTTTTATTTAATCACGAAAAAAAGCACATTGTAAGGATTTTGGTTTAAAGTTTAAACGAGTCCTCCTTACAGGCTTTTACCATGTCAACCTCCAAAGGTGCAAATTCACCAAACCACACTGTAATCATCACAGTTTGACGAGCACCGCGCGTGAGCAATAGTTACAGTTTCGAATAGTAAACTACAGAAGAAGAAAAAACGATTTCACACATCTAATTAGCATTTGCCAAAACATAATCTATAAATAAACTATTGCTGAAGCAATTCAAAACTCTAAAGAATATTAAATTCATGACAGATTTGCCACCAAAAATTATTTCAAATATTATTATCATATTTAATTTATGTTTATTAATACACAATACCACGCACGGTCACTTATACATATAATCCCAAGCTTAAGCGCTTTTAAAAATCCCATTCGCTGTGGATTCGAACCCTGCCTCTTCCTAACTGAAGCACTTTGATGTTTCTGATAAAATCTCGGCCAAGCTTTTTTGTTGAAAATGCTTAGCCACCTCACAAATTTTAATTGATCTCTCATAGAAGAAAATATTTTCTGATAAAACTTGAATAAAATATTTTGTATTGAAGACATTTTATGTACTTACAATAGGGTGGTTCAAAAAAGGCAAAGTTCGAATTTCGTTTAAAGGAATGACTCATTTTGTGAGGTTCCCAAACAAAATTAATAAGTATTTCTTCGATCTATTCAATTTGTTGTTAATTCTTCAAACAATTTTTTATTGTTTAAATGTAACTTTTGACTGAAATAAGGCAGAAACATGTACTTTTTCGCAAATTAGCCAACAAACTCGATATTATTCTGCTATGTCTGGTATATTTTTATTACTTATCAATTTCCATTTATTTAAAAAAATTTTTCTAGACAAAGTATGAAAAATGTATACTTTTTTTAGTAACATGAACTAATTGGTTTGTATAAAATACTAGCATGATCAATTCACTTTATTGTTAATTGTTTAAATAATTTTGTCATTATTGAAATGTAACTTTTGACCAGAATAATGGAGAAAAGTGTAGTTTTTTTGCAAGTTTTTCTACCCATTTTATTAGCTTCTTTTATATTGATACTTTTCATCGATTACTCATAATTTTAAAACAATTTTTATTTGTTTAAACAATTTTTTTTCGACCAATTATCAAAAGTTTACACCTTCTCTAAATAATTTGAACTGCACTGGATCCTAGATTTTCGTAAATTGTATTTGTGCGTTCCTAGAACTGATAGCCCCTGCAGTTTCTCGATAAGAGGAGCCGCGGCGCGGGGCCGAAAGGGAGGATGGCTTTGTCAAGCGTGACAAACAGTTCGAGGGACGCACCTCAACAATGACCTCCTACTATAAACAAATTAAAGATTTGTATTTGTATTACAGTATAACTGTATTTTTGTATTTGTATACAGTATTTGTTGTTTCATGAGCACTTTGCTTCCCGTTAGCAAATGTATGTGCTTCCTCATATATGACGCATTATTGGTTTTTTAAATAATAGACAAACTAAAGTTTTCATTTTGATCTGTTTAAAAATACAAATTTAAAAAAATACAAAATAATACAAACAATTTTGAAAATACAATGACAAATCAGACAAATCAAATTTTGTATTTGAAATGGTAATTTTTCGAGCTGGAAAAGCGAACGGAAGAGTTCTGTCGCACACTATCCCTTTCCCAGCTTTATGATTTTTTTACAAAAATTTGCAGAATTGTTTCATTTGAAAATGTATGATCAAAAGGTCTTTTCTATTCATGCATCCACTTTGAATTATGTCGATAAAAAAAGTTTTTCTGTTTAAAACAGATCTTTAAAATATTATAAATGAGCATAACTTCCTTACTCCTCAATAAAATTTATCAATATTATAGGTCAATCGATTTGCATCGAATCAAGGAATCTTTTCCATTATTGCATCAATTTTGAACAGCTTCCTTACTGTTCAATAAAATGTATCAATATTATAAGTCAATCGATTCGTTTTGAATCAACACATCTTTTCTATCCTCCCATCAACTTTAAATTATGAGAATGAGAATATTTTCACTATAAAAATTGATTATAAATATAATATAAATGACATCCACACACACACACACACGCCCGGACAATTGCTTAGAACATTGTATTAGACATTTTTAAATTGAGGAAGGTTTAATTAAATGAATTAAAATTTTTTTGAAAATTTTACCATACCAAAGCTTCCTCGATGAGGAAATAGAATAAAAGAAATTGCTGACCCACTTCTAACCTTTGATATGGAGTGCCTCTGCTACAATTATTTTAAATATTCAAAATTTAACAAGCCTATTTTGGGACCGATTGATCCCATCATCCCCGATTAAGAAACACCATTGAAACATAATAATTTAATCGTGTCGCTTATTCAAACAGCACGTTCGTTCCGCAACATCGCTCCGACACGGGTCGCTGATCAATCTCTCTAGTAGTCACCCCAAGAGGAGAGTTTCATAAACTCATCACATGTCACAGATCACACAGAAATACAGAAACTGGCTGATAATCTCATAGTAAGATCCATACTCTCCTTTTTTTAAAAATCTGATTACCACTTATTATGCGTAATTTTTCAAAATTCCTTTCCATTCTGTGTATGTTCTGCAGTATCATATCTAGTTCCGTAAATTATATTTTCACGAAATACTTTTAGTATTAAAAATGTTCACTTTCAACTGCTTTCAATATAAAAAAAACTTTCTATTCAAATTGTCTCTCATATTATTAATATAATAATAACTAATTAAATAATAACCAGAAAAATGTTGCTTGACATGCAAAGTAAACATTTATTGACAACATGCGAATATTTATTTTCAGTTTTACAAGTATATAACATGCATTTATTTAATCTAAATTGTAATCTGCTACATATACATTACAGATCTTGCTATAATTCATTCTTTGCAAACATACTAACGACTTATTATATTTGGACTGCCCTTTCAATATATACACTGGGAATCTCATTTAAGTAACTCCCATTTAAATCGTTCCTAGAATTTAAATCCTCGTCATGAGGGCAGTACTCTCAGCGCGTTAGTTGCGTCTACTGTTAGCATGCGTCCAAACCTAACAGAAATGGTTCAGACGGCCCTGAAGGTTTACGTTCGGAGCGAGCGAATGTTGTGTTCGATTTAAGTGAAGGCCATTTAGGACCATGCCCGAAACCGCACTTAAGTGGGGTTCCCAGTGCATTACATTTCTTTTGTTCTGTTTACTTATATTTATCTATAAACGTATGTATTTAATCTTTGGAATATTATATCCATATGAGCCAAAGATTCGTGCATCATAGATATGAATATTGTGTTATATGATGATTAATACAAATACAATCGAATTGTAATTAAATGTAGGGAAATACTATCTATACTCATCATCGGATTCAACTTCCGTGACTTGTCTGTCCAGACTTGCTAAGGTCTAGAGGTACAACGTCTTCATTTGCGTGATAAACTTCATATTTTGGTACCCGATGAGTCCCCATACCAGGAACCCTGATAACATCCTTATTGTTGCCCTGAATACAATGTCCTTCTGGGATTTTGAGGTTCAAAGGAGTCTCGCTCGGAGTCTGTCCGCTGTTTATGGCATTCTCATGTATTGCTTCTTTTGCAGTTATATTGCCATTAACAAAGACAGAATCAATCGACGGAGTCCCAGCAATAAAGAGGTTGCCAGCCATTGTATTTATGAAATATGTCACATGATATGGAAGACTATTCATTCCATTTATTCCAAGTGTGTTTATAGCGCCCACATTCACATGATTTCCCATTGGCGAGATTGTCAAGATTGGCGACATTGGTGAAATCCGAGGTGAAATCTGTCCAGGTACGATCTGTCCAGGTACGATCATTCCCGAAGACATCATTTTGGGGTATATCACCCTCAACTTGTTTTTTTTCCTATTCTGAAAACCAAAATTTTTATTTTTTATTTTATTTTCAATCTTATAAAAAGCGATCTTTACTACGATAAAGGAACCAATTACCGAGGGTGCACCAATATTGCCGAGGATCGACAGATATTTTCTATGATAGTGAATTAAAAGGAAAATGAAATTAATATTATAATAATGCAGGCACTCTAAGCTACAAATTCTAAAAAAAAATTCTAGAGAAATTCATTCCGAATTTAATATCTGTTACAGAGTCCCTCATAAAATTGACGGACATTCGGCATTAGCTCAATATTTTTGGTTGGCTGAATTAGAACATTTAAAGTCAACAAATTTGTGTAATTTTTATCCTATTGTTTATATTTAAATGCTCCTGCAGTTATAAGGATGAATCAAAATTGTTTTCAAATAATTATATTGTTTTAAAAAAATCCATTTAGTACTTCTAAAAATAAGCTCCCTACTTCGATGACCCATCTCGAGAAATGGTCGGTGTTTTCGACATATTTAATTTTCATCGCGATTTTTGTTTCACATTCAAAATTTCTGAAAGAAAATACATACAGAAATAAAAGTTCGAAAAGATTTACTGTTCAGCCAAATAAGTTTTAAAGTTGTAAGAGTTTTCATTTCTAAAAAAGAGGATAGCAAAGTTTGAGGTTGCCTGCTATTTCCTTGACAATCGGTTCCTTTACTTTTCTCTATTATTAATCTTTTTAAATTTATTCGGAAGTTTTCCATCTTCCAGGGTCAAATCAGGGTGGCAGCTGGACCTTAAGAACTTTAAATTTCACACAAAATGCGGATATTTTTCCGTTCTCAAAAAACGCTTGGATTTTTGAGTAAATTTATTTTTAATATTTTCAGAAAAACCACCGCCATTTTGTCAATTTTGAACTTTAAAACAAATTTTTAACGGATTTCAAAATAAAAGTTTGTACTATATTCTAATGAATTGAGTCTCATTTTTTTTAAAATATCAATACTCATAACTGTGTCAAAAACCTTTTTTAATAAAAACCGGTTTAAAAAACAGTATATTTGAGTGGAAAATGAGTCTGTGACTTTAGCATGGACTGCCTGTTCGATTTGACATGAATTCGGACTGTTATCAAAATAAAGAAAAAACATTTACAAATATTTTTTAAACAAAATTAAAGGACTTTCAACACTGATAAACACAGTGAAACTTACTTTAGAGAATTCATTAAGTGAATAACCGATCTTAAATTTTCGCAAATGAGTAAAAAAATAAATGTTTATTAATAAGGAGGAAGATATCCTACATTTAAATATAAATTTTAAAAAAATTGAACAATCATTACAATATCGTTTCAAACCCTATTTTAATAGTTATTGGCTAGAAGATAAACATTAAATTTCGTGGTTATAATTGTTGAAGAAATATCAAATAATCGAGGAAGATTGTAAAGAATGAAAACGAAAAACGTAACACATTTTTGTAAAAATATTCTTATTATTTCTGATTCAAATATTCTCACCTGCGCAACAGGTGGGTTATCAACCTTACTCTTCTTAGGCTTTGGTCCCCTCTTGGTTCCGTATATGTCGACAACAGGCTCTGGATTTATCGTCCCATCAGGATTCAAAACCTTCCCTGGCTTGTGTTGTAACTTCCTCAGATGAATCTTGAGCGCATACAGATACTTGGTGGCATAATCACAGTCAGCACAATTGTATTGATAGACACTTGAGTGTGATTTCATGTGAGTATTGAGCATTGACTTAGTGACACAGCTGTATGCGCACTTTTCACATTTAAAGGGCTTTGAACCCATGTGATTTCGAACATGGTACTCGAGTTGTTGCTTGTGTTCAGTCACGAAATTACACATCGGACAAGTGCGCATTTTCTCAGGTTTGATGTGAATCCGCAAATGCTCCCAAAAATCTTCTTTCTTAGTAAATGTATGAGTGCAAGTCCTGCATTTGAAGGTTCTCGGGTTGAGCTGTGACAAAAAATAGATTTGGGTGTTTTTTGATATAATTGATCATTCTAGAATAGATGGTATAAACTGTAGATCATCCATAAATCACGTGATCGGTTTTCGGCTAAATTTTGACGTGGTCTTTTTTAAAATGCCGAAAATTTACACAACGTGACAGGGAACATTGAAAAGGATTTTTTTTAACTGTCAATTACGAATAGGTATTTCAGGTTAAATGGGGGAAATCCAATATGTCTGTTCGTCCAGGGCCAAACAATAATACTAATTGCATGGGGAAAAAACTTTATTTTTTGACAACTTGGAAAAAAATAATTTTTCATCATAAGTGTATTTGGATATTATTTTTTATTTTGCAAAAGATATTTAATCAAATAATAAAATCAATCATTTTTTTGTAACGTTTCTTATCATCTTTTTTGAAAATAAATTTATAATTAAAAACATCACCCCACAACCCCGTATAGAGTCACGTGATTTATGGACACCCCCAACGTGATGTCAACAAAAATTGATGTTGAGATATAATATCCCTTGATGTTCATATAGAGTCGCATTTCACTATTTATCAGCGTTAACATTTGCTTCCGATTGTAAAAGTAACTTTTAAATAATGGCATGCACTGAAAAAATGGCGGGTGCTTTACGTTACAAAATTCTATTATTTTAGAAGATAGCCCAAAATAATTTCAATCAGACTAAAATGATATGATCGTTTACTGAGGTTTCCAACGTTGTATTTCTCCGTTCGTATAATGTGACGATAATGAAATTCAACTTCTCATAAAAGATATGACCCTGATATTAATAATTTTTATCAAAAGTTGAGAGAATTACATACCTTAATATATCAAATTAGCCAGTGAATATCATCGCTTTGGGTAAATCCTCCTTTTTCTTCTTCGAATATCTCCTAACATGTAGGAGGAAAAATTATCAAACTTGCAGGATATCTTTAAATTGTGAAACTCTACAAACTCGATCAAATTTTTCAGTGACACCTCGCTCGGTTTTTATTTAAAACGGCTTTGAAAATGATTCAAAGATAACCCCTTTGTAGCTGGTCCTGTTACTAAAATGGTATATTAAACGGAACAACAATATGAATGAAGTTAGCTCTTCAAATTTGATTGTTTTACATTTTCAACTAAATAATTTTTTTTAGATAGGAAAGCTTTCTTTACAATGAAATCCTAATTTTATTCTTTCGACATTATGCAAATATATTTAATTACTGTTAAAGTATAAGTTCCTTTAATTGGAAATATATTTGTATAGGTGTGCCGGTTTGTCAAACGGAAAATATAATACTATTTTTACATTATGAAATTGAAGAAAGTTTCTTATTTAAAATCGTTTGCACACGCACATGGTTTCATAAACTTCACCTAATCCTTTACATTCATCATTGTTGGGTCAAACAAATATTTTGTTGTCTATATATTATCATTACGTATGCAGTAAATTTAGCATAAAATTGAATAGAAAAATATTTTGTCATAATGCGCAAGAGCGATGCAATGAAACATTTACGATAAATCAATTTTTCAATCAATCAACAAGAATTATCCATAATTTCCAGAAAAACAACTTTCTGACATAAAAATATTGTTTTCCAATTAGATAAAGTTATTAAATATTTTCAAATGACAAAAACTGTATTTTATATACATACAATGTTATTAAATAAATTCTTTATTGTGTGTAAAGAATTTCAAATATCATTTACGAAAAAAACTTTCCAATTTAACAAAATTATTTAATTTGAAATGTAAAGCAGTCGAATTTAAAGCGCTGACTTCATTTATTTTGTTATTCCGTTTCGTATTGGCTATAAAAGGGTTATGCTTACATGCTTTTCAACAAATAGTTTTAAATAAAAATCCGGCAAGGTCTCATCGAAAAATTTGATCGGGCGTGTAGAGTTTCACCATCTAAATATATCCTGGAAGTTTTATATTATTTTCTTCTACATCTTAGGAGATATCCCAATAAGAAGCCGGAGGATTTAACCAAAACGTGGATTTTCTCTAGCCTATTTTATATATAAAAGTATATAACAATTCTCTCAACTTTTGATTAAAATTATAAATTTCAGGGACATAATTCACGCCTATCCCGAAAGGGAAATGGCTTAATGGTATAATAGTAATAAATCTTTTACAAAAAGTTGAATTTCATTATCTTCACATAATACTAACGGAGAAATATCAAGTTGAGAACCTCAAAATTTGACATTTTTACTATTCTGGAATCACCCTAAATGTAATGTTATATGTGAATGCTGCAGTTTTAATTTAACATTTTTAATTTTAATATATAAAGTATTACTCGGTCCAAATCATCCTTGATATTTCGCGTCGTTTGCCAATAGTGTCTCGCCAAATTACTGAAAATTAACAAAGAAAAAATATTATTATTATATTGTGATTTTAATATATTATTGTCGTAGGGCGTCAAAAAATTTCGGCAATGTCTAATTAATGCGAAAAACTGCACATTACGGATTAGGGTGGTCCTTATTTTTTCACTTTTCGAATTTCTTTGCTCTCACCTTTTTGTAAATCTAATATTTAAACGCAAAGATGTTTTATAATAAGAACCAATCATAAATTTTAAGGGTGAATGAATGTGAGTCACTCTCATGGGTCCCCAAAGAAAACCCCTTAAGTAAAAAGGGAGAACAAATCTGGTGTAAGTTCTTTCAAATTTGAATTTTACGTACATAATATTGCGGTTTATTAACGCTTTTTTGAAAGTTTTTTCTTCATAAATAATCATTAATCAGTAATCTAAAAAGACCCAGTCATTTTTTAACTAATAATCAGTTGTTAAAAATTTGCAATTTCTTTAAACATGTGTTTTTGAGGTAAGTCGCGAACTGAACGCATTTTCTAGGCGTTGTGAATTTTTTAATAAACTTTGTAAAAATCGATGTCAGCTTATATCTTATAATAACGTTCCAGTGGAACGTCCTCAAGGTGCCGACGGGACGTTCCAGGTACGTTCCTGGAACGTTCCGGGCTATTAGGAATCAGGGTTAGGTAGATAAAAAATCTTGCTTGAAAAAGTGCTTCAAATAGCAAAACTGTTTTGAAACTAAATATCGATGACTCTCGACACGGCCTTAAAATTTGTTGAATTTATTATATATTAAAAAAAATGCAAATAGAAACTTCACATACCTTTGATCTCGCCTTTGATGCATCTCTTGAGAGGAATTTAAATTCTCCGATGAATCCATGGACCTGAAGAGGTCTGCTGGTGGCCCGTAAACAAGATCACAACTTGACATCGCAGTAGAAACGTTTACTTTTGAATCAATTCTCTTTCTTAAATTTTATGGAAATCACTCAAAACACTTTTTTCTCTATCATGACATTTCACACGAAAACTGCAAAAAATGTCTTTTCAGAGTCCATAAGCAAACTTAAAGCTGAGGTCTTAACTCTGTACCTACACTTGACTAACTGATGATCAATGACCAGAAGATGTTTTCAAAACCAAAAGTATGTACTCGAGTACTGCTCCGGCATATCCCTCTGGATTTACAATTCACAAATTGTCAGTATCACCGCTCTGGTTTGTCATTATGCAAAAGTGGAGGGGATAACCCAAGTCTCATTCCCATAAGCAGATCTTTCTTGTGGGTCGTTAGAACCAATTACGACAAAGATATCATCTCTTCCGAAATTTTCAGGACCTCTCTCTTCCCCTCTCTTCCTGTTCTATCATCTCCTTATTCCCTTTTATTATAATTAATATCTACTAATTTGAAATTAAAGTAGCGCAAATTTAAGATTTTTAATTGGCACCAACACCCTGTTTGGGTTTCTCATTCCAGCAATGAGATAAACTAAAAAGAGATGGAAATTACGAAAAACTACAAGGTTATTTGAAGAAAAATCGTAGAAAATTAATTTATTATTATTATTATACCATTATGCCAAATCCCTTTCGGGGTAAGCGAAAGGAAAGTGTACGAGGAGGTATGGGGAATGTATCGTTTGTGGTAGAAAATTAATTTTTTTGGTTAAAACTTTAAATATTTTGTTGAAAATTTAATTATTTGAGGAGAAATTCATGCATTTTGTTAAAAAGTCGTCTTTTTTAGTGTAAAATTAATCTTCTCGCTTGAAAATTAATTTTTGTCGGTTGATTTTTTGTTGTTGTTAAGAATTCATATATTTTGTTGAATTTTTTTTTTCTAATACAGAATTAATCTTCTCGGTTGAAAATGTGTCTTTCTTAGAATAAAATTATTCTTTTTGGTTGAAAATTGATGTATTTTGTTAATAATTTATTTTTGGTTTTTGTTACAAAATTAATTTTCTTGAAAATTTATGTTTTCGCTTGAAACTTCAAATATATTATTAACAATTCATCTATTTGGTTGAAAATTAATCTGTTTTGTTAAAAATTCATATTTTTTTGACAGGAAATTAATCTCCTAGCATGAAAATTAATTTTTTTTATGACAATTTATCTTTTTCAGTTAAAAATTCATGTATTTTATTTAAAACTTATCTTTTTTTGGTAGAAAATTAATATTTTGTGTTGATAATTTATGTCTTTTGTCAAAAATTTGTATTTTTTAGTAGAAAATTATTCTTTTCGTTTAAAACTTTAATTGTTTTCTTGAAAATTCAACTGTTTGGTTGAAAATTGATATATTTTTTTGAAAATTTGTCTTGTTTAGTAGCAAATTTATCTTCTCGAATAAAAATTCATTTTTTGAAGCTAAATATTGTTTTTTTTTTGTGTTAAAAATAAATATATTTTGTTGAAAACTCGTCTTTCTTGGTTGAAAATTAATTAACTATTTTTATTAATTAATTAACTATTTTCTTAAAAAATTATTCAACTATTTGGTTGAAAATTCATGAATTAAAAAAAAAAATCATTTCAGATGAAAATTGAACTGTTCATTGTAAAACTAATTTTTTTTAGTTGAAAATTATTGATTTAACTGAAAATTTAACTATTATATTTTTGGTTAAAAATCGATCCTTTTTTGTAGAAAAATGAACTATTTTCTTGAAAAATCATCATCTTAGTTGAAAATTTATTTCTTTGTTTGCAAATTTAACTATTTCTTTAGAAATTTATCTTTTTTAGTGAAAAATTCACCTATTGGTAGAAAATTGATCATTTTAGTTGAAAATTTATTTCTCAGTTTAAAATGTTATCTATTTTATTTCAAATTTGGAAAAAAATTAATTTCTTCGGATGAAAATGTTACTATTTCATTTTTGGTTAAAAATTCATCCTTTGAGTTGAAAATGTATGTGTTTTCTTGAAAATTGATCTTTTTTGGTAGAAAATTAATCTTCTTGGTTGCAAATTCATCATGCTGGTTGAAAATTGATGTATTTTGAAAATTTATCATTTTAGTTGAAAAATAATTTATTTAGTTCAAAATTAAGCTTTCGAACTGAGTATTGAACTATTCCATTTTTGTGTGAAAATGTATCCTTTTTAGTTGAAGATTCATCATTCTGGTTGAAAATTGAACTATTTGGATGAAATTTTTTTTTTTGTTGGTTGACAAAAATTCAATTTTTTGGTTACAAAATCAATATTCTCGGTTGAAAATTAATTATTTTGACTGAAAATTTAACTATTCTATTTTAGGTTTAAAATTGATCAATTTTTTTTCAAAATTAAAGTATTTGTTTGAAAATTGATCATATTAGTTGAAAATTCATCTCTTTGGATCAAAATTAAGTTTTTGAAGTTCCATTTTTTTTGGTGAAAATTTATCCTTTTTAGTTGAAGATTTATAATTTTAGTTGCAAATTTAAATATTTGGTAGAAAATTCATTTCTCCGGCTAAAAGTTAATCCTTTTGGTTAAAGACGAATTATTTTAACTGCAAGTTAAACTATTTCATTTTTTAGGTTTAAAATTGATCTTATTCATTCAAAAATTGAAGTATTTGATTGGAAATTCATCATAATAGTTGAAAATCCATCTCTTTGGTTCAAAATTAAGTTTTTAAACTGAAAATTAAACTATTCCATTTTTGCGTGAAAATTGATTCTTTTTAGTTGAAGATTCATCCTTTTTGACAGAAAATTAATAACTTTGGTTTAAAATTGTTCTATAATTATACCATTAGACCAAATCCCTTTTATGGCAAGTCCCTGGTGTAAATTATTATTTTTTCAATTAATTCCTGTAACTGAAAATTTTACTATTCCAGTTTTGGTCAAAAATTCACCTATTTGGTTGAAAATCCAATAATTCCACTCAAACAGATCAAATTTCTGCTGGGCATTCCTCTGATGCAAGAGAGTAAATCAGAAATCGAGTTTCGAAATCTAGTCTTGCGATGAATTTTGATTAGAATCTCTTGAATCCATAATTATCACAAGCCACCTAATAGAAGCATCAAAGTCTTCAAAAGACCAGCATGACATCACATTATACGCTGTGCCTGACTAATCTGTTTCAATGTCTGGAGAAGCAAATATTTTTTCAATTAATAGTTATGATGTTTCAGCAGTACTTGTAGCAAACGCGTACGTGCTGTAAAAATAATCAAAATCTGCTACCGTTACGCGACTGTCTTACCAAGAATATAAAAGACGTCATCGTCTTCATGGCTCAAGCAACATCAATGATGTCAGTTTCTTTTTCATGACACGTATGAATTGGTATGAATGCTAGGCTTGACCTTGAAAAGTAGAAGTCGAGTGTGCTCTGCCAGAAGAAGAGAATAAAAGTCAAAAGGTGTCGAGGAATCGGTTTCAGAGGCTGAAGAAGCAGATGTCTAGCCAGGAAGTCCAGGTGTTATTGGCACGCGTTTACTGCTACCCAACTGGATTAAAAGGCAATCACGAGGGCCCATAGCTCAAAGATGAATGGGCCAAGCCGCTACACTTTACACAGGAAAATAAAGAATTGTTTGTCGAATCGCCGCGAAATGATATTAGAAGGATCAGCAGGAGTTTATGTATTCAAAGGTTACAGATGAATCCGACTTCTGTGGCTCATGGGTCAAATTAAAATATCCCTTTGATTAGAAATTTGTTTTGTTGTTGAAAATGTATCTTTTTCAGTTGAAAATCGATGGCTTTGGTTGAATAGTACATTATGCACCGAAAAAGTTTAGGCAGCTCGATTTGTGTGCAGATTTTCGTGGAAATCTCAGTAAAAAAAAATTCTAAAAATATGAGACAACATGCATGTTGCAGGTGAAGGTTTTGCTAATACTGATACCAAGTCTTACAATTTTCAGATGATTAGCGATTATTTCCGGTCGAGTGAAATGTGAAAAAGCATAATAATCCTATGATCATTTCAGAATACTCAACTTTGAATGGCTGTAAGTCACTGAAAAAAATTATGAAAAATTTGCCAAAAATATAGGGGGTTCGTTGATCCTTTCTGTGCCCAGTGGTGATGTTTGGAGTCAGAAATAATTTTTTTTGAATAAGTTATTGACAAAAGAGTGGGGAGGTGTCATCTCCGGAACTAAGGAAGGTACAGAAATGATTCTTGAAGCAAATTACACATTTTTGGCTTCTGATAATCTTGTCCGTGATACCAATGAGCAAAAAATTGCACTTGAATGTTTAAAAAATTATTTTAATTTCGGAAAAATACAAAAGACTTTATGATAATCGAGGCAACCGTATCCCTTTTTTTTGCATCAGGGCTTAGGTATCTATGTGCGCGTGAGAGAAGGTCGTGTTGCACGTGTAGCAATAGCGCCTGATTATTTTTTTGATAAGATGCGTATTTTTCAATTTAATCGTTAAAAATAATATTAAAAATTGAAAATTGAAAAATTAAATTTTTGAAAAAACGACACAAGTTACGAAACAAAATTAATAGACAGAAGTTGTTCAACCAGTAAGGAACAACAAATTTATTATCATTAATTTTTAGATAGAACGAGTAGATTTTCTCTTCATCGTAAAAAATAAGATTAAAAAGGAAAAAAAATTAAATTTATGGAAAAACGACACAAGTTGCAATAAAATGTTCAATGAGAAAATTGTTATTTTTTTATTTTTTTATTTAATTATAAGAACAAGACAATCAAAATAGCTATGAAAATAGATTCAGAATTAAAAGCTCGACTTTGGGTTTATTTATTATTATTTTTATTTAAAATTGAATTTAGAATTGAGTATAAAAAAAGTAATTCTATTTTTTCTTTATTTGTTTTTTAAAATGGTAAACCTTTGAAATTCGAGTGTTTTTAAGTTGACAATTTCGAATTAAAAATTATGCAAGTTTTTAGTTTGACAATTGAAAATTCTGTAAGTTTGGACCTCTTTGTTCGATACTTCTTGAACCTGGAAGATTTAAAATGGAAAACTTGGCTATTGATTTATGAAATAATTCAAATCTAAAAATCCTAATGATGCACCTTCAAAATGAAAGACTTTTTAATTTTGCCAATTTCAAAATAAAAATTATTGGAATTTGAGGTTTACAATCATTAAAAGTTCTGTAATTATGATTATTTTTATTCGAAATGTCTTCAACTTGGAAGATTCAGAATTGCAAACTTCATTTTTTATTTTAAAAATCATCAAAATTAAAGAATTTTTTTTATACATATCCCTCAAATTAAAGTATTTTTAGTTTTGAAATGTTACAATTATAAGTTATGCAATTTTCAAGTTTTACAATTAAAAACTCGATTTTTGACCTTAAAGATCAGTCAAAACTTAACAATTTTTATGTCTGCATCTTAAAAATGTAATTGAAATTGAATTTTTGAATTAGAATAATTTAAATTGTTATTGTTGGAAATTGAAGGAATTCAAATTGTACATTTTTAAGTTTGTAGAGTATTTTTCTTTAATATGGAAGACTTTTGAACTTCAATGTTATCGAAATTCAAGAATTTTTAATTATACCCCTCTAAAATGGAAGTGTTTTTAGTTTTGAAAATTTACAATGACAAATTATGCTATTTTTATGTACTGCAATTAAAAATAATGCTATTTTTAAGTTATACAATTAAAGCTTCTCTGATTTTTGTGCATTATATTCGAAAAATCCTCACTTTGGAAAATCTAGAATTAAAAAAATTGACTAATGATCTCCAAAATCATCCAAAATACAATTAAAAAATGTCTATACATTTTCAGTCATTTTTGGTAATTTCGCAGGTCAGTATGGTAAGTTACCATAACTTACACAATATTCATTTTTCACAATTTCCATACATTTCCGGAAATTCATGCAATTTTTCGGTCACTTATGGTAATTTTACCGGAGAATATGAAAAATTACCATAAATTACGCAATATTCATTTTTCAAAATATCCAGACATTTATGAAAACATTGGGTTATTTATGGTAATCTTACTGGTAAATATGGTAAATTACCATAAATTACGCAAACTTCATTGAAAATTTGTTTAATAAATTTCAGGAAATTTATGCAAATTTTCGGTCAGTTATGGTAATTTTACCGGTAAATATGGTAAATTACACAATATTAATTTTTAAAAATTTCCGGAAATTCATGCAAAATTTCAGTCATTTATGGTAATTCTACCGGTGAATATGTTAAATTACCCAAAAGTCATTTTAAAAAATGTCCACAAATTTCCGAAAATTTATAAAAATTTTCGGTAATTTACGGTAATTTGGTCGGTAATTTGAAAATTGAACTGTTTTGTTGAAAATTCTTAATTTATGTAACTGAAAATTGGAATATTCCATTGTTGGTTAAAAATTTATCTTTGTTAGTTGAAATTTTATTGCTATGGTTAACAACATATAACAACATATTAACATATAACCTCAGTAATATTTACAAGCCCAAAAAATCACCCCTATGTTACTTTTAACAAAACAAATCCAAAGACTGTTCATATAAAACAACAATTACATTTTTAAATTCAAGACAGTCACATAAATAACACCCAGAAAACTCCAAGCTATGTTCTCAAAGCCATAATAATACCCAAAAGCCCTAAAAAATCACCCCTAACACTTTTTACTCAAAAATTCCAAAGTGTATAAATTTAAAATAGCCAGCAAATTTCTAAATTGAACATAGTTACATAAGTCATCTTACACTTTTAAACGAACAATTCTAAAGTGTCCTGATGCAAAACGGCCATTGAATTTTTAACTTGAACATAGGTACAAAAGTCACTTTAAGTAAACTCCAAGTTATGTTCCCGACCCCATAATAATATACAAAAAATTATCATAAACCAGCAACACTTTTAACAATTTTAGCATCATTAACACTTTTAACGAAACAATTCCAAAGTGCCTTCATGAAAAACAACCAATAAGCTTCAGAACTGCAGGCAGCTAAGATGGGATTCGTCAAATATGCTAAGGGTGATTTTTCGGGGATTTTGGAATATGACTGTGGGGTCGGGAATATCTGCTTATAGAGTCTTGTGAACCAGGTGAGTCAGTTGACTGTATTCTAAACCGAAAAATTGACACAGAGGATTCTTATAGGCGACATTGGTACAGTCTCGTTGGCAATTGTTAGAATGTCCAAATTTGTGCATACTTTAACTCTTCCTAATCTATTTTTAACAATCCCAGCTACCAATGAACTCAAATATCCAGCTCACATTACTCCAATGAAGTATTGGCCATTCTCATCAATTGCTCTTTCGTGAAACATTTTGATAAACGGGAATCTGCAGGTGAATTTGGTCTAGTTTCGTAATAATGAACATTATTATGATATTATACCACTAAAATCTGAAGCGAGCAAGAAACTTTTGCATTGTCTTAAATTAAACACTCAGAGAAATTTCCTCTTGTGTCAGAAGAATGCTTCTTGATTCAAGGTTGAAAGGAATTTCATTTGTCTCAAAAAGAATCATTTGCAGCAAACATTACCTTCACCTAATCTTGCAGTCAAATGATTCTGTTTGTGCAAAAAAGGTATTCAAGTAATTCAAAACAAAACATAAAAGAGGACAATGCTTTCGTTCCAAGACAACTTTTTCTCTGAGTTAGCCTAATTAGGTGATCTTTAATGTAGACTTTCGGGTTTGAGTGTAAGATGATACGTACTAGGGCATATACTGAAACTTTAGGCACAATATTTTTGTCTCAAAAGCAACTAGAAGTAGGTATATTTCTTGTTCGAAGAAAAAGTATAACAATTGCGCTTCTCAAAATGCCGGGAATTTGTTCAGCTGTATCACCCTATAAGCCACTCCAAATCAGTCATAAGTGTTTTTTTTTAGTGGACGACCACATATTGTATTTTGATGGTACTAATCCGGCCATTGCCAACGAGACCGAACTAATATCGCCTGAGGATCTTTGTGTCAATTTTTTGGTTTAGGGTACAGTCACTTGGTTCAGGTTGAGGTGCATCATTAATGGAAGTGACAGTTTATATTGTATTTTGATGATAAATTATGGAGAAGAATAAAAAATAATGCGACATCATTTGCGCAAAATGTTTCTCTATTTTCCGAAATCAATGACACCAATTCTAGCACAAGTCGGAAGATCATTTTTAAAATCCTGGATTACAAGGCTTAACATCTATGTTTTAAGACCTAACATTTATAGATCGCTATCCCAAATGGTAAAATCAATTTTTTGCAGTGTCTCTGATAAGAATTTTTGTTTCCAAGTTGAAACAAAACCTCTCATAATCTCTTCTTCGATCTTCATTTCTGCGACACAGATTCCGTGAACGCTATACAATATACTAACGCCTGTTAGAATACTCAGTCTGATGATATGTTATTATGGAAATATTGCAAAATATATCTATCATTATTTTTATGTCACTTCTTGTAATTTCGAAAAGAATTGAAGAGAACATGCAGGCCCTCTAAAATTATAATGTATTTCATAATTACATTTCTAAATACTATACGGGTGTATAAAAATAATCTTTCTGTTCTCACCTTGATTAACTTTATCTCGAATAAATACAAGAATAATATTGCTTAAATTTATGTACGCCGATTTCTTTAACGTCGTAAAGTATACATTAACTCAATTACCATTATCTGATAATGATCAAAATGCTTTATGTAAGCTGGCTAGTTTTGAGCTACTAACGTGTGAAATTGAATAATTTAGCATTGAATCTTTTAGACGAAATTATAAGATTTTGAGTGATTTTGTTTTAAATTGGTAGAAAAATTTCATTAGTGTCACTGAAAAAATTTATTTTACCATTTTAGACAGCGATTTATAGATAGTAAGTTTTAAAATCCAGGTGTTAAGTTTTATTATTCAGGATTTTAAAGAGGAACATCCGAATCGCACTAACATAGGTGTCTTATGGATTCCCAAAAATAAAGAAACCTTTGTTGCGAATGTCGCATTATTCTTTATTTATTTTGTTTTAATGTATCATCAACATACAATATGAACTATCACTTTGATTATAGATGTATTATGACATGAACCAGGTGATCAGATGCTCGTCTGTACGTCCAACCAAAAAATTGACAGAGTGGATCCTCACGCAACATTGGTTCAGTCTCGTTGGCAATGGCCGGATCAGCGTCCCAATTTATGCGTACTTTAACTCTTCCAAATATATTACCATGATCAATTCCAGCCAAGATTGGACACAATTGTCCCAACCCTATTACTCCAAAGAGGTACTGGCCACTCGGATCTATTGCTCCTTCGACAGAGCCTGCTCTTAAAGGGCAACCTAACGGTGGATTTGATCTAATTTCGGTATAACGAACATTATAAAGATGAATTATAGTAGGATGAACTGCGTTCTTTCTGTGTCGCCATCCTAATTCTGCAACAAGAAAGTATAAGTAAAAAAAAAATTAGTGAATCAATTCAATAATTCATACTTGTTATTTGCAAGACTGGGTGGTACCATGTATTGCCCCACGCGTTTACTTTCACAAAACATGGCGTTACTAATATCTAAGAGTTTGTTCGTATTACACTTACCAACAAAATCCAGATAAATCGCAAATGTAAGAATTAGGACGCAGCTGGCGTTCTTCATTTCGTCGAGATAGCTTTTGTAAACGCCGACTGAGTAATTATAAAAAAAATCACCGCTATACGTACTAGCGTCTTTTAGAGTATTCAGTCTGAGTCACTATGTCGTCACTGTGAAAAGATTTCTACATATTCAGCTTTATCTTGAATAACTAAAATAATATCATATAGTATACATTGGTTTAATTACCATTATCTCATAAAGATCAAAATACTTTATGTAAATGGAAAGAAAGGTATGTTTGAGCTAACTGTATCATATGTATGTCTTAACCATAGGACCATAGTCTGTTGAATGATATGTCCCAGCCATAGCTACGGTTGTGGCATCCATAGTCATTTCATGATAGTTATATTGCTGTGTCAAGAAAAGGCATGATTGACCCAACCGTAGCAGTGGATGAGGCAACACGTAAGCTCTGCATATCAGAACCTTGTCAGTAGTTACATTAAGAAAGCAGTGATGGTTGTGTCTGTGAAATTAGTATATTTGTGGCATCCATAGGTGTATGATAAGGGTCAATATTGATAATAATATACCTCATCAGTCACTTGACTTAGTCCGTGGCTAGATGAAAAACCGGGTTCACCTAAGAACAAATTGAAAAAAATAATACACCAAAATAATAAGATCTACTTCCTCATGAATACCTAATGACTGAAATAGGAAGATGTAAATCAGATACAAAAACAAATTCGAGGGTATCCATCTCAAAAACATTGTAAGCATGAATTTGCCGATGTACTCCGTGAACCTGATTATCGTCAGCATGCTCCGGCATTCCTCCTTCATTTCAGTTCTTCTTGTTTTAACATGCACTTCACTAACTCACTTTACTCACATTGACTTCACTATACACAAAACGTTAATGATGCATTGATGATTAAAATGTACATGACGCTAACTTGGCTTGGGTGAGTAGGTATGTAGTTGGTAGAAGCTTGCATAGAGGGCGCTTCGCACAAAAATCGGACCTTTGCCCTTCAAATGGACAAAACACTCTCATCTATGGTTGAGACAACCATAAATTAGCCAACCAAACAAGTATGGTTGAGACACTCATTTCATTTTGAAACAGCAGCTTGACGAAACGTTCAGTTAGCGATTGCAATGGGTGTCACGCCAATATTACACGCAGCAATACTGCTTTGGATGTTCCTACATACTATTTCCTTTTGTCTAGGCCAGAGAATTTCAAGCTTCTGACGTGTGAAATTAAATAATTTAGGATTGAATCTTTTAAAAAAAATTATAAGATTTTAAAGGATTTTGTTTTACATTTGTAAGAAAATGTTCCTTAGTTTTTTCAAAGTAGTTTAGTTTAGTATTTCAAGGAATTTGCAATTTTATTGAATCTTCAATGACTTCAAGGACTTACCAAATGTAGATAGATTTCATGTGTTTGAAAGATTTGAGGATATTTTTCAAGACTCCAAGGAATTTCAAAAATTGCAAGGGATTCTAAAAGATATCAAAGTCGTCAAAGGGTTTCAAAGACTTTAAGGGGTTGTAGGGAATTTCAAAGAATTTCTAGAGAACTTTATGTAGTAGTTAAAATGGAATGAAATTTTAAGGGACTTGTGGTTTCAAACAAAAAGCCTTGAATCATTAACATTTGAGAGATCTTTGAATGAAAATTAAACAATTATTAATTTGAATCGACTTACATTTGAAATACTTTTTCTTCGAATTCAAGGAGTGTTCAGTTTGAAGAAAATTTTTAATGTTTCTAACTTAAAATTGCCTAAAATGATATAATTTTTAACATTTACATAGATTCCTTCTTTAATTTAACGCATCAAAAATGATAGCCTGAATTCATATTTTTTAACCAGAAACATTTAATATGTTCAATTTTTAAAACATTAGAATTTAAAATTTTGCAGCGTAATGGCATATCATTTGAAACTGTTCAATTAAAAAGTGCTAAACTCTTCCATTTCATAGGTCTAAATTATTTAGAGTTCGAATAAAAAATTTCCGAAATAAAAATGTTTAGGCTTATTTTAAAATATTGCCAGGAATTTGAAAAAATATCAAAGATTCCAAGGAATCCTGAAGAACTTCATACTATTTGGTAGATTTTACGGTATCTCAGAGGGTTTTAAAGATTTTATAATTTTCGAAGGAATCTTGAAAGATATATATTTCAAGATTTGTTACGAGGTTTTATTCGATTTTTGTGGGATTATGAGGCATTTTAGAAGCTTTATTGGATGTTATAAATTTTAAGGCATTTCAGAGGATTTTAAAGTGTTAAGGGTATTTAAAAAAATTACATGAAATTTAATTTGATTCATAATTTGTTGAGGATTTTCACAGATTTTTATAGGATTACAGAATATTTCAATGGATTTGAAAAGATAACCAGGATATCAATGATACTTTTAAGATTGCAAGGGATTCATACGATGATAACATACGAAGAGTTTTATAAAAAATTGTTTTAAAAAACATGAAAGGCATATTTCCAGCTAAAATACTTTGGAAATTGGTTATTCCAGCACCAATAAATAGTTTGGATAAAAAGAGAACCAAAAATATTTTTGCGACAAAAAAATGTTCCTATAAAAAGAGACCTAAATATATAGAGAATTAATAATATACAAACTAACCAGTATACTGGTTAGTATATAAGTAAATATTTTCCAAAAATTTACCAGTTACTGTTCAACCGAATGTTAAAAAATAGGTTTTTAATTCTCTATTACTGTATCTATCTTGAAACAATGAACATCACCATTCTATTCTATAAGATTAATCAATAAGAAATTAATTTCATATGTCTAGTCTTAAAGATTATATGTTTAGAAATAATTTTCATGGTTCAAAACATTATAATAAAAGTTAAATATTACTTATAAGGAGGTGTTTCGGGTTTCAATCGTGTGCAAAACTACGAATCTTGCTCTCTACAATGCATGTGATTGGTCTCAGCGCCCAACCGTGGAGACTGGTCGAACTTGATTAGCCAATCAAGTCTTTTTTCAAAACCCTGGGAGGATGGAAAGCTAAATTGGATTGGTATTATATCCATTGTTCCTATTGATGTTATTAGGGTGTTTCAAGATTTCGATTGCTTCTCTATGTTTTCTTGGAACAATATTGTACGTTTGCGCGATGACGGTTATTTTGTCAAATAAAATCCTATGTCCTGTTTCAATATGTTGTTCAGTTAGTACTGATTGCGTGAAATTTTTTAGCGTGACTTTACTCTCATGTTCCTTTACACGTTGACTTATCGCCCTCCCGGTTTCTCCAATATAGACTTTGGCACAAGAACAAGGGATTTTATATACTCCCGGATCACTGAGAGGTGCCTTTTTATCTTTAGGGTTGTTTAAAAGTTGTCCTATTTTCGCAGGTGGTTTAGGTATGGTTTCGATGTTGTGTTTGTTGAGAATTCTTCCCATTTGTTCTGTGATACCTTTAATGTAGAGTAGGATGGTGGTCGTTTTTCTCTCTCTTTCTTCAGAGGGTTGTGTTGACTTGTTTTTTTGAGTGTATTTTCTTATTGCTTTCTCAATTTGTTTGTTTGTGTAATCGCTTTGTATTAGGATTTGTTTAACATTTTGCAATTCCTTTTGTAAGTTATCTTTATCTGTTATGGAGACAGCTCTGTATATTTCAACATTCAACCTAATAGTTGAATTTTTAGCCAAAAAGATAATTTTTTACCGAAAGATTAATTAAATAAAAATAAATTTCCAATAAAAGAGTTCAACATTCAACCAAGCAGTTTAATTTTCAACCAAAAAGACTATTTTTTTAAACAAGAAGATTGATTTTCTACCAAGAATGGTGAATTTTCAACAAAATACATACATTTTTAACCAAATAGTTAATCTTTCGATTAAAAAGATACATTTTTAAGCAAATAGTTTAATTTTCAATTTAAAAGATTAATTTCCTAACAAAAATGATATAGTTGAATTTTTAGTTACAGAAGTTATTATTCAACTAAGAATAAAACGAATTTTCAATGAAATAGTTGAATTTTGAATCAAAATGATGATTTTTTTAACCAGAATATTAATTTTCTACCTAAAGTGAGAAGTTCTCAAAAAATGAATTTTCAACTAAATAGTTAAATTTTTAACCTAATCAAAGAGATAAATCTTCAACATAAAACAGATATATTTTCAACAAAGTAATTCAACATTCAACCAAGTGGTGAAATTGAGAAATATATATTATTTTTTGACAAAATGTTTAAATTTTCAACTAAATAATTACATTTTTAACCGAATAGTAGAATTTTTAACCAAAAGAGATGAATTCTGAACCAAAATATAATATTACATTATTTAACCACAAAAATTAACCTTTAGTAAAAAATAGTTGAACTTTTTTATTGAGTTCTAATAATTCAGTTTCACATTTAAACGAAAAAACGAGAAAAAGGAAAGTTTCTTCAAATGTGGGGGAAAAATAATTCTTTTCCGTACCCTATCCGACTTTACCCCGTACCCTAACCGAGTTTACCCCTCATTCTAGATAACTTTACTCCGTAAAAAAAATCGAACTCTAAAGCTAAAAATTTCTCCATTTGAAGTAATAAAAACTGAGGTGCAAATAATTTTAAACAATTCTAAGCTAGAAATATTAAAAATTGAACCATTATATTTTTATTATAAACTGAACCCTTCTTAAATCAGAAGTTAAGTTATTTTTATTATGAATATTTTTTTTTAAATTTAAAAATCCTTAAAAAGCTTTAATATTTCATTTCAAAATCTTGAAACATCTACATGTTGTTTTACTTTTTTCAAATTTTAAATTACTACCCGGGCATTCATTAACCTTTCTTTAGAAAAAAACTTTGTTCAAAATTAATATTTGTTGGTTGCCAATTTATTACTTCAGTTGAAAAATCTTTTTTTTTCAATTTAACTATTTGCTAACCCTTTTTGTAAATTATTTTTCAACTGAAAATTTAACTTAATTGATCACTTTGGTTCGAGATTCATTTCTTCGGCTTGAAAATAAATGTTTTTTTCTTTAATTTGTTTTTTTTACTGAAAATTTAACCATATCATGTCTATTTGGAGATCAATCTTCTACAATTGAAAATTCAACGGTCGTTTGGAAATTATTTCTGTTTAGTAGCAAATTTAACTATTTCGTTTAAAATTTATTTTCTTTGGTTGAAAACTCATTTTTCTGACATAACATTAAACTATTATATTTTTTGTTCAAAATTTATCTTTAGTAGCTGAAAATTCATATATTTTGTTGACAATTTGTCTTTTTTTAGTATAAAATTCATCTTCTGGGTTGAAAATTAAACTGTTTGTTTAAAAATTTGACTTTATGATTCAAGATGCATCATTTTATTCAAAATTTCATTTCTTTGGTTAAAAATTTAACAAACTTTGCTGAATTTTTTTTCAAATTAATTTTTATACTAAAAATGTAGCTTTTGCATTTTTGCCAAAAAACTGATCTTTTCACTTGAAAATTCACGTATTTGGTTAAAAACTCGTCTTTTTTAGTCGCAAATTTAATTATTTCTGTAGAAAATGCATATTTTTAGGTTAAAAATTCAACTTTTTTTCAAAAATTCGGCTTCATGACTTAAAACCTTAACATTTTGGATAATATTTTTTTTCTTCATTGGTTGAACAATCTTTCTTGGTTGAAAATTTGTATTTTTTTAATTTAATCAAGCAGTTTTTTATTAAACATTAAAAACTTTTTTGTGTAAATATTAACGATTACACTTTTTGTTGAGAATTCATTTTTTGCATCAAAGATTCACCATTTTGATTGAAAATTTAACTATATTTTTTTAAATTCCCCTTTTTTTCTGGTTGAAAATTACTTATTTTAACTGAAAATGTAATAATTAAATTTCAAATGAATGATTCTTAATCAACTGAAACTCAATTCTTCATTATGTTGGTGAATTTGGCAATATTCCATCAATCGAGTTTTTCAAATTACCCGATCGGAATCAAGGAAAAGCGACAAGAATGCTTTCGAGATTTTCGTGACAAACCTATTTTTTAGAGAAAAGATTTTTTGAAAATTTTTAAAAACTTCTAAACATCTTCTGAAATTATTCGAATTCTTCCTCACATTTTTTTTAAATTTTGATAATTTTGGAAATCTTTTATATCCTTTTAAATAATTTCTTAAAATTAGTTTTTCAAAATAAAAAGTCATTTACAATTTTCCTAGGAATCTTAAAAAAAAAAAGAAAAGAAAGAAAAATTCATTTAATCTTTAATGCCCAGTTCAATTGTAAAAATAATTATAATTTATATTTACAGTTAATCAACTAAAAAGGTTTTTTATCCAATTGTCGATTTCAAACGCTTCTAGTTTTTAATTTTTTAAGTCTTTAAAAGTCCATTTCAAAATTCTTTGAGTGAAAAATGTAGGCTTAGAACTTGAAATCTCAAATGGAAAATTTTTAAGCAAAATATTTTCGATTTACATATTGTAAACTGAATGATATCATAATGTAAAATGATGACAATTCAACTAATTATTTTAAAAATTGTTTAAATCAAACTGGGACAGATTTTTTTTCCAAAAATTTGTAAAATTCTCTGTCAAAAAATAAATTTACTGCAATTTTCTGGTTTTTACCGGTCTCATAAAATTCCCGGTTTTCGCGGTTTCTTGGTTTAGCGGCCACCCTGAAAATTGAATTTTTTATTACTTTCTTTATGGTTAAAACGAGAACTATTGGTCCAAATTTATTTCTAAATGTTTCTAAACATTATTGATAGAAGAGAAAATTTAAACTCTAAATTATAGTTTTATAATGGTAATAATTCAGTTCTTAACATTTCGCTACCACACTAAAATTTGTTAACTTTTTTACATTTTCAAAGAGATAAGAAAAATTAAATTATGGACAAAAACTTATTTTGAAGAATTAAAAAAAAAATTTGATCCTTTTTAATAATTATTAAATTTTTCATAAGATTTTTGGAAATTTTTCAAATGGCTTATATTTTATTTTAAAGAAATAATTTTAAATTTTGAAGATTTCAAACTATGTGGAAAAAGAATATGGAAAACTTCGACACTATTTTTTTAATTTTTCAGAATTTGAAAATTTTGTAGGTGAACTAAATTTTGTAGGCTGTCAAGAAAATGAAAAAAATATGCTTAATTTCATGAGGAAAATTTTTTGATAATTGTCTTGTAATGAATTTTAAGAGAAAAAGCGAAAAAAATTACAACGTTTTTTCAATTATTCCCTAAAATTTGTAAAAAGACTGTAAAATATTTTAAAGCAAAATTTTACAATTTTGCCATATTACATACTTTTAGACGAAAATTGAGTAAGGTTGAAATATATTCAGGAGTTTTGAAACGATTCAAAAATAATTAATACTTGTAAAGATTGTTTAAGAATTTTCTAAGATTTCACGAAAATGAAAAAAAAAATTTAGGTTCATAGAAAAAATAAAAATAATTCTTTATTTTGGAAAATTAATTTTAAGAGATTCTTTGAAAAGATTTCAAAACATTTCAAACAATTTAAAAAATTGCTAAAAAAGAATCTGTAAGATTTTAGCACATTTTTTTAATTTTGCAGAATTAAAAAAAAACAGAGGAAAAATTTAAATAATTTTTAAAGATTAGAAGGTTTGGAAGGTCTGAAAAGTTGATCTTTCTTTAAATTTAAATGATTTTTCAAAATTTGAAGAAAGAATCAAGTCAAGGTAGAATCTGAAAGATTTTAAGGCCTTTTTTTATTTTGCAGAATTAAAAAAAAAAACACAGGAAAAATTTAAATAATTTTCAAAGATAATGATTTTTCAAAATTTGAAGGAAAATTCGAGTCACTTAAAAATATTTTCAGGAATTGAAGACATTTTACATAGATTAGAAATTTTTAAAAACTTGTGAACATTTCCGAACATTTAGCGAATTTTTTTTTATCAATTCCAAACTTCTAAATGTCCTAAACATCTTTCAAAAAGACTCAAATTTTTCCTAATATTTTGTAAAATCTTATAAAATGAAAAAAAGTTTTATAAAATCTT
>JAABKJ010007545.1:267366636-267456353 GCA_011634705.1 Andricus grossulariae
CATCTTTCAAAAAGACTCAAATTTTTCCTAATATTTTGTAAAATCTTATAAAATGAAAAAAAGTTTTATAAAATCTTTTAGATTCTTTTTTGACAAATCTGCAAAATTCAGAAATCTTTTTTAATTTTCTCAAGAATCTTATAGAAATTATATATATATATATTTTAAAAACGAACTGATAATACATATTTTTTTGTTCTCAATTCTCACAATTTAATTTCAGCTCGAATTTGAGAGTTCAAAAACTTTTAACAAATAAATGCTAATTTGAAATCTATATATTGTATTATTATTAATATAATTTTGTATCCTCTATAGTATTAAAAAAAAGTTTTGGATAGTTGAATTTCAATTAGTACTTACATAAAGTTACTTCAATATTTGTATGACTGACAAAAATATTGAAAAAGCATTCAGTGTTACAGCAAAATATTATTTTATTTATTTCTGAACACTACTTCATCTTAAAAAACCTTTTTTTCATTTAGGAAACTTCTATTTTGTTTTAAACATTGAACACAAAATTTTAAGTAATTTAAATTTTTTAAGGTCATTTTTAATAATTGAAGGTTGAAAATATCTAAGGTGTATGAAAAAACCTCATAATAAGCTTTAAATCCCCTGTATAAGGTGTGTTTTTTTTCAATTCAGGATAATATGCGGAATAAAATTAGGGTAAAATTAATTCCAATCATACCTACTATTATTTTATTCGTATTCTTATCGCTTTCCTGTAAGTCATTTTTCATCTTTACGCACAAAGAAAAATTAAAACTTTTTAGGATTTAAATTCCTGTGAACACATATTAAACATATTTTTTTTCAAATTTATGAAATGTTGCACCATTATTTTTTTTTTTGTCAAATGTAAGAAAATGGGGAATTAGACAAAAAAAGAAATTTTTTTTATTTTTTGGGTCACCCTACTGGACAGTCACGAAGCGGTTTTGGTTCGACATCTTGGTTGTGTATTTGGAATAGAATAAAATAATCGAAGCACGTGCGGAATATATGGAGAATTGGCTTCGGGTGAATATCTGTCTCTCGTGTAATGTAGGGAAATTTATGAGAGCTTTCGATATGAATCGCAAGAGCAGCGAACCAGGTTTTCCCAACTTTTTTCCTTATTTTTCGATCTCGAATTCCGGGCATAATTTTGCAATTTGTCAATGTCTTAAAACAAGTTCAATTTTGTCTGAGTCAATATCAATGTTTTCGTAGCTCCGGGGAGAAACTCCTATAGTTTCGCCCGGGTCTCCATCCGTCCAACTCACAAGTCACACCTCACAACTAACAACTCACAACTTAGAACTCACAACTTAGAACTCCCAAACTACAACTGACAACTTAGAACTCACAACTTAGAACTCAAAACTTGCAACTCACAACTCACAACTCACAACTGACAACTTAGAACTCACGACTCACAACTCACAACTTAGAACTCCCAACTTACAACTGACAACTCAGAACTCACGACTCGCAACTCACAACTGGAAAACTCACAACTCACAACTCACAACTTAGAACTCACAACTTACAACTGAAAACTTAGAACTCCCAACCTACAACTGACAACTTAGAACTCACAACTCAAAACTGACAACTTAGAACTCACGACTCACAACTCACAACTTAGAACTCCTAAATTAAAACTGACAACTTAGAACTCACGACTCGCAACTCACAACTTGAAACTCACAACTCACAATTCACAACTTAGAACTTACAACTTACAACGGACAACTTAGAACTCCCAACCTACAAGTGACAACTTAGAACTCACGACTCGCAGCTCACAACTTGAAACTCACAACTTACAATTCACAACTTAGAACTCACAACTCACAATTCACAACTTAGAACTCACAAATTACAACTGAAAACTTAGAACTCACACCTTGCAACTCACAAATCACAACTCACAGCTTAGAAATCACGACTCAAAACTCACAACTTAGAACTCCCAACTTAAAACTTACAACTGACAGCTTAGAACTCCCAACCTACCACTGACAACTTAGAACTCACAACTTAGAACTCACAACTCGCAACTCAGAACTGACAACTTCACACTCACGACTCACAACTCACAACTTAGAACTCCCAACTTACAACTGACAACTTAGAACTCACGACTCGCAACTTACAACTTGAAATTCACAACTCACAATTCACAACTTAGAACTCACAACTTACAACTCACAAATCACAACTCACAACTTAGAACTCACGACTTGGAACTCACAACTCGCAACTCACAACTCACAACTCACAACTGACAACTTAGAACTCACGACTCACAACTCACAACTTATAACTCCCAACTTACAACTTTCAACTGACAACTTTCAACTGACAACTTGAAACTCACTACTAACAACTCACAACTTGAAACTCACAACTCGCAATTCACAACCTGGAACTCACAACTTACAACTCACAAATCACAACTCACAAATCACAACTCACAACTTAGAACTCACGACTCACAACTTAGAACTTCCAACTTACAACTGACAACTTAGAACTTACAACTCACAACTTAGAACTCCCAACTTACAACTGAGAACTTAGAACTCACAGCTCACAACTTACAACTCACAACTGACAATTCACAACTTTGAACTCACGACTCACAAATTAGAACTTCCAACTCACAACTGACAACTTAGAACTCACAACTCGCAACTCATAACTCGCAACTCACAACTCACATCTCGCAACTCACAACTCTGTGATCACAGTGCAGTGAGGGGAGCGGAACCAGGAGAAGTGAGGAGAAATGAGCGAGGTAAAGGTGAAGGGCAAGCGAAGTTTGAAGTGTGGTAGAGAAGTAGGGGGGGGGGGGTATGGGAGAGAGAGAGGTTTGAACGACTTATTTATGTCCTATTAAGCTACGAAACCCTTTTACGTAAGCGCAAAGCCCTACTTTGACAAATTTTTTATAGAAACATTTTTTTTTATTTAGAAAGGTTAACCTAGTTTTCCAGCCTATCAATATTCCTTATGTGCTATATTTAAAGAGAGAGAGATTGAGGTAGTTCGGGTGATAAAAATAAGACTAATAGAAAAAATTTATTTTAAGAATTTTGTTTGAAATTAAATTTATTATTTATATCACTTGTTACATATTTTTGAAAAATGATTCAAATATAATAAATGATGGGTCTTTTTTGGAGAAAAAATTCTTTACAACTCTGATGTTTTCAATTTTGAGAGTCAACTTTTCGGGGGCTGGAATGACTAAAAAGTTTTTTTAAAAGAAAAAAATTTTTAAACAAATAACTATATTTGAAGATTATTTACTTATTTTCAAAATTTGAAACAGCAGAGGTACGTTGAAATTTTTTTTTCTCGAAAAAATAAGCCACGATTGATTCAAATTCAAACATTTCCTTGAATTAGTAAGAAACGACATTATCCTCTATTTCTGTATCAAACAAAAAAACTTGTTTTTTTTCCCCTGTTTTTCAAAAAACTTTTCCCTTTTCTCGTTTTTTCTCTTAAATGCGAACCTGCTCTAAAATTCACTCAAATGCAACATTATTATTATTATTAATTAACGTTAATTTTTTCAGTTGAAAAGTCTACTGTTGTATTTAAGTTTGGTATTCATCTTATTTGGTTAAAAATTGAAAAATCATCGCTCTGGTTGAAAATGCAACTATTTAGTTGAATATTCCACTTTTTTGTTGTTTTTTTCTGAAGATTCATCATTGTAGTTGAAAATTTAACTATTTTGTTAAAACATCGTTATTTGTTGTTAAAAATAGTTTCTTTTTTTTTAACTGAAAATAAAACTAATCCATTTTAGGTTAAAAATGCAACTGTTTAGGTAAAAAGTAATCTTTTTGAGTTGAGGATGCAAATTTTTTTTTAAAATTTTTTTCGGTTTAATTCAACTGTATTTATTTGAAAATTCAACAGTTTGATAAAAAAATTAACCTGTTTCATTTTAAAATCATATTCTGGGTTTTAAAATTCAACTATTTTGTAGCTATTTTTTCTTTTTGGTAGTAAATTTTTTTCTCATTTTTCAAATTCATTTTTTTTTATATGAAAAATTTTACTATTTCATTTTCGTTTAAAAACGGATCCTTCAGAAGTTGAATGTTAAACTATTTGGTAGAATTTTTTTGTATTTTTTTGAAAATTTGCTTTTCTGGACAAACAATTATTCTGGTTTGTTGAAATTTTTTTTTTTTAGATTCAACTATTCAATTTAAAATCCGTCCTTTGGTAGGAACATAATCTTCTCAGTTGCAAATTTATCATTGCAAGTGACAAATTCTGCTATTTATTTTAAAAATCAACTAATCTGTTAAAAGTTTAATCATTTTGTTGAAAATTTAACTGCTTTTGGTTCAATTTCAATCTTTTTTGTTTGGAAATTCGACCATTTAGTTAAAAATTCAGATTTGTAGGTTGCAAGTCAACTATCTGGTAAAATTTCAACTGTTTTGTTAAAAATTTAATTATTTTATTAAAAGCTCAACTATCTTGTTCAATTTATCTTTTTCGTCAAAAATTTAACTGTTTTGTTAAACATTTTAATATTTTTTACAGTTTAAACTTTTTGTGTGAATGAAAGTAATTTCCAGAAATTTAATTGGAGAATGGACGCTAACAATTTTGTAACATTGCTTCCAAAGTTCACCTATACAGTTACGAGACGAGGTAGTCAGCGAGTTAAATTCATTCGTTATTTCCGGCTGGGCAGTGTCCACTTTGCGTAGCAGAATGGAACCAGCTGACCGGAAACTGATCTCGTTGTATTTAATTTAAAGCGTTTGCATCACAGGTTATTCTGCAAAAATATGTCTTTACTGGATAAAAATTCATCGGCTCAGAAAGAGTGCTGAAAATGTTACTGATACAATAAATCCCAACAGTTCCCAACAAAGCCCAAGATATTATTATTTTTTTTTTTTTTGTGAAATGACAGTTTCTGATCTTCTGGATTAAAGTAAAATGGCTATAGTCTTTAGCTGTGAAAAAATTATGTCTAGCTCCGCTGGGATTCGAACCCAAGTCTACAGGTTCAAATCCCAGCGGAGCTAGACAAACATTTTTTCACAGCAAAATTCTATAACCATTTGGTTGAGACCAGTGGATCACAAATCGTCATTTCGTCGACAAAAAATGACTATTTCACCACGCTATTCAATAATATAACATTGAAAGGTGTCAGTGCAGAACTAGATAACGAAGAAAATGGGAAATTAAAAGAAAAAGCGAAAAAAAGTTGAGATTACAGATAAAAAAGTCTACTCTCGAGCTGAAGTATTTTCTGAATTGAGGCGAAAGTATTTTTATTAAAAAAGGCCATCCTGGCTAGAGGAAATGGATGTGGAAGTTTATATCTCAAAGTGACACTAACCTGAAATTAGAGCAGGCTCGGCTGCGGATTGCGATAAAAAATTCAATTTTCAGTTTAAACATAAAATAAAAGCACTTTTCCGAGATATTAATCATCTAAAAATAGATAAATTAAGTTTGATATAAAAAAGCTACCCAATTCAGAAATTGGCTCCCGAGATATGGAGATAGAGAACAGCAATAAAAAAAATTTTTTTTTTTTTAAATTCTTCTCTTTTCCCCGTTTTCTCGTTTTTCCACTTAAATATGAAGTGAATTAATAGAAATCAATCTAAAAATCCGAATATTTTTGTTTTAAATTTTATAATTATTTTTTTGAAAAGTCTAGTATTATATCTTTGACCAAAACTCATCTTTTTTGTTTATACATTATTTTTTTGGTTGGAAAAATAATGATTCTAATAAAAATTTAACAATTTTGTCTGAAAGGCATCCTTCTTCGTTGAAAATTTAACTATTTGGTTGAAAATTCTTGATTTTTGCTTAGAAATTCAAGAATTTCGTAGACATCTTTTTGAAGAAAATTAGTCTTTTACGCTTAAAAGTTAAAAAATTTGCTTGAAATTTGTTTTCTTTTTTGCCTGAAAAATCTTCCTCAGTGTAAATTTCTTTCTTGGTTGAAAATTTAACTCTTTTATTAAAAATACGCCTTTTTAGTTCGAAAATTTGTCTGTTTTAGCAGAAGTTTATTCTTTTGGGTGGAAAATTCAACATTTTTTATGCAAATTCTTTTTCTTTTTTTTTTGTGAAAATTCAACTATTCTAATAGACAGCTTAGATTCCCGGAGAATTTGTCCTTTTGGCCTAAAAATTCAAGAATTTGTTACAAAATTTATTTATTTGATGAAAATTATCTTTGATGTTGAAATTTCATATTTTCTGGTTGAAAATTCAACTTTTTTGCAGAAAAAGAGAATTTTTGGCTTAAGAGTTCAACAATTTGCTTGAAATTTATTTTCTCTTTCGCCTGAAAAATCGTTCTTAGTGGAAATATCTTTCTTGGTTGAAAATTTAACTCTTTTATCAAAAATACGCCTTTTTAGTTTGAAAATTCGTCTGTTTTAGTACAAGTTTATTTTTTTGGGTGGAAAATTCAACTTTTTTGACGAAAATTCCTTTTTTTCTTTGTCAAAATTCAACTATATTAATAGGTAGCTCAGATTTCCGGGGAATTTATCCTTTTGGCTTAAAAATTCAATAATTTGGTACAAAATTTATTTATTTGATGAAAATTATCTTTGATGTTGAAATTTCATATTTTCTGGTTGAAAATTAAACTTTTTTGCAGAAAAAGAGAATTTTTGGCTGAAGAGTTCAACAATTTGCTTGAAATTTATTTTCTCTTTCGCCTGAAAAATCTTCCTTAGTGTGAATTTCTTTCTTGGTTGAAAATTTAACTCTTTTATTAAATATACGCCTTTTAAGTTCAAAAATTTGTTTGTTTTAGTAGAAGTTCATTCTTTTGGGTGAAAAATTCAACATTTTTTATGCAAATTCTTTTTCTTTTTCTTTTTGTGAAAATTTAACTGTTCTAACAGACAGCTAAGATTTTAGGGGAATTTGTCCTTTTGGCTTAAAAATTCAAGAATTTGGTACAAAATTGATTTATTTGAATGAAAATTATCTTTCACATTGAAATTTCATATTTTCTGGTTGAAAATTCAACTTTTTGCAGAAAATGAGAATTTTTCGCCTGAAAGTTCAACAATTTGCTTGAAATTTATATTCTTTTTTACTAAAAGAACTTTCTTGATGAAATTTAACTCTTTCATTGAAAACTCGTACTTCAAGTTCAAAGTTTTGTTTTTTGTACAAATTTAATCTTTTTTGTTTAACAGTACAACTGTTTGCTTAAAAATTAATCTGTTACAGTTGAAGATTCAACTGTTTAGTTGAAAATTTGTTTTTTTTTCAATTCAAACGTTTTTAATCTCAAATAAAAATCTTCTTCGGTTGAAATATCAACTATTATATTTTTTATTTGAGAATTTATCTTTTTTCGTTGAAAAATCAACTTCTCGGTTGTAATAAATCTTTTGTGGTAGAAATATCGTGCTTTTAGTTTCAAAATGCAACTTTTTTTGGTTGATTTCCAATGGTTGATTTAATTATTTTAAAAATGGTTGGAATTTTCCCAACTATTTTGGTAGAAAATTCGCTTTTTTTCTTTGAAAATTAATTTTTCAATGGAAAATTTAGACACTATTTTTTGAGAAAAATGTATCAAATATATATTATTAGTCGAAAATTCATATACTTGATTCAAAATTTCTTCTTTCTTGGCAGAAAATTTACCTTCTTGAATAAAAATTCATCTTTTATATTAAATTCAACTATTTGGCATTAATTTTATTTAAAAAAATATATTTCTGATTGTCGTGAAAAATCTGCTTCTGACCCCTGTTTCAAGAGCATTGCCTGTTTTTAGCACAGATTAAAAAAATGTGTTTTTTATCATTTGTTTAGTTTGAATTATTTGAAAATTTTCACTATTTGATTACACTAAAACATTAAAAAGCGTAAAAAATTGCAGAAATTTAATTTTTTCAATGAAACAGGTTCACGAAATTTATGTACGTACACGTTTCATTAAATTGAAATAAACGATTTTTGTTAAACAATTAGGATTTGAAGTACAACTTGAAGGCTAATACTCTGAATGAAGTCCAACATATCTCATGACTTGAAAAATGCAGCATATTAGCCCATTTTGAAAAAAAGGAGGTAGTGTGTGACTTGAGTTATTTCTATGACCTGTCACAGGGGTGCCTTCCCGCACCCACGATAGGCTGGAAGGGTGGTCGTGTGTGACTTAAGTTATTTCTGTGACCTGTCACATGGATGCCTTCCCGCCCTCATGATATGCTGGAAAGGAGGTCGTGTGTGACCTTAGTTATTTATGTAACCTGTCACAGGGATGCCTTCCCGCCCCCATGACAGGCTGAAAAGGAGGACGCGTGTTACCTAAGTTATATCTGTGACCTGTGACGGGGGTGGCTTCCGTCCCCACAACACCTGGAAAAGGGGGCTGTGTGTGACCTTAGTTATTTCTGCGACATGTGACAGGGGTGCTTTCCCGCCCCCACAACACCTGGGAAAGGGGGTCCTGTGTGACCTTAGTTATTTATGTGACCTGTGACATGGGTGCCTTCTCACCCCCACCACACATGGTAAAGGGGGTCGTGTGTGACCCAAGTTATTTATGTCACCTGTCACAGGTGAGCTTTCTTGCCCCCACGATAGGCGGAAAAGGAGGTCGTGTGTGACTTCGGTTATTTCTGTAACCTGTAACACAGATGCCTTCCCGCCCACATGATGGGCTGGAAACGAGGTCGTGTGTCACCTAAATTATTTCTGTGACCTGTGACAGGTGTGCCTTCCCGCCCCCACAACACCTGAGAAAGTGGATCGTGTGTGAGCGGAGTTATTTATGTGACCTTTCACAGGGATACCTTCCCGCTCCCACAACACCTGGAAAAGGGGGTCGTGTGTGACCTTAGTTATTTCTGCGACCTGTCACAGGGATGCCTTCCCGCCCCCACGATAGGCTGGAAAGAAGGTCGTGTGTGACTTGAGTTATTTCTGTGACTTGTCACAAGGGTGCCTTCCCGCCCTTCACAACACCTGAGAAAGGGGATCGTGTGTGACCTTACTTATTTTCGTGACCTGTCACAGGGATGCCTTCCCGCCCCCACAACACCTGGGAAACGGGGTCGTGTGTGACCTTAGTTATTTATGTGACCTGTCGCAGGGATGCCTTCCCACCCCCATGATAGGCTGGAAAGGTGGTCGTGTGTGACTTAAGTTATTTTTGTGACCTGTCACACGGATGCCTTCCCGCCCTCATGATAGGCTGGAAACAAGGTCGTTTGTGACCTAAGATATTTATGTGACCTGTCATACGGATGCCTTCCCGCCCATATGATAGCCTGAAAAGGAGGTCATATGTGACCTAAGATATTCCTATGACCTGTCACACGGATGCCTTCCCGCCCACATGATGAGCTGGAAACAAGGTCGTGTGTGACATAAATTATTTCTGTGACCTGCGACAGGTGTGCCTTCCCGCCCCCACAACACCTGAGACAGTGGATCGTGTGTATGCGGAGTTATTTATGTGACCTTTTACAGGGATACCTTCCCGCTCCCACAACACTTGGAAAAGGGGGTCGTGTGTGACCTTAGTTATTTCTGCGACCTGTCACAGGGATGCCTTTTCGCCCCCACGATAGGCGGAAGAGAAGGTCGTGTATGACTCAAGTTATTTCTATGACCTGTCACAGGGGTGCCTTCCCGCGCCCACAGCACATGGGAAAGGGGGTCGTGTGTGGCCTAAGTTATTAATGTGACCTGTCGTAGGGATGCCTTCCCGCCCCCATGATAGGCTGGAAAGAATGTCGTGTGTGACCTAAGTTATTGATCTGTCACAGGGGTGCCTTCCCGCACCCACGATAGGATGGAAAGGAGGTCGTGTGTGACCTAAGTTATTTTTGTGACCTGTCACAGGGATGCCTTCCTGCCTTACAGCACCTGGGAAAAGGGGTCGTGTGTGACCCGAGTTATTTATGAGACCTATCACAGGGTTGCCTTTTCGCCCCCACAACACCTGTGAAAGGGGGCCGTGTGTGACCTAAGATATTTCTGTGACCTGTTACAGGGATGCCTTCCCGCCTTCATGATAGGCTGGAAAGGAGGTCATGTGTGCCCTAACTTATTTCTATAACCTGTTCCATGTGTGCCTTTTCGAGCTTACGATAGGCTGAAAAGGAGGTCGTGTGTTACCTAAGTTATATCTGTGACCTGTGACAGAGGTGCCTTCCCGTCCCCACAACACCTGGAATAGAAGGCCGTGTGTAACCTTATTAATTTCTGCGACATGTGACAGGGGTGCCTTCCCGCCCCCACAACACCAGGGAAAGGGGGTCGTGTGTGACCTAAGTTATTTCTGTGACCTGTTACAGGAATGCCTTCCCGCCCTCATGATAGGCTGGAAAGAAGATCGTGTGTGCCCTAACTTATTTCTGTAACCTGTAACAGGGGTGCTTTTTCGCGCTCACGATAAGCTCGAAAGGAGGTCGTGTGTGACCTAAGTTATTTCTGTGACCTGTGACAGAGGTGCCTTCCCGCCCCCACGTTGGACTGGAAAGGAGGTCGTGTGTGACCTAAGTAATTTCTGTGACCTTTCACAGGGGTGCATTTCCGCAACCACGATAGGCTGGAAAGGAGATCGTGTGTGACTCAAGTTTTTTCTATGACCTGTCACAGGGGTGCCTTCCCGCACACACGATAGGCTGGGATGGAGGTCGTGCGTGACTCAAGTTATTCCTGTGACCTGTCACACGGTTGCCTTCCCGCCCCCATGATAGGCTGAAAAGGAGGTCGTGTGTGACTTAAGTTATTTATGTGACCTGTGACAGGGGTACCTTCCCGCTCCCACCACACATGGAAAAGAGAGCCGTGTGTAACCTAAGTTATTTCTGCGACATGTGACAGGGGTGACTTCCCAACCACACAACACCTGGGAGAGGGGGTCGTGTGTGACCTAAGTTATTTCTGTAACACGTGACAGGGGTGCCTTCCCGCCCACACAACACCTGGGAAAGGGGGTCGTGTGTGACCTAAGTCATTTATGTGCCCTGTCACAGGGATGCATTCCCGCCCCCATGATAGGTTGCAAAGGAGGTCGTGTGTGACCTTAGTTACTTCTGTGACCTTTCACAGGGGTGCCTTCTCGCCCCCACGATAGGCTGGAAAGGAGGTCGTGTGTGACTCAAGTTATTTCTGTGACCTCACACGGATGCCTTCCCGCCCTCATGATAGACTGCAAAGGAGGTCGCGTGTGACTTCAGTTATTTCTCTGAATTGTCACAAGGGTGCTTTCCCGCACCAATGCTAGGCAGGAAACGAGGTCGTGTGTGACTTAAGTTATTTCTGTGACCTGTGATAGAGTTGCCTTCCCGCCCCCACGATAGACTGGAAAGGAGGTCGTGTGTGACTTAAATTATTTATGTGACCTGTGACAGGGGTGCCTTCCCGCCCACACGATAGGCAGAAAAGGAGGTCGTGTGTGACTTAAGTTATTTCTGTGACCTGTGACAGAGGTGCCTTCCGGCCCCCACGATAGACTGGAAAGAAGGTCGTGGGTAACCTAATATATTCCTGTGACTCGTCACCGGGTTTCCTTCCCGCCTTCACGATAAGCTGGAATGGAGGTCGTGTGTGACTCAAGTTATTTCTGTGGCATGTCACAGAGATGCCCTTCCGCCCTTATGATAGGCTGGAAAGGAGGTCGTGTGTGACCTAAGTTATTTCTATGACCTGTCACAGGGGTGCCTTCCCGCGCCCACAGCACATGGGGAAGGGGGTCGTGTGTGGCCTAAGTTATTTATGTGACCTGTCACAGGGGTGACTTCCCGCCCACACGATAGGCTGGAAACGAGGTCGTGTGTGATTTGAGCTATTTCTGTGACCCGTCACAGGGATGCCTTCCTGCCCTTACAACACCTGGGAAACGGGGTCGTGTGTGACCTAAGTTGTTTATGTGACCTGTCATAAGGGTGCCTTCCCGCCCCCACGATATGCGGGAAAGGAGGTCTTGCGTGACCTAAGTTATTTCTGTGACCTGTCACAGGGATGCCTTCCCGCCTCCATTAAAAGCTGGAAACGAAGTCGTGTGTGACCTAAGATATTTATGTGACCTGTCACAGGTATGCCTTTCCGCCCCCACGATAAGCTGGAAAGTAGGTCGGGTGTGACCTGAGTTATTTCTGTGACCTATCACGGGGGTCCCTTCCGGCCCCCATGATAGGCTGAAAAGAAGATCATGTGTGACCTAAGTTATATCTGTGACCTGTCGCAGGGGTGCCTCCTCGCCCCCACGATAGGCAGGAAAGGAGGTCGTGCGTGACCTAAGTTATTTATGTGACCTTTCACAGGGGTGCCTTCCCGCCCCCACGATAGGCGGGAAAGGAGGTCGTGTGTGACTTCAGCTATTTCTGTGACCTGTCAGAGGGATGCCTTCCTGCCCTTACAACACATGGGAAAGAGGTCGTCTGGGACCTAAGTTATTTCTGTGACCTGTCACAGGGGTGCCTTCCCGCCCCCACGATAGGCGGGAAAGGAGTTCGTGTGTGACTTCAGCTATTTCTGTGACCTGCGACAGGGGTGACCTCCCGCCCCCACGATAGGCAGGAAAGAAGGTCGTGCGTGACCTAAGTTATTGATGTGACCTTTCACAGGGGTGCCTTCCCGCCCCCACGATAGGCGGGAAAGGAGGTCGTGTGTGACATCAGCTATTTCTGTGACCTGTCAGAGGGATGGCTTCCTGCCCTTACAACACATGGGAAAGAGGTCGTCTGTGACCTAAGTTATTTCTGTGACCTGTCACAGGGGTGCCTTTCCGCCCCCACGATAGGCAGGAAAGAAGGTCGTGTGTGACTTAAGTTATTTCTTTGACCTTTGACAGGGGTGCCTTTCTGCCCCCACGATATACTGGAAAGGATGTCGTGTGTGACTTAAGTTATTTCTGTGACCTGTGACAGGCGTGCCTTCCTGCCCCCACGATAGGCTGAAAAGGACGTCGTGTGTGACTCAAGTTATTTCTGTGACCTGTCACACAGATGCCTTCCCGCCTCCATGATGAGCTGGAAACGAGGTAGTGTGTGACCTAAGATATTCATGTGACCTGTCACAGGGATGCCTTCCCGCATCCATGATAGGCTGGAAAGGAGGTCGTGTGTGACTTAAGTTATTTCTGTGACCTGTGACAGGCGTGCCTTCCCGCCCCCATGATAGGCTGGAAAGGAGGTCGTGTGTGACTTAAGTTATTTCTGTGACTTGTCACACAGATGCCTTTCCGCCCCCATGATAGGCTGGAAACAATGTCGTGTGTGACCTAAGATATTTATGTGACCTGTCACAGGGATGCCTTCCCGCATCCATGATAGGCTGGAAAGGAGGTCGTGTGTGACTTAAGTTATTTTTGTGACCTGTCACGCGGATGCCTTCCCGCCCCCATGATAAGCTGGAAACAAGGTCGCGTGTGACGTAAGTTATTCCTATGACCTGTCACAGGGGTGACTTTTCGCCCCCACGATAGGCGGGAAAGTAGGTCGTGTATGACTCAAGTTATTTCTATGACCTGTCGCAGTGATGCCTTTCCGTCTCCAGGACAAGCTGGAAACGAGGTCGTGTGTGACCTAAGATGTTTATGTGACCTGTCACAGGTATGCCTTCCCGCCCCCATGATAGTCTGAAAAGAAGGTCGCGTGTGACCTAAGTTACTTTTATGACCTGTGACAGGGGTGCCTTCCCGCCCCCAAAACACCTGAGAGAGGGTATCTCGTGTGACATTACTTATTTTTGTGACCTGTCACAGGGATGCCTTCCCGCCCCCACAAAACCTGGGAAACAAGGTCGTGTGTGACCTAAGATATTTATGTGACCTGTCACAGGGATGCCTTCCCGCCCCTATGATAGGCTGAAAAGGAGGTCGTGTGTGACCTAAGTCATTCCTATGTCCTGTCACAGGGATGCCTTTAAGCCCCCCCCCTCCGATAAGCATGAAAGGAGGTCGTGTATGACTCATGTTATTTCTATGACCTGTCGCAGGGGTGCCTTCCCGCCCCCACATACCTGGAAAAAAAGGCCGTGTGTGACCTAAGTTATTTATGTGACCTGTCGTTGGGATGCCTTCCCGCCCCCATGATAGGCTGGAAGGGAGGTCGTGTGTGACTTAAGTTATTTCTGTGACCTGTCACACAGATGCCTTGCCGCCCCCACAACACCTGGGGAAGGGGTTCGTGTGTGACCTGTCTTATTTATGTGACCTGTCGCAGGGATGCCTTCCCGCCTCCACGATAGGCAGGAAAGAAGGTCGTGTGTGACTGAAGTTATTTCTGTGACCTGGTACAGGGGTGCCATTTCGCTCCGACCATAAGCAGGAAAGGAGGTCGTGTGTGACTTCGGTTATTTCTGTGACCTGTCACACAGATGCCTTCCCGCCCCCATGATAGGCTGGAAACGAGGTCGTGTGTGACTGAAGTTATTTCTGTGACCTGGTACAGGGGTGCCTTTTCGCCCCGACCATATGCAGGAAAGGAGATCGTGTGTGACTTCGGTTATTTCTGTGACCTATCACAGGGGTGCCTTCCCGCCCCCACGATAGGCAGGAAAGGAGGTCGTGTGTGACCTAAGTTATTTATGTGACGTTTCACAGGGGTTCCTTCCCGCCCCCACGATAGGCAGAAAAGGAGGTCGTGTGTGACTTCAGCTATTTCTGTGACCTGTGACAGGGGTGCCTTCCCGCCCCCACGATAGGCAGGAAAGTAGGTCGTGTGTGACTTAAGTTATTTCTTTGACCTTTGACAGGGGTGCCTTCCTGCCCCCACGATATACTGGAAAGGAGGTCGTGTGTGACTTAAGTTATTTCTGTGACCTGTGACAGGCGTGCCTTCCTGCCCCCACGATAGGCTGGAAAGGACGTCGTGTGTGACTCAAGTTATTTCCGTGACCTGTCACAGGGATGCCTTCCCGCCCCCACAAAACCTGGGAAACAAGGTCGTTTGTGACCTAAGATATTTATGTGACCTGTCACAGGGATGCCTTCCCGCCCCTATGATAGGCTGGAAAGGAGGTCGTGTGTGACCTAAGTAATTTCTGTGACCTTTCACAGGGGTGCATTTCCGCAACCACGATAGGCTGGAAAGGAGATCGTGTGTGACTCAAGTTTTTTCTATGACCTGTCACAGGGGTGCCTTCCCGCACACACGATAGGCTGGGATGGAGGTCGTGCGTGACTCAAGTTATTCCTGTGACCTGTCACACGGTTGCCTTCCCGCCCCCATGATAGGCTGAAAAGGAGGTCGTGTGTGACTTAAGTTATTTATGTGACCTGTGACAGGGGTACCTTCCCGCTCCCACCACACATGGAAAAGAGAGCCGTGTGTAACCTAAGTTATTTCTGCGACATGTGACAGGGGTGACTTCCCAACCACACAACACCTGGGAGAGGGGGTCGTGTGTGACCTAAGTTATTTCTGTAACACGTGACAGGGGTGCCTTCCCGCCCACACAACACCTGGGAAAGGGGGTCGTGTGTGACCTAAGTCATTTATGTGCCCTGTCACAGGGATGCATTCCCGCCCCCATGATAGGTTGCAAAGGAGGTCGTGTGTGACCTTAGTTACTTCTGTGACCTTTCACAGGGGTGCCTTCTCGCCCCCACGATAGGCTGGAAAGGAGGTCGTGTGTGACTCAAGTTATTTCTGTGACCTCACACGGATGCCTTCCCGCCCTCATGATAGACTGCAAAGGAGGTCGCGTGTGACTTCAGTTATTTCTCTGAATTGTCACAAGGGTGCTTTCCCGCACCAATGCTAGGCAGGAAACGAGGTCGTGTGTGACTTAAGTTATTTCTGTGACCTGTGATAGAGTTGCCTTCCCGCCCCCACGATAGACTGGAAAGGAGGTCGTGTGTGACTTAAATTATTTATGTGACCTGTGACAGGGGTGCCTTCCCGCCCACACGATAGGCAGAAAAGGAGGTCGTGTGTGACTTAAGTTATTTCTGTGACCTGTGACAGAGGTGCCTTCCGGCCCCCACGATAGACTGGAAAGAAGGTCGTGGGTAACCTAATATATTCCTGTGACTCGTCACCGGGTTTCCTTCCCGCCTTCACGATAAGCTGGAATGGAGGTCGTGTGTGACTCAAGTTATTTCTGTGGCATGTCACAGAGATGCCCTTCCGCCCTTATGATAGGCTGGAAAGGAGGTCGTGTGTGACCTAAGTTATTTCTATGACCTGTCACAGGGGTGCCTTCCCGCGCCCACAGCACATGGGGAAGGGGGTCGTGTGTGGCCTAAGTTATTTATGTGACCTGTCACAGGGGTGACTTCCCGCCCACACGATAGGCTGGAAACGAGGTCGTGTGTGATTTGAGCTATTTCTGTGACCCGTCACAGGGATGCCTTCCTGCCCTTACAACACCTGGGAAACGGGGTCGTGTGTGACCTAAGTTGTTTATGTGACCTGTCATAAGGGTGCCTTCCCGCCCCCACGATATGCGGGAAAGGAGGTCTTGCGTGACCTAAGTTATTTCTGTGACCTGTCACAGGGATGCCTTCCCGCCTCCATTAAAAGCTGGAAACGAAGTCGTGTGTGACCTAAGATATTTATGTGACCTGTCACAGGTATGCCTTTCCGCCCCCACGATAAGCTGGAAAGTAGGTCGGGTGTGACCTGAGTTATTTCTGTGACCTATCACGGGGGTCCCTTCCGGCCCCCATGATAGGCTGAAAAGAAGATCATGTGTGACCTAAGTTATATCTGTGACCTGTCGCAGGGGTGCCTCCTCGCCCCCACGATAGGCAGGAAAGGAGGTCGTGCGTGACCTAAGTTATTTATGTGACCTTTCACAGGGGTGCCTTCCCGCCCCCACGATAGGCGGGAAAGGAGGTCGTGTGTGACTTCAGCTATTTCTGTGACCTGTCAGAGGGATGCCTTCCTGCCCTTACAACACATGGGAAAGAGGTCGTCTGGGACCTAAGTTATTTCTGTGACCTGTCACAGGGGTGCCTTCCCGCCCCCACGATAGGCGGGAAAGGAGTTCGTGTGTGACTTCAGCTATTTCTGTGACCTGCGACAGGGGTGACCTCCCGCCCCCACGATAGGCAGGAAAGAAGGTCGTGCGTGACCTAAGTTATTTATGTGACCTATCACATGGGTGCCTTTCCGCCCCCACAACACCAGGGAAAGGGGGCCGTGCGTGACCTAAGATATTTCTGTGACCTGTTACAGGGATGCCTTCCCGCCCTCATGATAGGCTGGAAAGGAGGTCCTGTGTTCCCTAACTTATGTCTGTAACCTGTTACATGAGTGCCTTTCCGCCCACACGATAGGCTGAAATGGAGGTCGTGTGTGAACTAAGTTATTTCTGTGACCTGTCACAGGGGTGCTTTCCTGCCTTACAATACAAGGAAAAGGGGTCGTGTGTGACTCAAGTTATTTATGTGACCTTTCAGAGGGATACATTTTCGCCCCCACAACACCTGGGAAATGGGGTCGTGTGTGACCTGAGTTATTTCTGTGACCTGTTACAGGGATGCCTTCCCACCCTCATGATGGTCTGGAAAGGAGGTCGTGTGTTCTTTAACTTATTTCTGTAACGTGTCACATGAGTGCCTTTCCGCACACACGATAGACTGGAAAGGAGGTCGTGTATGACTCAAGTTATTTCTATGACCTGTCACAGGGGCGCCTTTCCGCCTGCACGATATGCAGAAAAGGAGGTCGTGTGTGACTGAAGTTATTTCTGTGAACTATCGCAGGGGTGCCTTTCCGCCCCCACAACACCTGAGAAAGGGGGCCGTGTGTGACTTAAGTTATTTCTGTGACCTGTAACAGACGGGGCCTTCCCGCTCCTAGCATAGGCAGGAAAGGAGGTCGTGTGTGACTTGAGTTATTTTTGTATCCTGTCACACGGATGCCTTCCCGCCCCCATGATAGGTTGGAAACGAGGTCGTGTGTGACCTAAGTTATTTATGTGACCTTTCACAGGAATACCATCCAACCCCCACAACACCTGGGAAAGGGGGTCCTGTGTGACCTTAGTTATTTCTGGGACCTGTCACAGGGGTGCCTTCCCTCCCCCCACAACACCTGGGAAAGGGGATCGTGTGTGACCGAAGTTTTTTATGTGACATTTCACAGGGATACATTCGCGCCCCCACAACACCTGGGAAAGGGGGTCCTGTGTGACCGTAGTTATTTCTGGGAACTGTCACAGGGATGCCTTCCCGCCCCCATGATAGGCTGGAAAGGAAGTCGTGTGTAACTTAAGTTATTTCTGTGACCTGTCACAAGGGTGCCTTCCCGCCCGCACGATAGGCTGAAAAGGAGGTCGTCTGTGACCTAAGTTATTTCTGTGACCTGTCACAGGGGTTCCTTTCGGCCACCACGACAGGCTGGAGAGGAGGTCGTGTGTGACTAAAGTTATTTCTGTGACCTGTCACAAGGATGCATTCTCGCGCTCACGATAGGCTGGAAAGTAGGTCGTTTGTGACTTAAGTTATTTCTGTGACATGTCACAAGTGTGCCTTCACGCACCCACGATAGGCTGGAAATGAGGTTGTGTGTGACTTAAGTTATTTCTCTAGCCTGTCACACGGATGCCTTCATGCCCCCATGATAGGCTGGAAAGGAGGTCGTGTGTGACTCAAGTTATTCTTGTGACCTGTCACAAATTTGCCTCTCCGCCTCCACGATAGGCTGGAAAGGAGTACGTGTGTGACTTGAGTTATTTCTGTGCCCTGTCACAGGGTTGCCTCGTCGCTCCACAATAGGCAGGAAACGAGGTCGTGTTTGACCTATTTTTTTTCTGAGACCTGTGACAGGGGTACGTTCCCCACGCCATGATAAGGCTGAAAATGGGGTCGTGTGTGACCTAAGTAATTTCTGTGATCTTTCACAGGGGTGCCTTTCCGCACCCACGATAGGCTGCAAAGGAGGTCGTGTGTGACTCAAGTTATTTCTGTGACCTGTCACACGGATGCCTTCCCGCCCACATGATAGGCTGGAAACGATGTCATGTGTGACCTAAGTTATTCATGTGACCTGTCACAGGGATGCGTTCCCGCCCTTATGATAGGCTGAAAAGAAGGTCGTGTGTGACCTAAGTTATTTCTGTGACCTGTGACAGGGGTGCCTTCCCGCCCCCATGATAGGCTAGAAAGGCGGTCGCGTGTGACCCTAGTTATTTCTGTGACCTGTGACTGGCGTGCCTTACCGCCCCACAACACCTGAGAACGGGGATCGTGTGTGACCTAAGTTATTTATGTTACGTGTCGCAGGGATGCCTTCCCGCCCTCATGAGAGGCTGGAAAGGAGGTCGTGCGTGACTTAACTTATTTCTGTGACTTGTCACAGGGATGTCTTTTCGCACCCACGATAGGCGGAAAAGGAGGCCGTGTGTGACTTAAGTTATTTCTGTGACCAGTGACAGGGGAGCCTTCCCGCCCCAACCATATGCAGGAAATGAGGTCGTGTGTAACTCAAGTTATTTATGTAACCTTTGACGGGGGTGCCTTCCCGCCCCCACAACACATGGTAAATGGGGTCGTGTGTGACCTAAGTAATCTCTGTGAACTGTCACAGGGGTGCCTTTCCGCACCCACGATAGGCTGGAAAGGAGGTCGTGTGCGACTCAAGTTTTTTCTATGACCTGTCACAGGGATGCCTTCTCTCCCTCGTGACAGGCTGGCAAGTAGGTCGTGTGTGACTTTAGTTATTTCTGTGACCTATCACAGGGGTGCCTGCCCGCCCCAAGATAGGCTGAAAAGGAGGTCGTCTGTGACCTAAGTTATTTCTGTGACCTGTTACAGAGGTTTCTTTCCGCCCCCACGACAGGCTGAAAAGGAGGTCGTGTGTGACTTAAGTTATTTCTGTGACCTGTCACAGGGATGCATTCTCGCGCTCACGATAGGCTGGAAAGTAGGTTGTTTGTGACTTACGTTATTTCTTGACTTGTCACAAGTGTGCCTTCCCGCACCCAAGACAGGCTGGAAAGGAGGTCGCGTGTGACTTAAGTTATTTCTCTGACCTTTCACAAGGGTGCCTTCCCGCCCCACGATAGGCACGAAAGGAGGTCGTGTGTGACTAAAGTTATTTTTGTGACCTATGACAGGGATGCGTTCCCGTTCCCACAACACGTGGGAAAGGGGATCGTGTCTGACCTAAGTTATTTCTGTGACTTGTCACAGGGATACCTTCCCGCCCCCATGATAGGCAGAAAAGGAGGTCGTGTGTGACCTAAGTTATTTCTTTGACCTGTCACAGGGATGCATTCCCGCCCGCATAATAGGCTGAAAAGGAGGTTGTGTATGACTTAAGATATTTCTGTGACCTGTCACAAATGTGCCTTCCCGCCCTCACGATAGGCTGGAAAGAAGGTCGTGTGTGACTGGAGTTATTTCTGTGCCCTTTCACAGGTATGCCTTCCTGCCCCACGATAGGCAGGAAGGAAGGTCGTGTGTGACCAAAGTTATTTCTGTGACCTGTGACAGGGGTGCGTTCCCGTCCCGCAACACCTGGGAGAGGGGATCGTGTCTGACCTAAGTTATTTATGTGACCTGTCACAAGGGTGCCTTCCCGCTCCCACGACAGGCTGCAAAGGAGGTCGTGTGTGACCTAAGTTATTTATGTGACCTGTCACAGGGATGCCATTTCGCCCCCATGATAGGCTGGAAAGGAGGTCGTGTGTGACCTAAGTTATTTATGTGACCTGTCACAGGATTGAGCCAGATAGGCCCATTCTTCCACATTTGATTGTTTAGAAAATCCATTGGTAATTGGCCTCTTGATATAAAATCAGCAGGATTTTCCTTCGTTGGTACGTGTCTCCAATCAACTGCAACGGTGATTTCTTGAATCTCAGCTACTCTATTCGCTTCAAAGGTTTCGAGCTTGTAAGGTGTCTTGTTAATCCAGTTCAATACTATCGTGGAATCAGACAAGTATATTACCTTATAAAATTTTATTTTTAATCATTTTATGACAGTCTTATAAAGTTCCGATAAAAGTAACGCTGCACAAAGTTCCAATTTCGGAATGGAGGTAGTTTTGACTGGAGCTACTCACGACTTTGAGCACAATAGAACAGAGAAATATCCTTGTTGCTTTAAGGACCGTAGATAGATGCACGCTTCATAAGCGGTCTGACTAGCATAAGAAAATCCGTGAAGCAGAAATTCCCTAGCGTTAGGGACCTTGACTGCTCTTGGTAAATCCCAGTCGTTTATCAGGTTTAATTGCTCGTGATAAACCTGCCATGATGCGGACGATTCTGTGAGAATGGGATTATCCCACCCTAGTTTCATCTTCCATAATTTTTGCATCTCAATTTTTGCAAAGACTGTTACTGGTGCTATGCGTCCTAAAGGGTCGTACAGTTGTGCTATCTGGGAGAGAATAGTTCTCTTAGAAATCATATTATTTTCAGGTTTCAGATTGACATCAAAATTTAAAGTGTCCTCCTTGGAATTCTAGCTTACCACTAGCGGTTTCGTAGTTTGATCTTCTCCTATTTTGCGTGGTAAATTTTCCGAACAGTCTGGTAGATCTTCAGTGATCTTTGGGTCCTTGGAAATCCATTTACAAAGTCGGAGTCCTGCCTTAGAGGTCAGTTGAATAAGATCATCTCTGAGCTGCTTAGCCTCTTCGAATGTGCTGGTACCTGTTAATAAATCATCTACATAAAAATCATTTTCTAATACGGCGGCTGCTTTTGGAAATGTTTCTCCCTAATCTCCTGAAAGCTGCTTTAAACAACGCGTTGCTAAGAATGGTGCTGCAGAAGTTCCGTAAGTTACGGTGTTATGTTGATAGGTCTTGACCTGTTCTTTACTACTGAAATGCCCAAGTATTTTTTCATAATTTCTGTCCGCAGGATGAATCAGAAATTGACTATACATTTTTTCAATGTCAGCACTCAACACAAATACATGCAGTCGAAATCGTAGGACCAACTCAAAGATCCCTTCTTGAATTGTCGGACCCACCATTAATGCTTCGTTCAGTGAAACGTCTGAATTTGGTTTTGCAGAAGCATGAAATACAATTCTCAGCTTGGTCGTGAGACTTGATTCCTTTAATACCGCATGATGAGGTATGTTAGTACCCATCTTTCAATGCAGCTGAAACAGGCTTTATATGCTTCAGATCCTGATATGATCTCATGAATTCATGATATTTTTCCTTTAAATTAGAATCGCGTTCTAACTTCCTCTCTAAAGCAAAAAATCTTCGACGAGCTATATCATACGATGATCCTAGCGCCTCTCGTTCTTTGTTAAAAGGTAAACGTACCATGTAACGACCTTCTGAATTACGTTGAATATTCTTGCAAAAGTGTTCCCCACAAGTCTCCTCTTCCGCTGAAAAATACCGTTTCTCTGTCATTACTTCTAATTTCCAGAATTTTTCCACCTGAACGCTGAGAGGATCCCTTAATAAATTGCATGAAAATGTATGACGATGTGAAAAGTTGTTGACACTTCCTGTCACAATCCATCCTACCTTTGCATTCTGTAGTGACGTGCGTAGTAAGGCAAGAGGGATTTTGTTCCTATACAAAAGCTCATAGAATAGTTCAGCTCCTATAAGAGCGCCAATCTTAGCCGGTTTGTCAAAATCAGGATCTGAAAGGTTTACATCGTTAGAAATTCTTAGAGCATCTTTATTTATTGTAAGGCTGGGATGATCACTTGTGATTTGAGGAAGTACTAGGAAAGATAATTTTTCTGAATATTTATTAGACCTTGATTGGAATTTCGCAACAACCCATTCGGCACTGTTTACCTCCTGAGCATTCACGACTTCTATAGAAGAATCGAATTTTCTTCTTTTTAGTTTCCAACGTTTTGCTAGATCTTCAGTGATAACGTTAGGTTGTGACCCACTATCAAGGACAACCCTACACGCATGCTTACATCCACTGTTATCAAACATATCAATTATAGCAGTCGATAACATGACATTTGATGCATCCATAATATGCAAATTTTTCATCTGACTTATGCTATCCTTTTCGTTATTTTGATCTAATTTAGACTCTGCTTTTGATTCTATATGTAACAAAGTATGATGACGACGACGACAGATTGTGCGATTCCCAGATTTACAGTTAATTATGAAATGATTGCGTTTAAGACAATTAAAGCATAGTCATTTCTTTTTTGCAACTCAAGTTCTCTCATTTATTGATAATTTAGCAAACTCCTCACAATTCTGAATAAAATGATTAGCTGTACAATTAAAACAAGTCGGATATGATTCCGTGTTTATACAGGACTTTCCTGAGCTTTTCTTTTCAGTATTTGATTGTGACTTATTACCTGACCTTGTATTCTGTTTACCTTGCTCGCTAGACCCGGGGTTCAAAGTTTCTAATATTTGACATCGTTCCTGCAAAAAATAAGTAAGCTCTTTAAATGTGGACATCTCGCTACCTTTCGCCGATCGCTCCCACTCCTTCCGGGTTTCCTTATCAAGTTTTGAGGCAATTAAACAAATGAGTGGCGTATCCCAACTATCTGTTGGTTGCCCCGAAACATTTAATGCACGCACGTGTCTAAGCGTTGTGTCTAGCAAATTACGCAAGCAGAAAGCAGATTTCTTGTTTGGTGTTCATAAATCAAATAAGGATTGCATGTGATTTTGAATAATTAGTTTTTTATTATTATATCTTTCTTCAAGGAGATTCCATGCTACATCGTAATTTGCTTCTGACGTTTCAATATTTTCAATTACTCGCGCGGCGTTATCTATTAGATACGATCTTAAATAACGTAATTTTTTAATTTTCGGAATGTTTGGGTCATCATGTATTATTGCTGTAAAGGCATTGATGTCGCATCGCTATTTGGCGTAGTAGCTCGTGGAGCTGCTATTTGTCTTAAATTGATCAATTCTGCTTCGCTCTGAGCATTGAGTTCAGCCTCGAGCTGTTCTACGCGGGAGAGCTGTCGAGCTAGCTCGTATCCCTGATCATTATTCGAATCAGTGTTCAAAGGGCGAGGCAGACGCTCATTAATAATTTTTGTAGCTAATGCACTGTATTTGTAATAATTATTTTCAAAATCTGTACGTTCTGCCTCACGGGTTGGTCCAGGAGCCATTAATTGAAGGCCCATTTGCGCTTGATCATATTGATCCCAAGTCTCTTCGATCTTTTTTAAACGAAGCTGAATTTCTTCTACGCCAATTGTATCTTGTGTTTCATTGTCTAAACATTTTTCTAAAAAGCTTTTAAATTTAGTTAATCGAGTTTTACAATTGGTGCGAGTTTGTCGAAAACTTTCAACTTCGTTAGTAGTCATGATATATAAAAATGACATACAGTTGATGATAAGTATAAACAAAACTACCTTTATTATGATACTCTTACTTGACTCGTAGTGTTGAGTCACCTCTCTGGAATGTGAATATAACTTTCTCGAATAGTTTTTCCTCAGTTGACCTTGTTGAATATTCATAAAATTATGTCGTAGAATTTTCCAAAGGTAGCTGCTTCCTCATGTATTTTTTCTCAATCCTTGGCTATTATTTCGGGATGAAACCTCTATGATGATTCTCGTTGCGTTTGCGACGACCTTTTGACTTCCAGGCTTTGTTAGATATTTGTCACCTCTGTTTTTCAAGATCTAAGCAGCACTTAACAGTTCACAGTTCTCAAATATCACAATACCGGTGTTCACTTAAAGTTGATGATTTTTGGCACATATAGTTTTTCGATAATCTTAACAAAGACAAGCCACTTTTCACTAGTCACAGAAAAATCATGTTCAAGTCGAAACAAGTATCCGGTTACGAGGTGGTAGGTTGTAGTTCAGTAAAAAAACACTAGACCATGTTTCATATAGAACCTTGCTTGCGAGGCAAACTTGAAGGAAACTTGCATCGTAAGTTTGCGGGAAGCATGGGAGGCAAACTTGAGTTTCATCGTAATATTTACGTAATTTTCAGGGATAAATAAATAGTCCCGAAAATTTTGATAATTACTTCAGTGAATTAGAAGGTCAGTAAAAAAACAAAAATTCAAATATCGTAGTACTTATAAATAGACTTCAACGACAACGACAGAGCGCTCCCTGAATTTTGTCTAAATATCGCGATGCAAGTTTCGCTCAAGCTTGTCTCGCAAGCTTCCCTCAAACTTTCGATGCAAGATTTCCTCAAGTTTGCCCTGCAAGCTTTCCTCAAACTTACGATGCAAGTTTCCCTCAAGTTTGCCCCGGAAGCTTTCCTCAAACTTACGATGCAAGTTTCCCTCAAGTTTGCGTCGCAAGCTTCCCTCAAACTTACGATGCAAGTCTTCCTCAAGTTTGCCTCGCAAGTTTGCTGTAAGGCGGACCTACTTGCGGAAAGCTCGCCTAAACCTTTCGATGCAAACTTCCGAACCTTGCACCGCAAAGTTAAGGCAAGTTTGATGCAAACTATAATTCTCGATTCGAGTGATGTATTAGAAATCATAACAATATACCATAATTATTAATAATGCTGTTTGATAGTAATAATATTTTTTTACTTTTATCATTTTTGTCATTTGACCATTCTTGTGGGGAAAATACTTTTTTTCTTACTTGGAAAAATACACAATTTCATTTAGAATCGAATGATGTAAAATAGTACATTGTGCATCTTAGGGCAAAAATAGTCTATTTTCGTCCAGAGGTGCACACGGTACTTTTTGCGTCGAAAACATTAACAAAGATTGTTTTTTAAGCCAGTCGAGAGGCACAAAGAAGGTGTATTTTGTAGCCGAGGCGCGTAGCGGAGCTACTGCGCATGTGCGGCCCAGCTATTATGATCAGCTGGGTGAAGCTATTTCAACCCAGCGGGGCTTCATTTTAGCCTGCTGGGTTAAAATAGCTTTATCCAGCTGATCATAATAGCGAGGCGCACGCGCAGTGGCGACGCTGCGTGGCCGAGGCTAAGAATACGTCAGTTTTTCCCCTCGAAACAGGCTTAAAAACAATCGTTTTTAATGTTTGAGAGGCAAAAAACGTTTTTTAACAAAAAATGTACTGTTAACAACGTTCTTGCTTCAGACAGCAGTTTCTCATTTGTACAAATTCAAAAAATTGTGTTCGGTATTCGGAATTTAAATCGTACTCCCTTGTTTTACATAGTGACGATCAAACAAATAGGCGATGGTCTTTTTGTTACAAATTCGCAAAAATCGTATAAAAAGGACAATCGTTTGCGAAAATCAAATCATCATAATTTTTGTGATGTTGGACTGTTGTATTTTAAATTCTTATTGATTTGTTATAAATTAAAACCAACTGGTTTTATTTGAAAGTGAAAAATAAAGTTTCAACTGATTTCTTGTCTTTCAACAAAATCAATGGACAAAGGTTTGTACATTACTTTTTTGAATGTTTTTTTATTGCTTCTCCAAGAATCTACAACATAGGTCTTAAAATTTATATTTCTCATCACTGTTGAAAATTGCAGATATTTACGGGCACTCAGATTTTTTGGACGAAAGTGATTCTGATTCAGAAGATCAAGGGTTTCATTTCTATGAAGAGAATGAAAGTACGATTTCTGTATAATGATTCATATTCCTTGGTTAATTCATCTTGGATTGAAAAATTAGACCAGGATTTTTTAATAACGTAAAAAACTTGAATTTTGATTTTACTTTGATTTTATCTTGCTTCTTACTTATTTATTTTAGCTCCATTGCAAAATGAAGAAAGAGCTTCTCGAAAAAGAAAACCTAGTTGCACAAGAAATTTTTGGCAAAAGAAAGGGTGAAACGTGGTCAAGAGCGTGAAACAAAAAGTAGAAAGACGATACCCGCGAACATTTTTCAAGGTCAAATTCTGTACCCATGCGAACCTCATTGCTCGACAAAAATCGATATGACTCGTTAGGATGAAATATTTCGAGGTTATTGTCAAGATTCGAACAAGAACCAGAAAAATTTGATCATTCGCACTGGTCTGAGGAAGAATTTTGTGACCTCAAGAACATATGAGTTCATGCCAATACTTCCACAAAGAAATTGAGAGCATACTTTCGAATATTTCCTTACCGATGACAAGGGGATCGTAGATAAAGTATGCAGGACTTTCTTCTTGGGCTGTTACCAAATAACCCCTCAGACAGTATACCGATCCGAAAAATCAGCGATGACGAATCCCAGCGCTGCCAAAAAATGCGGAAAACGTGCAGCAGTATACAGAATCGGCATGAATGAATTTGGCTAAAATTTACAGAATGTACCGAATCGAAACGAAAAAAGATGGAATTGAACCGGTTCTCGAAACAATATTCAGGAACATCTTCAATCACGATTTCAATCTGAGCTTCAAAAAACGCCACTCGGACACGTGCAAAACTTGCAATTCAATCAAGATCAATTTGGGGAAAAAAGATTTATCTGCCGAAGACAGGAAGAAATTCGAAGAGTTGCAGAGCGATTATCAAGCGTTAAAACGCAAAATAGCTGGTGAATTCAAGCGCGAAATCCAAAAAACATCAGATGACACCATGGTCCTGACATTCGATTTACAAAAGGTTCTGGAAACTTCTTCTCTGATAACGTACACCGCATCCTACTAAAGGCAATTGTCAACGTACAATTTATACATTGACAATGAAGTACAGCAAAAAGGTATATAATTATTTTTTACTAGCAGGTCAAAGAGTATTCGGATACCCGAAATCAATACAAAAAACTGGAATACTAGAAAATGTTGAGTCTCTCGAAAAAGCTCAAGTCCTTGTGAAATCGAGTTACTCAGAAAACTTAAAAAGCCTTAACTTCTCAAGATCAAACATATCTCTCTTTAAAATTATAGAAAATTGAAATTTTTTTGTTTTTTTAATTTAAAGATTGAAACATTCACGAGAAATGAGAACCGATAATTTCATATGGCTCGATAATTTTCCGGTGACCCGATTTTTTCGGGTGCTCGAAACTTTTGGGTTTCCCTGCTATACCCGAAAGAAACTCGAACCCGATCCAAAACCAAAAAGTAGGGAACCCGCGTATACCCTTAATCCTTATATAATAATCGTCGATTCATACTCTTCATTTTTGTTGTATAAGATACTAAAAATATATTGAAAAGACTAAATATTTGTTGTCAGAACTGAAATAAACAAAAAAAAATGGAAACCATTATAATTATCAACACTTTCTTATAGCTTATATGTACATCTGGTCGGAAAATTTTGCTGGAAGAGGAGCACAAGAGATCGCTTCGTGTTTAAAGATTCATTTGAAAAATCACATCACGGAAGCATTAAAGCATATCATTCTTTATTCCGGTTCATGCGGGGGACCGAATAGAAACATAAAAGTCAAACTTTTATTGAAGCACTTCTTGGCTTCAAGCAGCGTCGATTTGATCGAACAGAAACTTTTTTTATCTGTGCATAGCTATAATAGATTGGTTGAGAAAGAGCGCAATTTGCATGAGATCATCAATGACTCAGATCATTGGATAGACATTATCAAAGAATCAAAAACAAAGATCAAAAATTTGAGGTCACTAAAATGTAAACCACAGACCTTGTGTCATCACAAGAGAAAAAGTAAATTTGGTGGACATGCCAAGCACTTTGAAAAAAAGAGAAAAAAACAAATATGATACAAGAACAATAAAGGTAAATAAAATTTCTCCCAATAATATTCCTTATGAATTTATAAGAGAAGACAATAGTACACTTTGTACAAACCTAATAGTATAAAATTTTTTTCGTTGAAAAAAAGGTTTTTCAGATCATTTGAATCTAGAAGAAATTCTGTATTTTTTCACATTTAAAAAAAAGTATTTTCACTACAAGAATGGTCTTGATGATAGTAGATGATGATAATAGTCAAACAATAATATTAGTATTAAGAGTAGTGATATAAAATTAATAAATTTTTTATTATTTTTCTTTGTTAATAATCTAGACACAATTTTTTCTTTGTTTTGAGCGATGAGTTTCTTTTAATGGTTGAATTTTGGAAATTGCAACGATTTCTGATTACAGCTATCAAAAATTACGGTTAGAAATTATGAAGAAACATCGGCATTTCGTATTATACAAAGTGTAGCTTTACTCGATTTTCTGAGAATTGTTTTGAAAATTATTAACATCAATGAAGAAAGAACTCAAAGTAATAATACGAAAATTGTGACAATCGAATTTTGTGCCGTGACGGATTAGCTCGTGAATTTATTTGTAAAATTGTAAAAGATGTATTTTGCGCATTGAAAATCTATTTGACGTTTATGCCCGTGAGTTTTGTTTTGGACATTTTTCAGCGCTAAATATTTTTTTGACGTTTATGCCCGTGATTTTCTGTTTTGACAGTTTTGCGCGTTGGGAACCTTTGTGACATTTTTGTCCGTGAGTTTTGTTTGGAACATTTTTGCACGTGGAATATTTTTTGACATTTTTGCTCGTAACAAAACGAGAAAATGGCAAATAATATCATTTTCCATGCAGTCATGAAGGCTGAAACGACTGCCAGCGTCACTTGCATTTCACGATTCAGATAATCCTACACGTGAAGTAAAGCTGGAATGAGGTCCTTGCAAGGGGCTATTCCGCACTACACCCGGACAACCTATTACAGAGAAACCACGACACGTCAGGGGAATCTCTTCAGTTAAAAACGGTATCGCTTGCAAGTACAGGTTCAATCCTGTAATGTGACGTTTCTGCTTCCACAGCTCGACCGTTGGTCTCGGAAGCTTTCCTACACCAACTAGCACACCAAGGAATCAAAGCAACGGCGAAGCTGGTAACGGAGCTGTACGTGTGGACATCCATCAAGGCCGACTGCCAAAAATGAGCACGAAAGTTGCCTGAAGATCGTGGACCTAGAACTCTTTTCACTCAGTGGATAGCCAGGTTTGGACTACCATTACGGATCACAACGAACCAAGGTTGGCAGTTTGAATCTCATTTGTTTAGGGAATTAAATATATGATCTCAACATTTTCACACCGTGGACTGCTGTCAATGGACTAGTGAAATGTTTCCATCGACAGTTGAACGCAGCCATAAAGCCATACCAATCTCTCCTCTGTTCCTATCGACGACACTTAAAGCACTCTGAAGCTGCGTTGCACTAGAAACATAGATCTTCAGGCCATCCATATAAAATACATTTGTGACCTTATTCTAGCGATGGTTAGTCTCACCGCAGAGGTATCCAGGAGAATTGCGTAGTGCGAGAGATAGTGAAAGAAGTTTGTTGCAAAAGAGTAGGGGGTTCGTGGTGTTGCGCCAAAAGACGCCCCTCTGGAAGGTGACGCTGTTCGTTGTCGCACAATAATTTCCAAATGAGATAGTGAATCTAGTTTTCCAAAGGAGCATCAATCTCTTCACGCATCTCACGATATGTAGATGAACCTTCAAACTTTCTAATAGACAGATGATAGTCTATGGGAGGTAGAATCAAAAGCTTGCCGGGAGTCATTCCAGGCCATCGACAGGCAGCGCTGGTGGGATATTACGTTTTTGCAGATGCACCTGTTAATAAGTAGGTTCTCTCGGGAGCCTGCTACAACTTTTTTTATAATTACGTTGTTCTTTCATCCCTCCCCAAACAGGTTCAATTCTCCGAATAATCATGTCATTCAGGATAGCAGTGAAGATCTGATTCAGCGTGTTCAGACAAGTTATTTGCTTGTAGTTCTTAGTGTTGGGCAAGTCGTCTTTCTTCGGTGGGAGTATAATGCGTCCTAACACCAGCCACTGTGGAATGAGTGTCTCCGACTTTAAATATGAGGTGAACATGATGGCCAGATGTTTGTGTGTAGAATTAAACTTCTTCCATAAGAAGTTCTTGATAATATCTAGTCCTGCAGCGGAGAAGCTCTTCATACCCCTAAGTGCTTTCTTGGCACAACAGCCGTACTTACAGATACAGTCGCTGCACGAAACACAAGGTCGATTTCATATGTCGATTTAGTGTAGACGCTCTCTCAGTTTCCTATGGCTGCTTCCCCATAGCCGCACCACTTACGTCTCAACTTTTTAACGTTTGGTACATCAGCTGTTGCTCGCAGGTTATGGGTCTGCTGTAGTACGAAAGCCTGTGCGGCTTCTGTGCCAAGCTTCTTTCAGTGTGAACATTCTTCAGATGTTAAGAGGTTGTCTCAAAGCTCCTTGAAGCGGTTGATATTCTCAGTGTTGTCCTTAAATTGTGTTTGGACCTCGTGAACCTCTCTCCACAAATTTGTGGAGACTTAAGTCTCGACCATGTCGGACTCGCGCGGATTTTTGACAGAAACAGGGAGATCACTGAGGAGGCGCGATGGGTCAGCTAGAATCTGTTGATTCTTCCTGACCCACCTCTCCCTTTTTTAGGATAGCGTTACTCGTATGAAAAATGTTATTTTGAAAAATGAACCCTATGGACTTAATGTACACTATTTCTACTAAAATGCGTTTACCTAATATGCCATCCAGTCTCCACCGTTTTGAATGACAGCTTGACCGCGCCGAGACATACTTTCGGCCAGATGTTCAGTCATAATGGAGGAGAACGACTTCCAGATATCCCGAAAGTGACGAGTCAACTGTATTTTCCATAGGATATATATTATATCCTATATATATATTATTATATCTGATATTTATTACTTTTCATTACTCAGTAAAATTTCTTCTAGGTGTGTTAGATATTCTGCTTAAAGTTTAAAAAAGAATTTTGTTGCCTATTTAAATTATTTCAAGTGACCTACTCTTACATAGTTTCCCCTACGCATGTTGAAAGAATACATTTTAAATGGACTCGATCTATTTTACAATTTTTTTTATTTTTGCTAGTAAAACAGAAATAAACAATAATGTTTGATAAGTTTAGGGTAACCTTAGAAGTCTATTTTTTAAAATCATATAATTATATATTTTTAAAATTGATTTTAACGATGTAGGTATTATGAACCGTGGAGAGTCGTAGTGCCTGCTTTATTTTTCAACATTCTTTTCACAATAATAATGGTTTGTGCAACTGGATGTATGCTGTTTGGAATTTCCCGATTTGTTAAAAATATTAACGAAATGTCCACTCGACTTCTGAGTATTCATAATAATCTCCCTCACAGGTACTTCAAAATTAATTCTCATCTCAAATGAAACTACTTTATGGTAATATAAATTGAAAAACTCAAGAGAGATAAATGTTACCTTAAATAACATTTATTTCAAATTTTCATAAAAAACACAATGTGGCCACAGGTCCGTAAATCCGAAAAGATGGTAAATTATAGAAAATTTGTTGGGACCGGAAAAAAGTCGAGAAATAATTGTAAACAATTTATTTTTTGACCGAGTAGTTTTTTAATTTTTAGTTTTAGTACAAAAACTTTTCCAATCATTTTAAATATCACCTGTATGATATATGAAATAATATGATATTGAACGAGTTCGTTTTGAAATTCTTTAAAATGGCTTCTAATTTTATATTGTTTAATTTCAAAGACTTTGATGTTTAATGTTCAAAGCTTCAATTTGATAACATTTGTACATCTCTTTTTAAATTTTGAATTCTGAACGTCCGTGGGAACATCAACAATTTTAAAGTTTACAATTTTGAGTGCTTATTGTAAGTCTGACAGAAATGGGCTTTTTCACTTTATAGGAAGCACTTGAAATTCAATTCTTTTAGAATAAAATATGTAAATCCACACAATTGTTCAGATCAAACAATTTTTATTTGGGCAATTTTTTAAGCATTTGTAATTGAAACTTTGTGAATATAGTAATTTTGACTCTGGCATAGAAGCAGGCGAATTACTACTAAACTAGAACCGACCAAAAGGGCCCTTTTCATGTAGAAGCCAAGAAATAATTTTTAATTGAAGACGCAAACAATTCAATACAGTAAACCTCCGTTTATTTTAAAGATCGCTTATTTTAGAGTTCACTTAGTTTAAACCCCCTACACGTACTTTTACGTTTCGGAGATTTTCTCCAAAAGTCATATGCGGTTGCAGTATCATGTACTAACCTTCCTGACGGCTGACATTTCCATCTATCGACGTCATGCCACGAAACTCACTATTCCGCGCAATATTTGGGTCGTCATTTGATTCTATAATATTGATTTTTAGTTGGAAAATTGTCGTACGCCAATAAAAATGCTTGAAAAAACACTGATGCATGCATTCAGACTAACAGACCGCGACTTTTTGAACTGCGCAATAAGCCGAGACCGCCTGAACCGTTTTCACTTGAAATGCATTATATTGCGTAATATACGTGACTGACTACTCGCGCACTCGGCCCTTCCGAGGCGAGAGTCGCAACCGTCTCTTGCCCTACGCGCTGAGAAACTGCGTGGGCCAGCATCGCCCTTTCTGAAAATTATAAATAACAAATTTGTACATCCACTTTGAGTGAACAAGTTTGCATATTATTATTTTTTTTTTCCTTGCGTCGTCTTCCAAACCATTAAATTTTTTATTTTTAGTGTTATTTTTTACTAATAAAACAAAAACTACGCGTCCTATCAAAAAGTAGTTAATAACAAATTTGTAGATCTTTCCTGGGTGCACGATTTCTGTATTTTCATCTTTTTTTGCATCTTGCATAGTTTGACCGCAAAATAGAGATTTTAATTTTTAATTTTTTTTTGTGCTATCAAAATTTGAATTTTCGATTTTTCGAGAAAATTCAGAAAGTTTTTATGATAATCTTGTACGACTCTAAAAAATTAATCTTTTTCTTTTCTTGAATTTTTTTGTATCATGCGTTGTTCGGCTTAAAATATTAATTTTCGTTTGTTCTTTGGGATTTTGAAAATGCTATAACTCTGATAACTTCATTCTATCGAAAAATTTCACGAGAATAAATTGTTTGTCTCTTGAAGTACTACTAACAACCGTACATAGAATTTTCAAATTTTGAAAGAAGTGGTCTCAAAAATGTTCAAAATGTGCTCACTTTTTGAATTTTGATCCGCAATAGTTGTTCTTTCTTTTTGGACCTCCAAAAAGTGTGCCAAAGCACAATCTAATCTGATCAATCTTTCGAAAGTTATCGTGCCCACGCGATACTACAGACTACAGACTACAGACAGACGGACGGACAGACAGATAGACACCTTCGTTAAAACCGTTTTTTCTGACTCAGGGGGTCTCAAAACGTCGACATTTGATTGAATCCGCGAAAGTAATTTTTCACATAAAACCAATACCTTCTCATTGAGATGAGAATGTATAAAAAAGTTTTTTCAACCAATTGAATTCAACCAAAATAGACGAATCTTGATCAAAAAAGTTAAATCCTGAATCAAAAAGATGAAATTTTAACAACATAGTTAAATCTTCAATCAGAAAACGAGTTTTCAACAAAATACATAAATTATCTACCGAATAGTTTAATTTTTACTTTTAAAGAATACATTTTCACCTAACCTGGAGCAGTTACATTTTCAGGTACAAAAAATTAATTTGAAATCAAACAAAAACAAATTTCAAGAAAAGTAGTTAAATTTCAACAAAAAACATGAATTTTCAACAAAAAAGGTCATTTTCAACCAAAACGAATAATTTTTTATCAAAGAAGATGAATTCTCAACAAAATTCATGAATTTTGAACCAAATACTTATTTTTTTTTTTTACTAAAAGAGATAAATTTTCAACCAGAAATGTAAAAGTTAAATTTTCAGTTACAATAATTAATTTTTAACCAAAAATTAAACATATTTTCAGCAAAATAGTTAAATTGTCAACCAAAGAGATGAATCTTCAATAACAAAAATAAATTTTTACAAGATAATTGCATTTTCACAAATATAATTAAATGTTCAACAAAAATCGTACAAATTTTTAACCAAACGAGATGAATTTTGAATCACAAATATAATACTAGACTTTTGGGTAAAAAGAAGAATTCTTGAAAAAAGGAGAAAAGAGGGGAATAGTGGAAAGAGTGTGAAGTCTGAAATATGAAAGTGATTTTTAATTTTAGGTCAAAAGAGTATGCTTCTTTAGCATTACAACTAGATAAGCAATCTTACTATGACTTCCTCTCTAAATTTAGAGTATAATCTTTTTCGAGAAAAACGACACTTGATGTTATTTCCTAAACTGATAGTAGCTCAAATTATTCTGAAGGGTCATATCTCTTCATTTTCATCATACGCGATACGAACGAACCAGCCTCGACCTGCAAACTTATTTCTTAACCTTGTAAATGGCCCTATAATAAGTAGGCTAAATGCTAAATACGAGAGAGACACTTGTATTATTTGAAAGCACATCAGGGCATTGGTCTCGGGAACTGGCTAGACGTCGCCTACGTATAAAATTATCAAGGGAACCTATTAGCAACCTAGGTCGCGAATAGATCGATCTGCGAGGACGTCGTATGACCCTGCGGAAGCCTCGGGGGCGACCATGTTTCCGGTTTTCGAGGTTGTCTAACCAGCCCAAGCGTGGCCCTCGCGTGCCTTCCATTCAACAAGGCTGAGGCAGCTTTTCAGCCCGACATTTACTACTTTATGCATTTACGATTATTGACGTTACTTTAGTGATTTGATTGCCGGCTATTACCATCACCGATGTTTGTCAAGCCTCCGATTTTATTACCCAAGTCCCATTGTTGTACTCCACTTCTTGCTGGTCATTTCATGACCTGCCCGCGTGTCAAAATTTAACTTTCAACTCTCTATGTAACAGAAACGTCCAATATTCTATTGTGAAAGAGTTGATTATTTATGGAACTTGAACTTTAGTCATGGATACACATGTAAGATTTTTACCTTTCTTTTTCAATAATAAAATGTTTAAAAGAATTTTAAAATATGATTTGTCATTGATGAAAGTGAATAAGGTAGATATTCAAATAAATGTATACATAACGAATTTAAAATTAATGGACCTTTGTTCCTGGAATAGATATAAGGGGCCCTCCACATTCTACGTTACGAGTTTGTTGTGGGGGGGGGGGGCAGTGGAAATTACGTTTCTGGTGACAGATTTTAACAATGTGTGCGAAAGATGGCCCTGCAAAGGTACAGTTCAATAATAACTTGTTTTTCCCGGTTTGAAGAAACTTTCCCTTTTTTATCGTTTTTCTGCTTAAATGCGAACTCAATAAATAAAACCCAATCAGAAAACCAAACAATTTTTGGCTAAAAGTTAACTTTTTTTATTTAAAGTCTACTATTATATATTTGCGGTTCGGAATTCATTTCTTTTGGTTAAAACTTCTAGTATTTAGTTTAAAATTTCAATAATTTGTTGAAAATGCAACTATTTTGTTGAAAAGTCATCTTTCTTATCAAAAATTCAACTACTTGGTTTAAAGTTGAACTACTTTGCTAAAAATTCATTTTTTTTTTTTGAAGATTCATCTTTATTTGCTTAAAAATTTAATTATTTTGTTACAAACTCGTTTGACTATTAGTTTAAAATTAATTTTTTTAACTGAAAATTTTAATATTGCACTTTTGGTTGAAAATTGATATTTTTTAGGTAAAAATTAATTTACGTATTTTGTTGAAAATTCGTCTTTTTTGTCAGATACTTAATTTTCTTGAATAAAAATGTAACTACTTATTGCATTTTTGGTTGAGAATTAAACTATTTTGCTAACAATTTATCTTTTTTGGAGGAAGGTAACCGGTTAAAAATTAATTTTTTTGTTGAAAATTAATTTTTCAAGCTGATAATTTGACGATTCCATTTTTGATTGAAAACTCATATTTTTTAGTTGAAAATTCATCTTTTTTATTATAAGTTAACTTTATTGTTGAAAATTCATCTTTTTCATTTTAAAAGTCAACTGCTTTCTAAAACCTTTGAATTTTTCACTTAAAAACGTAACTCTTGTATTAAGAATTTGTCTTTTTGGTCAGAAAGTTATTATTTTTTGTTGGAAATTTATCTAAAGACAAAACTATGGTCGTCTACGAGGGTTGACGGCGGGGGGGCAAAAATAGCCCAAAATTGTCAACACGTGGTTTATGGACGGCCACTAAAGTATTTCATTGATTTTTTCTTCTGCTTTTTTTATTCTTTCGATAATAACAAAGACTGACAAAATATGTACCCAAAGTCCGATCCAAATTTTTCTTATGCGTCAGAATGTCCAGATATCCTAATCTAAAAATGAAAAAATAAAAAAAGTGGCTGTTTTTAATCATATTTGAAACAATATAACATGAGCAGCGATTTTTTTCTTATAGCTGCTTAAGCTATTGTTAAGTATACTCCTTGATACCTTTTATTTTCATTTTGGATCGTTCCGAACTTTTTTCCCCCCGAGATATGAAGCATTATCCATTTCAGTTTCACACTGAAAAACTAACAAAGAAGGGGAAGAAAACGAATAAAATTGTGAACGGTAACAAGGACTAAACTTAACGGTGGCGAACGCAGCTTTAAGAAAAAAATTGCTGCTCGTGTTATATTGTTGCAAATATACCTGAAAATTGTCATTTTTTACTTTTAGGTTAGGATCTCTCGAAATCCTGCCGTACAGGAAAAATGTAGGCAATGAATTCATTTTTAGGATATCAAAATCTTTCAGGGTTACCTAGCTCAGTCTTTCGGTACGAGAAGAAGTTAATTTTTGTCGGACTGTGTAATTTATGTATTATTCATGTGTCATTTCTGGAGGGTTACGTGTAAGACTTGTATAATTATAGCAGCAGATTGTCAATGGTAACGAATGACAATAATGACAATAAAATACTAGACTGCATCCACTATGGTGTTCCACAAAGAGAATAAAGGATACCAAGAGAATCATATGTCCTCGTATCGAAGTATAGAAAACTACTTCCCACATTTCAATGTTTGCCAAGGTTCGATGTTTCTTATACAAGATTAGAATGTTATAATGTAATTTCATGGATATTTCTTAGACACTCTTTTTGAAAAATTATATTTTATTCCAACTCTTAATTCGATTTTTGAGAGATTTCATTAAAGCAAAACAAACTTCAACGCAGACCTGTAATTAAGAATAAATTTCTTTAAAATGTGATTTCTTTACAGAATTTAACTATAAATTACGGCGCTTCTCAACGTTTATAGTTGTAAAAGGACAAAGGTGTCACTATGCATCAAACGAGACGGGTTCAGAAGTTCAACAGAGGAGAGAGTTCTTTGTTTTACGAGCTGGCCCAGAAACCCAGTTTTTTTTTAAATTTCATCTCTTTTTCATTTCCACCAACGCTGATGACCTACTACGTGTGAGCAATAAGTATCCCGTCTGGGGAAAGTTATTCAGTGGGAAAAGTGAAAGCGGTTTCCAGGGTAATCCTCGATTCTGTGTCAGAAAATTAGATTCAAAATGAGAACTAATATCAATGGGACTAGTTACAGGAACGGTTTCGCAAATTTACTTTTTATGCAATTAGGAATTAAAAATTACATTTTTCCAAGTTTAATGTTAGTAGGTTACAATTTGCATTCATTCAAAGATTAAGTTTGAAAATGCTTATGCTTGATTTCCCAAAAATTGACTACCTTAAGTCCCAGTCAATTTCCAATTTTTCTTTGAATAACAAATTTTTTCTAAAATTATCTCAGCAATAATTCTATCAACGCACAATTAGGTGAAGCACACAGATATCACACAGATATCACTTATTATTAAGTTAACAAAGCTGGAAATAAAGAGTAGAGTTCAATATTTGAGAGTTGTGGCTTTTAAAAATCAGTTCAAAGTCACTCCAATAAGTTTTTTGTTTAGCAGGCTAAAATTGTTCATTTAATACTTGAGAAGATTTTAGTATGATTCAAAATCGATTTATCAACGTTGATTCTTAATAAAAGTAAATGATTAACACTATTTTTTGCGTAATAGTTTTTATAAAATGCCCGGTAAGGCTCCATATTAATTTGTCATACTATAAAATAAGAGGATATTTTAAAATGCTGAAGTCAAAATCAATCGTGAAAAAAGTAATTTTTCTCAAATACATTCCTTGGGCTCTTAATTTTATATGCTTATACTCGTTTAGGTCAACCTTAATTTAAACAAATAGTTTAAGTGGTTTGGAAATTTTTTGTTTTCAAAAATCTTTATCTAAAAGCACCCTTATAAAGATGCTCTAAAATTATGAAGGCTTTAAAATCTCTGAATTTTTATAATTATAATACTTTTAAATTAAGAGCAATTAAATTTCCCCATTTAAAAAACAAGTTTTTTAAATTTTAGTTTTTAAGAAAAACGTTCCAAATTTTATAGATTTCAAAATAGCTAAGACCACAATAAAAAGACATGTATTTTTATTTCCGCTTTTCAAAATTGAAAAATTGGAATTTTAAAGGATAAAATGGGGATAAAAGTTTAGAATCTTTAGAAATGTGATTATTTTGAAGGCTTTAAAAGATTAAATTTTTTGCTCAATTAAATTAATTAACAATTCTTTTATTATGGAAAATAATCAATCACCCCTTTAAAAAATTTTTTGCTCAATTAAATTAATTAACAATTCTTTTATTATGGAAAATAATCAATCACCCCTTTAAAATTCACATAAAGTGAAAATCTCCAAACATCATAACACGAAACAAGACAAGACGTTTTTCCAGCAATTTAAAGGCCTCGACTTGAAATTGAAAGAGAATCAATATAGGGCGGCTGGTCTTCGACCAGCGAAAGGGAACGGGAAAGTGGAACACGGCCAATGGCCCGGTGACCTCGTGACACACATTTCCTACTCGTCGCTAACGAAAGTGAAAAGATCCGATCTTTACGTTTACAGCCGCAGCCGGGCGAAAATTTATGGTTGCCGGTACCAGACATCTTTGATGGATAATAAAACTACGATGGGTCTCCTGAGCCGTGAGGCCCAAATGCAAAAGCATAACTGCCAACTGCCAAAAGCGAGGTGTATTTTCAAAATCGTTTTATGATCTCCATTGAAATCGGTATTTTCAGTCTTGCGCAACAGATCGTTTTTCAACATTGACTTTTTCTCAGAGATTTGTCGTTTTCAAAGAAAGAAAAATCATTTTGTTTGGGCTTCGCGACCTCGAAAGAATCATGCTCATGAACGTGACCGGGTCTTTTGTCGTAACAGGTTAAATATCGTTTATTAAAGCTAAGTTTGACCATCGTAAATCAGCATGATCCTCAGAAGTAATAAATACCATGGACACGGACGGTGAATAACCGTTAGAGGCAATGATATGCCTCTAAAAGTCTTTACTACTTGTTTGAGCAAGAAAAAAATGAACTCAATACACGTAGAGCAAGAGATAATAAAATCGTTTTCTTCTTCTGTAAAGTGCACACCGCACAGTAAAGCAAATTGGGAATTTGGGATTGTAATATAATTAAATGTTGGGTTCAGTGAATCCGAACGACTTGCAATTAAAATCGATTAATTTGAATCTTTTAAAATAAAACAATTTTTACTTCAACTCTGCGAATCACTAAAAAACAAAAGTTAAAAAGATTTTATTGCAAACAGCTTTTTGTCATTAAATGTAAAAAAAAAACTTAGTTTATTTGAAATTAAATGCGCCTATATTCTACCTGAAGTAATAGAACCCAAAAAGAAAATCCAACTATTTTTGGTTAAATATTTATTCATTTCGGTTGGAAAATCAACTATTGAATTTTTGGTTAAGATTATTAAGATTATTACCTTTTGTGGTTCAAAATATAATTATTTTTTTGAAAACTCAACCATTTTGTTAGTCATTCTTTTTGGTTGAAAGTTCCACTGTCTTGTAGAAAATTCGTCTTTTCCGCATGGAAATTCTACAATTTGATTGAATTTTATTTTGTATGAACATTCATCTCTTTTTGTACAAATTTCATCTTTTCTGGTTAAAAATGTAACTGTCTACTTAAAAAATAATACACATCGGTCAGAGATTCATCATTTCGGTGAAAAATTCATTCATTTGGTTGGAAAATTAACTACTTTGTTAACAATTTTTTTTTGCTTGAATTGCTTTTTTTTAGTTAAAAATTCAAATATTAGCTTGAAAATTCATCTAGGGGATACCAACTTACAGTAGATAATGAACCTACAGTGGATAATCATCAATTATAATTATAATTTATTATTATAATAAATTATTATTTATATATTATTTATTAATTATATATATACCTAAAAAATTAATTATAATTTGAATTTACTGGCACGTATATTGTCTTAACTATTAATAATTTATTTTGCATATATATTAGTATTTTAAATTAATGATTATCTACTGTAAGATAATTAACTACTGTAGGCTGTTCTATCCCCTATTTTGTTAAAAAATCGTCTTTTTGCTAAAAAATAATCCTCTTGGTTGCAAATTTCACTATTTGGTTAAAAATGTGTGTCCTTTGTTGAAAATTCTTCCTTTTGATAGAAAATCAATTTTTTTGTTAAAAATGCAACTGATTGGTTGAAAATTATTTTTTTTCGGTTGAAAATTCAACTACTTTCTTAAAAAGGCACATTTTTTATTGAAGATTCACAATTTTAGTTGAAAATTATTAATTAAAATTAATAAATTAATTAAAAATTAATTTAAAAAATTAAAAATTAATTTTTTAAACTGAAAATTTAACTATTTGGTGGGAAATTCAACTATATTTGGTAGAAAATTTAACTGCTTTTTTGTTAGAAAATTCGATTTTTTTTATTGAAAATTAATTTCTTCAAATGAAAATTTCCCTATTCCATTTATTGTTAAAAATTGAGCATTTTTAGTTTAAAAATTACACTATCTGGTTAAAATATGATGTACTTTGTTGAAAATTCGTCTTCTTTGATAGAAAATTAATTTTCTTAGTTGAAAACTCAACTTCCTGGAAAAATGATGTATTTTGTTGAAAAATCGTCTTTTTGCTAGAAAATTAATCTTCTTGGTTAAAAATCCATATTTTTCGTTGAAAATTCAATTATTTGGATGAAAATTCAACTGTTTCATAGAAAACCTCGCCTTTTTGACATGAAAATTTAACATTTTGGATAAAAATGTTGTTAATGAATTAATGGAAAATTAGAAAAATGCTCTTTGAAATGGTTTTTTATTCTTTTCAAATGAGGCCCCTCGACCCCGTTGCAAATTTGGAGCACTTTATTATTCAAGATTCACTTTTTATGGGATTCAGTGGAGTTTCCATGCATTTTTCATGAAAAATAGTATGTGCGATACGCGTGGGGACAGGGAATTTGGACTCGTGGGATGTCCCTGTTTCTCCACTTGTATCACAATTTACTATTATTGGCCAAACAAAATATTTTGTTTAAGTTTTGTTTTGTCGATGTAATGTTTAATTTTTAATAAAATTGTTCACTATTAAAAGAACAACTATGCGTCTTATCAACAAATGTTCTGAAGAATTTTTTATTTATATTAAAAATTTAACCATTAAAACAAAAACTATGCATCTTATAAAACAAGAGTGTCAAGCAAATTCGTAAATCTTTTTGAGATTAACAATTCGGCTTATCTTAACTTGATTTTCGTATCTCGCATAGTTCTTGACCGAAAAATGGTATTTTTATTTGTTAGTAACACTTTTCACGATTAAAACCAAAACTATGCACTTAATCAAAAAAGATTTAAGCAAATTTGTAGATCTTTTTGAGATGAGCAACTTTGCTTTTCGATATTTTTTTTGTGTCTCGCATAGTTTGACCAGAAAACTAAATATTGAGTTTTGTAAATAGCATTCTCGATGAATAAAACCATAACCGTCAGTCAAAACATTTTGGTTAGCGAACTCTTTCTTTTTTTAGGTCACAGAAAAGTGTTTCGAAGATCAATCCAATCTGATCATTCTTTCTAAAGTCATCGTGCCTATACGCTAGTAAAGAATAAAGACTAAAGACTACAGACACCTTCGTGAAAATTTTTTTTTTCACTCAGGGTGTCTCAAAACGTGGAGATTTGATGGAAACCGACGAAGTCAAATTTTACATAAAACTGATACGTTCTCATCTAGAATGAGAATGTAAAACTTTTAATCTTCTGTGTTAAAAGCTTAAACGGCGCTGAAACTATTTCTAATTTAACAATTTACAAATAAAAATATTACATCTTTTAAAATGGCAATATTTAAAATATATAAAATTACAAGCATTCAATTTAAAAAATAGCACATTTGAAACATTAAAACTAATAAAAGCTAAACATTTGACTCACTGTTCTATAATTACAAGCATACAATACGAGATACGATATTAAATAATTTGGATACATATGTCATGAGAATATGCTGATCTTGAACACCACAAAAAAAATGTTGGATGATAGGTTCGAGAGGCATGTTCTTATGATTCAAGTTGAAGAAATTTCAAGCACAAAATGTTTAAATCCAAAAAAAGTGCAATTAACACTATCGAAGCAACTGGTTTTTGTACATTTTAAGAAAGTTTCAACTTGAGCACAATTTTTGTATAATTTCTAATTCTTTATTATTATTCACCACCAAAAAATGAACCTGAAAAGAATTCAACATTATTTTGTGAACCACAGGGTTTGAATTTTTCAAAATTTGAACTTTCGATTCCAGAAACAGAGATGTATAGGAGAGCTATATAAAAAAATGTCATGTTAAATTATAAATATTATTTTTATAATTTATCATTATAATCTACAAGTTTCAGGTTCAAAATATTTGCAAAATGGTTTTAAGGAATTTCAAATAATTACAAAAATGGTACAATTTAGATATTCTTGGCAAAGAAAAACTTGAAAAGAAAGTTAATCATGTTCCTAGTTATTTATTTAAAAAATAAAAATATCTTGAAGTGTAAAGAGCGACCTTTTTTGAAAAACCAATTCCTGCAAAAGGACAAGTGCACAGTGGGGTTCTCCTGACCTTGAAAAGGCGGAATGCTCCCGTGAAATCGCAAAAGCCGAAGTACGAGCACCCACGAAACAAAACCGCAGAGGTCTGGTGAGCATTGGTGCGCTTTATGACTTTCCTTTGAAACTTTGCCCTTGGCAGCTTATGACTTTCATAAACATCACCGGAAGGACTTGTTGACTTTCACTGCTTCTAGACTAGAAATTACCCGTATCGAATCGCACAGAAATCACTAAATGAGGAATGAGCTTCGCTTAATATCTTTACCTTTAAAGAACTCGTCAAGGCTAATGACAAATCAGAAGAAGAAAAAAAGAAAATCTAAAAAAAGTTGAAAAACAAATATATTTAAAAATTATAATTAGAAATTTAGAATTCATGTTAGGTCTGTTGACTAGCGTGGTTAAATATAGATTTGAAGGGCAGGACAACGAAAGGGCACAAAAGCTATTTTGACGATTTTACAGGAAGGAGAATAAACGTTCCCAAAAATTGAATTTTCCACTTCAAAACAAAAAATAGCTTGCTTCTGAGTTACGCCAGTGACGAATTTGAGGCGTGAAAAAAGTTTGTTGAAAAATCTTACAAGGTAAATGATTAAAAATCCAAATTTCAATTAAAGAAAAACACAACAATTTTATTTCTACAGATATTGCGTTGCTGAATCGATACAAAAAAAAAGTTTGTTATGGAAAATGTCATCATATTCAGAGAAAAGGAAGAAAGTGAATTAGATTTGTAGCTGATGAGTTACAGACAAATTTAAAAAAGTTCGAAAATGATGCTAAAACTGCAAAAAAATTAAAACAGTACTTCATAAAATTAATTCTGAACCTAAAATATAATAGTAGATTTTTCAATTTAAAAAAATAAACTTTCAACGAAAAAATATTAAATTTTCTTATCGAGTTCTATTAACTCAGTTCGCATTTCACAAATAGTCACAAAACACGCCCCCCCCCCCCTCTATGACAGAGTGATGTAGTTTTTGAACGACCACTATACTGAATCTATTGGCACTATATACTCATGTTCCGAAAGAAACCGGAAGTGGGTATATTTCCTGTCCGAAGAAAAAGTATAACACGTGCGCTTATGGAACCCGACTACTTTAGATGCCGTTTTCTTGAAAAGAGGTTTTCTGAATTTCGTTCGTTTTGGACTTAAAATACTAAGAATTTATCCGGCTATATAAATCTATACGGAACTTCATATCGACCATAAGCGCCCTTTTCAAGCGGACGCCCACGTAATTTTTTGTTCGACAATTTAACTACTCTTTTCTACAATACTTTAGTCTAAAAGAATAGTACAAATAAAAAGTTTGTGTTGTACGACTATAGAGTATAGACTATGGAGCTTATTATATAAGTACGTGAGGAATAGATTTAAATTAGATTTATACATTGTACACACTGCTCAAGTATGTGTAAATTCAACGGCCATGCGTTAATGACCCTTCGCAGTTGCACCCACGCCACGCTTTTGTACCGTCTTAGTACCCTTGACTTCGTTTCACTTTTTTATACGAGGTCAGGTATAATTCAGTTATTATATAAATATAAGGTCTTTCATAGATCACGCGAGTAAAATAGTCATGCTATTCTCATTGAGAAAAAAGTAGACTGCGTACCTAGCTGCTTGGGGGCCGTGCATAAATTACGTATGAAGTTACGTATAGGGTCATCCAGTCAGATAAACGCCCGCCATTTGCATTTTTGAAGTTGGAACTTTAAATAACTGTTTTTCGAGAAAAACCGAGGGGTACACAACTCCTGCAATCGGTGCAAATCCTGCAAAGTTCATTGCAATCACTCTATTTTCACCTTGCAATCACTGTAATCACTTTTAAAGTCCACAGTGCAATCGGTATACACCGAATTTTGAAGTTATGTACCCCTCGAGAAAAACGCATATAAAATTGGCGACTGCCATAAGCTCACGTGTTATACTTTTTCTTTGAACAGTATTATTTTGGACTTTTCAAAATGAGGACAAATACAGGGAGGTTACCATATATTTTTTAAAGAATATAAAATGATTATATATTTTTAATTGTTTGAACTTAATACTGTCGTTCTTCCATATTTTGGTAAAATATCTAAGATTTTGAAGTCAATGTTGGGAAAATTGGGTACATTTTCATTGAAAGTCTTTTGTACTTTCTACGATTCTTCCTACTTTTCAAATATGTATCAATCAAAGTTTCTAACGACGATACTTCCAATTTATGAGATACGTTTGGTCCTATCCTAGAGTGGTTGACTCAGTCATTTAAAATTTCACCAACTAATTTTTTTCGTGCTTGAACGGCTTCGAGTACTCGAAAGTTTCGAGCAATCGAACAGTTCCGAGCTACTCGAAAGTTTCGGATTCTCGAAAATTTCGAATCCTCGAAGAAATTCGAGTACTCGAAAGTTTCGTGTTCTCGAAGACATTCGAGTACTCGAAAGTTTCGAGCTGCCCGAAAGTTTAGGTTTCTCGCTTTTAGCAATGCGAAAAACCTCGTGGTATCGGGTTTGGAAAAATTCTTGTTAATGTCAAAAGTTTCGAGAACCTGAAATTTTCGAGCAGCTCGAAACTTTCGAGTAGCTCGGAAGTATTTGATTACTCGAAAGTTTCGAGTTCTCGAAGACTCGGAAGTGCTCGGAAAGTTTCGAGCTTTCGGGAAAGCTCGATCTTGACTCGACTCGGCTCGAACCGGATCGAGCTCAGCTCGACTCGACTTGAAAGCTAACAAGTTCGACTCGACTCGTTCGGAATTCGAGTTTTTGCACACTCCTAATTATTATAATTATTTTGTAAAAATTTATTTCATCAATCACATGAACATGAAAATGAAAATAAAATGTTAAATGGCCATTTAATGTGTTTTAATACGCTATGGTTGGGTTCCCGTAATTACCTAAAACGTGTCAGCCTTCCAGAAGAAAAGCTGAGTATTATTCTAAATGCGTAAATAAACCAGTAACTTGGACGCCAGGTATAGATTCAGTCCCAAATTATTCTGAACGCTGGCAGTCGGCTGAATGCCTGAATCCTCTAAATGCCTAAGACATATATAATGCCTGGGGATTATATATACTTCCGTGATTATATCACTACTTATTTCAGACATGCTTTCGACTCGCGAAATAAATTTCTCGCATAAAGGTGGTAGTTGGGCGTACAATTTGAACAATGAATAATACAAAAAATTAAAAAGCCTCGAAATAGACTGAAACTTTAAATGACGAAAGGCATACACACGGTAGATGTGAAGCTAGATATCTTATGTTTACCTAAAACAAAGAAAAATTGATGCGAAAGTGGAAACATAGAAAATAGTGTGTTGAAAGGCGTATTTGAAGTATGGTCAGAAGTACATAGTTATTCACATGGTAGACAAGAAGAAGGTTTGATTATTTATGCTTGAGCAAGAAAGCATCTCAAAAATCAAGGATATGTATCTCCCAGATTTCTGTGGGTTACAATGAAAGCAGGAATCAGAAAATTATTCATCATAGCATGCCACGCCCCAGTTGATAGTGATCTGAACCTAGTAAAAGACGCCTTCTGGGACAGTTTAAATAATACTACCTTATAAGTGCTTGCGATCATGGTGAAAGAATTATTCTGCTAGGAGATATGAACGGATGGGTCGGCGTCCAACGTCAGGGTACAGATGCTTAAAAAAAGGCCTATCTATCACAAATACTTTATTTAAACATAAAATGATCCACATGTACGCCTGGTCCAGAGGAAATAGCCACAGTATACTTGATTTCGTTATTGCGGATGAAAGACTAATTGAGTTGGTGAAAGATACAAGAGTCATGAGGGGTTCTGAATGCAATACTGATCATTACCTTCTAGTCTCCAAAATAAACTTAGGTCAGGAATAAAGAAGAAAGAGAGAAAAGAAAGAGAGAAAAAAAAGCGAATCAAGATCGAAAATTTACAGAAACAGGAAGTGGGAATAGATTTTCAGAATAAGATAACCAAAAGCAGCCCGACAAGAAAAGCAAGAAGCGTACGAAAGAATGTTGAACATCACAGGTCGCAGCGATACGGAGAGAAATAGATTTAAAAATGATTACAGACACAAAAAAAAAGGAAAGTTAAACTACTAATCAAGGAAAGTAAATATAAAATCAGGACATAAGAGAAGAAAATACAAAACGACTTTAAAGGAAGCAAGAAAGTATTATATGTATAAATGGACGAAGGGCAGTGAAATTACAGAGTTTGTCAGCATGAGAAATAGCAAGGGCGAAATACTATATGATACGGACGTGATACTAGACGCTTTGAAAGAATCTTTTGAAGAATTATTAGGAGATGGAGCTATACGGCACCAGAACTGCGATATTCAACATACGAGTGAATAGAAGTAAACTTTCGGAAGTCCTGAAAGAGAACGGAGTCAATGGATGGCTCCTACAAGGGTGACTTGTTCGATATTATGCAAGGCGTTAGACAAGGATGCGTTATGCCCCCATGGCTATTTATTAAATTCATGAACAAGAGTCTAAGAATGGCCCTCTTGGAGGAAGAAGGTATATATCTCGGAACAGTAAGGGTACGTGGGCTAGCGTTAGCAGACGATAAGGTTGTTATGGCAGAGTCAATCGTAGGCTTGTAATGAATGCAACATTGGTTTAAGTTATGAGAAAATAGAACCAGTTTCTAAGTACGTATATCGTAGTAGCCTATTCGCTAGAGACGGAAAGTAGATGAAGAGTTAGATAGGCGCATTAACGAGGGTAAGAAGGTTATCTGTAGAACAGGGCCCATTATCAGAAGTAAATAAAAGTATGAAATAAAACTAAAATCGCAATACATAATTCTATATATATATACCAACTATGCGATACGGTACCGAGACATGAACCTTTTAAGAAAAGGATGAGAGTAAAATTATCGCGATTGGCATCAAATTCCTGCGCATAATATGCGGGAAAACACTGATGGACAAAGTGAGAAACGAGATAATCCTCAAAGAATGTGAAGCAGAGGAGACACTAGTTGACTCATGGGAAAGAAATCGGTTAAGATGGTTCGCGTATGTTGAAAGAATGAAAGGTGAACAACTAAGAAAAAAAGTTCATCAAGTGCAAGTATATGACAGTGGGCCCAGAGGTAGACCGCGTAAAGAATGGTCAGAATGTGTCAATGAGACACTAATTCGAAGATACATAAGAAGCCATAAAAACACGTGAGCTTGCATAAGAAAATTCATGAACGTGATGGAAGATTGAGAACTATGCCACAACAGAAAAGTGTGGCTACAAATAGTTAATAAGAAATGCATGAGAAAGAGTGTCAGTAGAGTTAATTACACCTGAAACAAAAAACTTTTGATACTGATGGGACCGAGTGGAGAACCTCACATAACGACTTTATTAGGCTATTCACTTGGGAAGATCGCTAGAGAGATTGAGCAACCGAGGGACAGACATATAAGCATGATTCTTTCAGTGAGTATTTATAATCTCTTAAATGTTAGTATTGAAATTTGAACTGCATCATATATTAAAAAAAGTGCCCGAGGCCAATATTACAAAAATATTTTGTAACAGTCCAGTCACATTTCAAGTATGTGAATCTATAGGCAGGGACACTGTAGGAAGGGTAAAAACTGACTACTTAATTAACAAAAAAGGTATGCCTAACTGTAATTTTTCCGTAGTTTTTTTGTATGGACTAATAAAGTAGACCACCGTATATGCTGTAATCCCCTTAGTAGGGCAACAATGTTATAGGAACATCGAATGACCATCGAGGGATATACAAATTGAAATCTATTTGAAAATCGCCAATATATCTACTGGGAGTCCTACTGGGAGACGATGTCATTTTTTAGATGGCAGTTGTTCCCAGTGGGTCCCTGTGGTGGTCGTTAACCTTTAGTTTTTAATTATATATATATATGTGTGTGTGTATGTATGTATATCATTAAAAAAGGGTTGAAGAACCACCTCATGGTCCCACTGAGAACAACTGCCATCTAAAAAGGGACACCGGCTCCCAGCAGAACCGTGGTAAATCACACATATGACCACTTCTCGCGACCGTGAGATGGGTGTTCACAGGGCAAGATGAAGTGTTAACGACAGGCCGGCGAAACCCTAGTGTGTCTTGAAGACACGAAGCAAACCTAGGATGACTGCTTTCTGCACCCATCACGCAAGTGCCTTGGTATATTTCTGGCACGCGGGTATGGCCGCGAGTGTGCGACAGAGACTGATGTCTGAAAATCGTAGTTCCAGAAAATTTGGGACTTCTCGTTTTGGACAATTGACTCTATTTCCCTTGGAGCGTTCGACAGGGCAGGGTCGCGACTAACACCGTAAGAGTAACAAAGATAAATAATAATAATAATAATAAAGCACTCTTAGGGCCGCATTATGTCTGTAGATATACGTTTTTCCCACATGGGTGGGACACGCAGATAACAGATACTCTGCGTGTGCATGACACACTCTGCACCTATCTCTAAGAACTTCTTGACATAAAATGCGGTCACGGTATATTAAGGCGGAAATTAAGCCATCCTGGTATACGAAAATGAAACCTTCTGTATCTGAATTAAGCCCTGATTATCTGAGGAAAGCAAAAGTTTGCTTCTTTAACAAGAAATATATATTTTGTATTAACTGCTATTAAGAATGTATTATTCGGCGGCGCTTTCTCACCCACGTTCCTGCCGAGGATTTGTTCTGAGATATTTTTATATTTGAACATTAATTGTCTATTCTAAATAATTTTGATAAAATGTTATTTAAATACTCACGTCTGAACGTTTTATATTTAAATTCCGAATTTCGAAATCTTATTATTTCTTTCGAGAAAATCATTTTCTTTATTACATTCTCATCATAATGAGAAGGTATTGGTTTTATGTGAAAAATGACTTTCGTGGAATCTATCGAATGTGGGCGTTTTGAGGCCCGCTGAGAGAGAAAAAATAGTTTTTACGTCGGTGTCTGTCTGTCTGTCGTCGTTGCCGTCGTTCTCGTCGTTGTCGTCATCGTCTGTATACCGGATAACTTTCGTAATAGTAATCGAATCGGATTGTGCTTTGTCACACAGTGTCAGTGACCAAAAAGAAATGTCGAGTTTGATAACCAGCTATTTTTGATAGAAGTTAAAAAAGTTAGAGCATTTTCAAAATTTTGTAGACCATTTTTTTCGAAATTCAGAAGTTGCATGGACGGCTGTCCGCAGTACTCAAAAATTAAAACAATTCATCTTCACAATTTTTTTGGAAAAAAAAAAAATTTTCAGGGTTATAAAATTTTTAAAACCCCCCCCCCCCCCTAAAAAAGGCAAAAAGTAACATTTTAAGCCAAATAAAACACGATATGAAAAAAAGTCAGGCAAAGAAAAACATTACTTTTTGAAAGCCCTACAAGATTATCATAACGCCTTTCTGAGTTTTCTTTAAAAACCCGAAAATTCCAATTTTTTTCGCACAAAAAATAATTAATTATTACATTCTCATCATAATGAGAAGATATTGATTTCATGTGTAGATTACCTTTCGTGGATTCCATGAGATGTCGACGTTTGAAGGTGCCCTGAGACAGAAAAAAATAGATTCTACGTTGGTGTCTGCCTGTCTGTCGTCCTTGTCGACCTTCTGTGTATACTCTTGTGAAGCCCTATAAGATTATCAAAACAACCTTTTGAACTTTTTCGAACACATTCCAATTAATAAATAATAAATTCTTTAATTTTAACGAGTTTCATTTTAAAATTCGTCAAGTTCGAATTTTTGCAATTAAAGACTCTTCATTATTATTAATAATATTGTTGTTGAATTCAACCATTCTTTTATGTTTTCGAAAAATTCTAAGTCGAACGTTTTTTTGTTAACCAAAATTATATAGATGAGAATGTTTCAATTGTTATTAAATTTCATGAATAACGAATAATTGGAAATTCTAGCGTAATTAATTCATGTTTATTTATTGAATGTACACAAAGTCGGAAGGTATTGAAGTATCAGCAAAACTTGATATTATTGACTGGAAATGAAAACATTTTAAGCATACTTGGATTATAATCAAAGACAATTTAACAAAGGAATTGCATATTGCAAAATCGATTTTCTAAATGCTAGGACTGTAATCAATTACTAGGTTTTTCATAAATATAAATATTAAATAATACATCCAACCAACTTTAAACTCAAATAAGTTATAACGAGATCATCTCAACAGAGGTAACTAGATCAGGAACACCGTGGTCGGTCATTAAAACCACTTTATTTATTTCTTTTGAAAATACAGATATTCAATTATTTTTTTTGCAGTTGGCAACTTATTATGAATGCAGTCACGAAGTTTCTTGAAATTCAAACCTTTTTTCTCGGGGTTTCTCGGACCTCTCCGAAATCAAGAAGCACGGTGGATCATAATCCAAAATTCACGGACATAACCCCTAAAATCGAATGTTACCATTCGACGTGAAACACTGCGAAATTGTGTATACATAGATGGTGTTAATGCGCTCCAATCTAGAATAGCGGATGGTTTTATCGAATATTCGACGACTGGTGCACGCTCAAAGTTGACTTTGCCAAAGAACGTGCGCGACTAGAACGTTAATCGACTTTTGTTTTAATGTGAATGCTCCGTGAATGTGACTGCATTCAGTTCTTGTTTTTACATACGATACATAAAAACATCGGAGAATTAATTCTCCTCTTTTCGCAAGAACACATTAAGTGATTTTTGAAATTTTTGACGTTTGTTTTCATAACAATCGACTCCAAAAATCCATGAATATGAAATTGGGGAAATAAATATCGACTGCTTGGGTTTTGTCCAGGAATTTTGGATTCGAGTCCACTGTCCGACGGCTTGAGATAGCCAGATATTTCAATAAAACCCGTAATTTATTGTTACAACGTTTTCTCAAATTTTTGCCTGCCGTATTTTGCAAATTGCCAATCTTTGCACTTAGCGGTGTTTCCCAAAAATTATGCAATAATTATTTTTGAAGTTATTAATAATTAATCAAATTATTGAAATAAGCAACTGTATTTTTTTTAAGATTGCAACGTTGGAAAACCTCATTTTTCATTTTTTGCAGTTAACGGTTGTTTTTCCAAATCACGGCAGAAGGATTTCTGAAATTCATGAAAATCTATAAAAATTAATGAAATTAATGAAATTTGTGCAATTGGCGGAAATGTATAAAATGATAGAAATTTTTATAATCATAGATTATTATGATAATTTGTATGAATTGTGCTTGAAATTTTTGTTTCTCTACGCCTTCTTGAAGTTTGTTGGCCCTCCAGCGATGAAACTTTCGGCAGGGCTGTTTTTAAAAAAATGTACAGTGCATGTGCTAATAGGCGCATTCTTTTGTGTTCGTGATGTGGGTGGCTCGGGGGGGGGGCGTGAAGTCCCATCCCTGACGCTCAAACTATAAAGCCTATTTAACTATTTATTGAAAATTTAGGTGGTGCTATTTTCATTAAAAACACGTGTTTATAAGTTTTAAACACTTGAATGCTTCAGATGAAAATAAATTTTTTAAAACACCGCCATCATTAGTGCGATTTTAGATATCGTGAACGATAGTACAGGGTACTATAAAGTAACTAACACTGTGATCCGATTGGCTAACGGACATTTGCATCTGTACTTTATGGTACGATGAGTGCAGTGACTGAAACTTTGGCATGTAGACGCACCTAAGTGGCATTTTGCCTAGTGTAACAAATTGCGGTACTCGTCCTTCGTCTTGGGAATTGAATAAAATTGAACGAAATTGAATTGAATTCAATGAAATGGAATGGAATTGAAGGAAGTTGAAGAAAATTGATTTGAATTGAATGGAATTAGATTGAATTGGATTGGATTGAATTGGTTTGGATTGGCTTGGATTGGAATCCCTCTTGGGTTTTTAGATGAGCACTCTATGCAAGTTATTAGCAGAGTTTTAAATTTTAATCACAAATTTCACTGTAGCATACGGAAAAGCGCAAAATCGCCCAAATTTTTAATGAACTACACCTCCTAAGAGAAAAAAACTTGCCTGGCTCTTTTTGATATCGAAGGGATGCTGGAAAATGGACAATTGGCAATAAGTCCTTCATGAAAAATTTTTTGATATAAATTTTACATGACGAAAATAAAATGATAAATAGTTTATGACGTTTTTTTACCTTTTTAAATTGACGGGTTCATTCTGAAGACGTATGAGCAAAAATCTTATATTTTCAACCATTTCAATGGATAACAAGAACTCAAAATGACGTAATATTCTAAAAATACATCATTCCTGGTGCCTATATTCTCAAAATATATTTACTTTATCGAAATTTGGTACCGCGGTTAATATTAACTGACTTTGAGATACATTCGAGCTATCTTTGGTTTGGAGAAATAGAAAATCTTTGAGGTGTAAAAAAAAAATCGAATCTAAAAATCCCTGTATTATATTTCGCAGATGCAGGCACACCACGATATCTAGATGTGGAGACAATGATACAGCGGCAGATGGAAGGAATAAGGATCAATCCTGGAAATAATGGTATATATTGATTTTTTAAACTGACAAATGTTGTTGCGATCTGGGGAAAAAATTGAAATTTCATTTCATAACCGCCAATAAATTGTTCTTGTTGAATGGTGTTGGCCCGGGAGACCTCTGAAACAAGTCTCGAATTTTGACTTAAAAAGTACATATTCTTATAGGAAATTTAGTTTTCCATTTTTGCTCTAAGCAAAATGCTGTAGCCTTTTCCGTTTTCAAAGTTAACCCGACCACACCGTTTTTACAACAAGAAAACAGCTAATTTGTATAAATTTCAGAAATTCATGAAAATTCAAGAAATTTATTGGGATTTGTGAAAGTCTATGATAATTTATAGTGAAACAGGTGATCACCATCCCCAGGATTTTCTATCTTACATTCGGTTGTTTTCATTTCATTGGGAAATTGAGTGAAATTATTAAAAATATGCAATTTTATAACGGCATGTAACTTGTAACAAATCCAATCAATCCAGCTTATACTATTGGTCAATTTAATTATTCATAGCTCTCCGTGTGTATATATTACAAGAAAAGTATATAATTCAGGCATTTTATATGTGACCTTCCGCGAAGAATGGAACCTAATGCGAAAAGAATCGAGTTTTAGTTTTTGACAACAAAGTGGATTTCCTGTATTGGACCTCCTCTTCAAACGCTCCTTCTCTAAAATGAAGCTACCGCGCTTTAGGACCCTTTCCTCGCGGACTGTCACATATAATGACCAGAAAAAGATAGGTAAAGTATATAATTTTGATTTTGAATGAAATGGTGCTATTAAAGAAGAGCATGATAAATTAAAAAGCACTTATAGAATTCAAAACACGTACACTCGCTACTGGTGGCAACATGGCATACTGGAATGACATTTTGATTGACACTGAACTTTGTTTTTTGCGTATAAACACCTACTAAGTTGATGCTTTGTTCTGCAGGAACATTAGAAAGAGCTTGTAAGAGAAGATTCGTGACAGGCGATTGTTTTAAAAGTTATTTTCACCATTTTTTACTTGACAAAAAAGAAAATTATTTTAAGTTTTAAGAAGTAACATATCTTTAAGATTTCCAAATTTATAAAAAGGGTCTTGAATCAGTGCAAGAGTAGTGTGATCCGAATTGATACCTCTATAAATTTGACCTTCGATTTTTGGCGATAAATCCCCCCTCCCCCAAATTTTGTTGTTTTAGGGAAGAAGAAACTCCATTTTCTTCAAATTTTGATTAATTTCAAAAATAGTATTGCTAACTTAACATATATAGCAGTGACAAGGAGAAGCAAATGATATTAATTTCTTGAATAATTCCTAACTATCTCTCACAAACAACATGAATCTAAGAATTCATTATCTGTGACATTAAAATAAAAGAAAAAAAACTTTGTATAACTTACAGGATAAAAAAATGGTTTAAATGAATTAAAATTGTTTAAAGAATTGCAAAATATCCGAAACAAAAAATATTACTTTTATCATTCGTTGATTGTGTAATTTACTCCGGCAAAGACACTTTATATGATCAACGAGAATGTAATTGTTTACATAAATGAAATTTCTTCAAATTGTTGCCAAATGAGTTAAGTTGATAATATTATCCTTTTAAATCATCAACTGTATCACTTCTCCCTATAAATAATAACTTTTTACGATTTATAGGAGAGGAAAAATGGTATAAGCAATTAGTAATTGTTGAAGAAAAATTTAATGAGTTGAAAAATACTTGGAAATTCATGACTTATAGAATACAAATAATTAATTCAGTGAAAACGCTAAAAAATGCCACCTTTAGCATGAATTTTACACAAAACTGATATTTTGCCATTTTTGGAGCATTTTTCAATCACAATACAAGGGGGCTGGTGGCGTCAGAATTGATAGTTAATGTTATGAAATTGTTATGAACAATATTTATAATTTCAAAACAAATAGAGTTTCTCGATTGCATCCATGATTACCTCACACTCATTGAAAAGTGGGCAAAATGTAGAATATTTCAGAAAAAACCGCAACTTTCTAGCATCACCCAAAAAAAACAATACTAAATTGTTTAACCGATTATGTTTGTAAAATCAAATAAATAAATCATAGTTACCGCTAGAATCTCGCAGAACCCAATTTTTTACTTATAAGGTTTTTTCGGGACCCTTCAAAACAGACTTATAGGGGTGATGTTCCAAAACTAAGTTTTGATTCGCACTTCACTGCTAATTGTGAAAAAAATGTATTATTTTAACTCGATTCATTCAATATCAACGATTCTGAATGAAATCTACTGAAATGTTTGTTTGTTTTTCTCATGGGAAATCCGTACTAAACTTCATTATCTGACATGGAATTGCTCATTTCACAAATTGTCCAGACATTGTAAGTAATGTAAGATCTAATTCATGAGGTGAAACATATTTTTCAATGGCAATTTATTTAAATATAAATTTCCAAATTAATCCATTTTTCTTCCAAATTCGTATGTAATGAAACTCATAGCTGTCATACAACTGTGCCCCCGCCACAGGACTTTTCGAGACTTTCTTCCCGCCCACTTTGACGAGGCGTAAAGGTATGAATTTGGACCACCTTATTATTCCAGTGATACAAGACCTTCCTTTATAAATCTAAACATCATGGGACCTCTGAAAATAAAAAAAAAAGACAACTTTATTATTGAATAACAAATAGTCAAAGTTTTTTTTAAAGAATCGCCTGTAGCGAAGCTTTTAAAAATTCAAGAAGCTTTTATTTTTAAAGAAACTTAAAAATCTGTCGAAATTGTGAATCAAAAGTTGATGATACTATTAAAGATTTTTTAACAAGACTAGGTTTTCTTTCAAATATTCCTGCAAAACGAACTGTCGAACCCACAAATATTCATGCGTGAAAAACAAAGTTCAGTGTGAATGAAAGTTTTATTATTTAAGTAAGCCATGTTGTCATATGTAACGAGTATACGTGTGTTGAATTCTTCAAGTACTAGTCAATTTATCGTGCCCTTCTTTAACTGCATCAATATATTCAAAATCAATATTATATACCTGATTTTTCTTGTGCCACGCATCATATATGTCGTAGGCATTTAGAGTGTTCAGCACTGCATACTTGATGTCCAAGTGCCTGGTTTATTTAGGAATTCAGAGGAATACTCAGCTATTCTTCTGAAAGCCTGACACGTTCCAGGCAATTAAAGAAAACCAACCGTAAAGTATTAAGAAACATTGAATAGCTATTTTATTATACCAATCACCCATTTCCCTCTCGGGGTAGGCGTGTACTCGCTCGGTTGGAAAATAGTAATGTTGGGAAGGAGGTATGGATTTTTTAGATTGATGTAGAATTTTCGTGTTATTTATTTAAATAACACGTTCGTTTTGCAACACTGCTCCGACCCAGGTTGCTGATCGATCTCTCTAGCGATCACCCCAAGTGAAGAGCTTCACAAGGTTGTTATTTGAGGTTACCCACTCGGGCCCATTCGTATCCAAGTTCTTTTGTTTCAGGCGTCATTCACTCTACTCACATTCTTATTATAAACTATTTGCCGTCACAATTTCTGAACTGGCATACTTCTCTAGCATACTGCCATTTACTTTAACTTCATACACTCGTTTTGTTAGTCCCGCATCTTTCATTATTTCAACATGTCCAAACCATCTTGACTGATTTCTTTCCCAAGTGTCAACTATTGTCTCTTTTGCACCACATTCTTTGAGGATTATTTCGTTTCTCGCTTTTTCCATCAGTATTTTTCCCAAAAATTGTGCGCAGAGGTTTCATGTCAATCGCGTTAAATTTACTCTCATCCTTTTCTTGACAGGTCCATGTTTCTCTACCGTTTAGCACAGTCGGTACAAAATATAGAATTATGTATTGCCATTTACAATTTTTTGAATATATTTCTACTTCTGAGAATGGACCCTGCTCTACCGATAACCTTCTTACCCTCGTGCATGCGCCTATCTAACCCCCATCTATCTTTCCGTCACGCGTAAATAGGCTACCAAGATATTTATATGTTCCTATCGACTTGTTCGAATCTCTCATAATTTAGGACAATAATGCACATTCTTTTTTCAGCTCTGTCTTTAAACACTATGATTTTTATTTTATTCACTTTAATTTTGAGGCCCATGTTCTTCATGCTTGAATTTAGTTTGCTCAACATTCTTTTCTGGTCTTCGATCGATTCTGCGATAAATTTAAAAGACTTCACAAAGACTTGTATCATTTCTCAAAGACTTTAATAATTTCACAAATATTACCGAATATAAAAAAAACATTTCAAATACTTCGTGAAGATTTTTGAAGAATTCAAAAAGGTTTCAATATTTTAAATTCCAACAAAGGTTTCACAAAGCTTTCAAAAAGATTTAACACAGATTTCAATGGTTTCCCAAAGATTTCAAATATTTCCCAAAGATTTTAGATAGATTTCAAGAATTTCAGAAAGGCTTCAAAGATTCCGCAAAGATTTCAGATAGGTTCCGAAGATTTAAGGAAGATTGCCTGATGACTTCACAAAGATTTCAAAAATTGCAGGTAGATTTAAAAGACTTCACACAGACTCTATTTATTTCTCAAAGATTTCACAAAGATTTCAAATATTTTGCACAGATTTCAGACATATTTCAAATAGATTTCAAATATTTAAAAAAGATTTCCTGATGATTTCACAAAGATTTCAAATATTTCGCAAAAATTTCAGATAGATTTCAAAGATCTAACAAAGATTTCCTGGTGATTTCACAAAGATTTCAAAGATTTCGGATAAATTTAAAAGACTTCACAAAGACTTGTATCATTTCTCAAAGACTTTAATAATTTCACAAATATTACCGAATATTTGAAAACCATTTCCAATACTTCGTTAAGATTTTCGAAGAATTCAACAAAATTTCAGTATTTTAAATTACAACAAAGGTTTCACAAAGCTTTCAAAAAGATTTATTAAAGATTTCTATGATTTCCTAAAGATTTCAAAGATTTGATAAAGGTTTCAAATATTTTGCACAGATTTCAGACAGATTTCAAATAGATTTCAAAGATTTAACAAAGATTTCCTGATGATTTCACGAAGATTTCCAATATTTTGCGCAGATTTCAGACAGATTTCAAATAGATTTCAAAGATTTAACAAAGATTTCCTAATGATTTCACAAAGATTTCAAATATTCCGCAAAGATTTCAGATAGATTTCAAAGATTTCAATGACTTCTTGATGATTAAACACAAATATTTCAAAGATTTCGGATAAATTTAAAAGACTCCACAAAGACTTAAATCATTCCTTAAAGACTTCAATAATTTCACAAATATTACCGAATATTTAAAAAACATTTCAAATACTTCGTCAAGATTTTTGAAGAATTCACGAAGATTTCGCAAATGTTTCACAAAGATTTCACAAAGATTTCCCAAAGCTTTCACAAAGATTCCAAACATTTCGCAAAGATTTCAGATAGATATCAAAGACTGAACAAAGATTTCAATGATTTTACCAAAACTACGAATAGATTTAAAAGAGTTCACAAAGACTCTAATGATTTCCTGAAGATATCAATAATTTCAAAAATATTACTAAATATGCCGAAAATATTTCAAATATCAACTGAACTGACTTCCCAAAGGTTTAAAAGATTTCGGATAGGTTTAAAAGACCACAAAGATTCCAGATAGATTCCAAGAAAGAATTGAAAGATTTCCAGTTCCGACGATCCTATGAATTTGAACATTCGATTTCATAGGGGGACATATCAATACTTTGCCCCTCCCTGGTCGATTTCCCGGGGGGAGGGCATTGCCCCCTGAGCCCCCTAGGGCTACGCCCCCTCTGACTGGGGGATTGTTGAAATATGATACCATAAGCGAAGTACACTGCGAGAAGATGAAATAAAGCGACGAAAGCGGAATAGGAATAAACACACAGCAGACTATAGATTGCAGACCGGTATGAAGACTATAAAGCATTGGGGGACAGCTCGGCTGGTTTCTGCGGGGTCTGGGGACGGATCGGCGAAGAAGAGGCTACGCAGAGTCGCAGACTGGTCGGCGTCCTCCGCTCCGCCGTGAGCTGCATTTTAATCGCAGCTTACATTAGCCGCGTCGCGTCGCGTCGATTGCGCATTCCTCTGACCTTCGCCGATGCGGCGGTCGCGGTTGTGCAAGAGGAAGGTAGGAAGGAAACGTGAATTGGAGAGAGTCCCATTCAAACTATCACCAGCACCAGTGCAGTGGTGCACGCCCTACCCTGCCTGGGAGGACACCAACTTTCTTTTACTCACGACTAAATCAATGGCACTTTTTCCTTAAACGAGACCGATTGTGCTACTGATCGTGTACTTTATTAAACCATTGGAAGTCAGCAGCATCCAAAACCACATCACTTTTGCAAAAAAATACATCGCAAAACACTTCAAGTGGGAAGCACGCACTTCTGCGCAATCCCATAATGCGTGCGACGCAGTTTCACAACCAGACATACGCAGAAGTTATTTTACACTAACTTCGGGGACCCTATCTCCGGGGTTCACTGTATATCCATATTATTGCTTAAATAGACCTCCATTACTATTTTCCGTCTACCATTTCAATGCGATGTCCTCACAATAACAATACACTAAAGGAGTAAAATTTTCGCCGTAATATCGAGGCGTAAAAGTGCTCATTTTGAGATTGGGAGGACACCCACTTTCTTTTACTTACGACTAAATCAATGGCCACTTTTGTCATGCCTTTTATCAGTGAACTTCACTCCGATTTAATGGAACCACAAATTTCTCTTGCACGTTTTCCTCAAACGAGACCGATCGTGCTACTGATCGTGTACTTTATTAAACCATTGGAAGACAGCAGCATCCAAAACCACATCACTTATGTAATAAAACACATCGCAAAACGCTTCAAGTGGGAAGCACGCACTTCTGCGCAATCCCATAATGCGTTCGACGCAGTTTCACAACCAGACATACGCAGAAGTTATTCTACACTAACTTCGGGGACCTTATCTCCGGGGTTCACTGTATATCCATATTATTGCTTAAATAGACCTCCATTACTATTTTCCGTCTACCATTTCAATGCGATGTCCTCACAATCAGTGTACACCCAGTATTTCTACTCCCATAAAACCTTACACTAAAAAAGTAAAATTTTCGCCTTAATCTTAAGGAGTAAAAGCGCTCGTTTTAAGCTTGGGAGACACTAACTTTCTTTTACTTGCGACTAAATCAATGGCCACTGGTGTCATGTCTTTTATCAGTGAACTTCACGCCGATTTAATGGAACCACAAATTTCTCTTGCACTTTTTCTTTAAACGAGACCGATCGTGCTACTGATCGTGTAAGTGGGAAGCACGCACTTCTGCGCAATCCCATAATGCGTGCGACGCAGTTACACAATCATGAACTAAAAAAGTAAAATTTTCGCCGTAATCTCAAGGCGTAAAAGCGCTCGTTTTGAGCATATCATCCGGCATGAAATCTTGCTTTCTCACGCCACTGCTACCACCACTAATTCAAAGCAAATCCGAAGGTGAAGCGTCTTTAATTATGGCTTGAAATCTGATGCGGCGTAATCCTGTTCACCAAAGGGACATAAATACATTTCTCGCCAATTAGAGGTTTCTCTTATATGCTCGAGGCGCAGAAAATTCGTTTGTCTGTGCTACGTGATGTCCTATTTTCTATTTTAAGACTAATTATATATCTATCTGTACCTAGCTTCATTACTTTAGAGATAATCAAACGAAAATACGGGCTGAGTCATACAGAGGATAAGTGGATGATTTACAAAATAGATCTGAAGCAATTGTTAATAATTTCGGAAAGATAAAAAAAAATGAATACAAAATGATTTACCTGAAAGTAATTTCGCTCTGATAAAATACTAGTTGGCACTGGATCAAATTTATATGTATTACTTTAATTATTGTATATTAATAAAATAATTAAGTTATAGTTATTCATAAGTGAAAGTTAATAATTTTTGAAAATTTTATCCAGCATCCTCAATATTTGCATTATAAAATAAAATTGAAAAACGTAATTGTATACAAAATGTAATATTATTGTTAATTATATTATCTGTGAATAATGCTAGAAATTGCGTTTTTTTCTGCAATTTTCCACTTTTTGTTGACTTTTCACTTGAAGTGAGTTGATATTTAATTTGATATAACAAAAATAATTGTTTAAACAAATTATTATTGTTTATAGCTATCTTTTTCTATATTAATACTAGACATTTGCGTTTTTTTTCTGTATTTGTTAACCTTTCTCCATTTTTGTATTAGAGTGGAGTAATAATTAATTCAAGTTGACAAAAATATTCGTTTAAACAAATTATTATTATTGTTAATAATATTCTCTTTGCCTAATCGTAGAAAGTCGCGGTTTTTTCAGCAATTTTTAAATAATTGTCTATTTTCACTTGGAGAGACTTAATAATAATTTGTGTTGACAAAAATAATTGTTTAAACAAATTATTATTATTGTTAATAATATTCTTCTTGCTCAATAGTAGAAAGTTGCGGTTTTTCGGCAATTTTGGAATAAATGTCTATTTTTTACTTGGATTAACTTAATAATAATTTATTTCGAGCAAAAGTAATTGTTTAAACAAATTATTATTGTCTATAGCTATCTTCTTCTATATTAATACTAGATAGTTACGGGTTTTTCCCGAATTTCTTTACTTTTGTCCATTTTTTAATTAGAGTGTAGTAATAATTAATTCGGTTTAACAAAAATGATTTTTTAAACAATTTATCATCATTGTTAATAATATTCTCCTTGCTTAATTGTAGAAAGTTGCGGTTTTTTCGGAAATTTTTAACTAATTGTCTATTTTTTAATCAAAGTGACTTAATAATTATTTACGTTGAGCAAAAATAATTGTTTAAACAAATTATTATTGATAATAACTATCTTCACCTATATTAATGCCAGATACTTGCGGTTTTTTCTGAAATTTTTAAGTTTTTGCCCAATTTTCACTTAGAAAGTTAATAAAAAAAATATTAATAAAAATAGTTATTTAAACAATTTATTATTGCTTAAAACTATTTTCTTTCAGATTAGTGCTGGAAAATTGCGGTTTCTTCTGAAATTTTAAACTTTTTGCCCAATTTTCACTCAGAAAGGTAGCAATTAATGCAGGGTGATAAAAATAGTTGTTTAAACAATCTATTATTACTTCAAACTATTTTCTCTCAGATTAGTCCTGGAAATTTGCGGTTTCTTCCGAAACTTCTCCTAGTTATTTCATTCTTTTTTTTTTGTCTCTTGTGTAAGATAGTTCTTTTGTTTTAATTAATTTGTTTAAGCTTTCGAAAGAGAGCTAAGATAATTTACTTAAAAAAGTGAAATACTACTTAAAAAATTATTCTCGTTGAAGTTCACTCATTATTTGTTTATAACTAAATAGTTAAAGCAAAACTAAAGATTTCAGAAAAAAGCAACTTTGTAGGATTACTCTAAGAGGATATAGTTATAAACAATAATCAATTGTTTAAATAAATATGTTTGTTAACTTGAATTATAAAATAAATAGTTTGATATTATATGTCGTACTTTAGACCATAGAAATTATTTCTAGACCATTCTGTGGTCTAAAGTATGTCAAATAACATGAAAATATTTATGTTCTAATTTATTATACTACTCAGACAAATAACATCGCTCAACTAATTGCACAACATTTTTCTAAAATAACTTGCATAATTATTACCTTACTAAGTGAAAAGTGGACAAAAAGTTTAAGAGTTGAGAAAAAACCGCAACTTTCTGGTACTTATCTGAGAGAAGATAGATATAAACAATTATACATTGTTTAAACAACTATGTTGGTCAAATTGCATTATTTATTACTTTGCTAAGTAAAAATTTCGTGACAAGTCAAGATATTTTAAGGGAGGTCAAGGTCATTCTTGAACTAACTTTCGAGGAGAAATTCAATAGTGACATTTATTTTGATCTTGACGATGACCTTCCAGGTTTTTTTAAGGTCAATTTTTTGAAAATGGAACCGCCCTTTTTTACATCGGCAATCGATAGAGCGTGAAATTTTACGTTCAAATATGTAGCCAGGTCATACATAGGTACATTGTAACCTCGAAAGGGGGTTCCCAATAGAAAAAAACTGACCTTGAAATGACCTTAAATGTCATCGTCAAGGTCATTATTAAGGTCACTGTTGAATACGCCATATTAAAATTAGTAGCTTTGCTCGTTTCCAAACAAAAATTGAAAAGCTTCTATTCTCAGAGGTATGGAGCCCTTGTTTGAGTTTGAATGACCTTAGATTGACCTTCAAGGTAACAATGTACCTATGTACGATCTGGGTACATATTTCAACGTAAAATTTCCCGCTCTATCGATTGCTGATGTAAAAAAGGGTGTTTCCATTAAAAATAAAATGTTGACCTTGAAAAAACCTTGAAGGTCATCGTGAAGATCAAAATAAAGTACAATAAGGACATTCAGAACATGTGCAATGTACATTGTCCAATGCACAATCTGAGATATACGCCTTCAGTTATATACTTGCATCCGGTCTAGTTTCCTCGAATAGTGGACATAACGCTCATATATATGCAAGTACATATCCTCCAGGTTTACGATAATGCTCAGAGAAGATAGGCTATCTTCAGATTCGTGCCAATTTCAAAGCAAATCTTCCTGGGAAATCATCGATCCTCAAACATAGCGGAGAGCAATGCAATATGCGGAACCTCAAAAGCATATCTCTCACATCGAATGTGCATCAGCTTATTGCAAACCCACGCCCACCTTACCAACTTGAGCACCTAGAGGCTACCGGTTTCTGAAATAAACGGAATTTCCGAGTTTGGTTGAGCCAAATCTCAACATTTTGGAACCACTTTCCGAAAAGCTGTTGAATAAACAAACTCAACATTCACTGAAAAAATATAGTTGGGTAGGCCAACTATTCAGTTGAGACAACCAATTTTGTTGGCTGCTGCTATTATGTGAATAATTCACTCAGAAAAAGTTGTCTTGAAAAAAAATCATTGTCCTCTTGCCTCTTTTGTTTTGAATCACTTGAATAACTTTTTTACACAAACATATTTATTTGCAACTATTTCAAATTCTCGGTCATTTTCCGGGTTTTCCTGGTCAAGTTTTTCAATTTTCTCGCTCAGGTGAAGGCAGCATATCCACATTTTCTGCAAAATGCAAATATTTATTTTGATTCAAACAAATACTTAAATTTCCACTGAAAATATCAATTTTTCACCAAAACTGGAGTAGTTAAACTTTCAGTTGACAAAATTGATTTTAAAAAAATGGATTTTCAACAAAATAGTTCAATTATTTGATATTATAGTTTTGGACCAGTGGATAATTTAAAATAATATGATTTTAATTTTTTTTTCTACATGGTCAATAACACCATATTATTTTTAAATAGTTCTATTTTCAACCAATGTAACGAATTTTCAAATAAAATTATGAATCTTCAACTGGAATAGTTAAATTTCAAACAAAAAAGACGAATTTTCAACTAAAATGATGAATATTCAACTGCAACTCTAGAATTTTCAACCAAAAAGATGAATTCTTAAACAAAAAGATTAATTTCTACCAAAAAATATGAATTTTCAACTACAAAATATAATTTTTCAACCCAAAATTGAATAATTATATTTTTAGTCACAAAATTAATATTCAACCTAATAGGTGATTTTTTAACTGAAATTATGGAATATTCAACTGGAATATATAGTTACATTTTCAGTTGAAAATGAAATGAATTTTTAATTACAACGATGAATCTTCAACCAAAAAAACTTAATTGTTAAAATAGAGTTTTACTTTCAATCAAATAATTGTATTTCCAACCTAAAGGATGAATTTTCGTCTAAAATGATAAATATTTAACTTCAATACTTGAATTTTTAACCAAAAAGAAGAATTTTTAAACAAGAAGATTAATTTTCAAATAAAAAGATAATTTTCTACCAAAAAAAAAGGTTTTTCAACAAAATATCTGAATTTTCAACGAAATAGTTGAATTTTCAATTAAAAAAGACCAATTTGTATCCAAATTGTTGAATTTTTAACTAGAAAAGATTAATTTTCAACTAAAAATGGAACAGCTAAATTTTCCGTAAATGAAATTGATTTTATACCAAACTGATGAATTTTCAACTAAAATTATGAATCTTCAACTGAAATAGTTAAATTTTATGCCAAAAAAAAGAATTTTTTACCATAAAGATTAATTGTCTACAAAAAAAGACAAATTTTCCACAATGTACATAAATTTTCAAACAACTAGCTTAATTTTTAAATGAAACATATCAATAACCAACAAATCAGTTAAATTTTCACCAACGAAAATTAAATCCTAATAATTTTAAATAAATTTGTCTTGATTTTTAATAATCAAACAGGAAGTTGAATTTTTAATTAAGAAGATTAAATTGTGGTCAAGGCAAATTATATTCAACCAAAAAATACATTTCAGTTAAAAAATTAATGTTTCACAAAAAAAAAATGTTTTACATAATAGTTAAAGTTTCAACCAAGAAAATAAATTTTAATTAAAAAAAAAATTCAAATTTCAAATAAGTAAATTAATTCTTAACCAAATCGTTGAATTTTCAACTAAAAAATATAAATTTTCTATCAAAAATGATATAGATAAATATTCAATTACAAAAATAATTGTTTAAAAAGGTAATTTTCAACAAAATTGTTCCCAGTGAAAGAGATAAATTTTCAAAAAAGTGATGAATCTTTAACCAAGAAAATACATTTTTAATAAAGTAGGTCGATTTTCAACTAAGTATTTGAGTTTTCAGCTGAAATTGATCAATTCCTACTGAAAAATGTAATATTTCATTTTTCAAAAAAAAAGATTTTACTTTTAAATATAAAACAGTTGAATTCTAACAAAAAGGAGAAATTTTCAACAAATGGGTTAAATTTTCAATCAACAAAAATTAATTCTAACTACGAAAAATGAACATAAAAGTTTACTTTTGAACCATATAAATTAATTTTTAACAAAAGAGTTCAACTTTTAACCAAAAAGTTGAATTTTCAACTGAAAAAAATACATTTTCATCAAAAAATGAGATAGTAAATGATATTTTAAATAAATTTTACTTTTAAGAAGTTCATGTTTTACCAAACAAAAATTGTCAACTAAATAGTTCAACTTTCAACTAAAAAAAAAGATAAATTTTAAATAAAAAATCAAAAAGTTAAAACATCAGTTACGAAAATAATTGTTCATTTAGAAAAAATATTTTTTACAAAATAATCAAATTTTCAATCAGATATGGATTTTCAACAAAAGCAATGAATCTTGAACCAAAAAAAAATGCATTTTTTACAAAGTAGTTCATTTTTCAAGCAAGCAGTTTCATTTTCAACTAAAATAGATGAATTGTTGAAGAAAAATTTAATAGTTGATATTTCAACTCGACAATATTTTGATTATTAATAAAAAAAACAGTTCAATTCAACCAACAAAAAAAAAACAAATTTAAAAAAAAGTTCATTTTCACCGAAAGAGTGAACTTTAACTAAAAACAGTTGGATTTTCAACCAAATTGGAATAGTTGAATATCAAACGAAAAGGATGAATTTTCAACACTGAAAATTATTTTTTTTCTAAAATTGTTCAATGTATTTATTATTCAATTCCACTTCTGGAATATTTATAATTTCCTAGGATCAACAAGGAATATTTTTGAAAATTTTGAATTTCGGTGTAGAAGAAAAATTCCAATTTTCTTCGGAAAATTATTTTTTGTGGCTTTAAAAAGTGTTTCATTAGATTTATGTACATTAAGTATTTGACGAAACTTAACGCATTTTCTTTTAAAAAATACTAAAAAAATATTTGAAATCTTTGAGAAATTATTGAAATATTTGCGAAATCTTTGCAAAATATTTGGAATATTTTTGAAATATTTGATAATATTTGTGAAATTATTAAAATCTTTGTGAAATCTTTGAGAAATCTTTGGGCACTCTTAGAAATCTATCAGAAATTTTTGTGAAATTATTGAAATCTTTGCGAAATCTCTTAAATTAATCCAAAATCTTTGCCAAATATTTGTGAAATTTTTGAAATCTTTGGAATCTTTAAAAAATCTTTAAGATCTTTTTGAAATTTTTGCGAAATATTTGAAATCTTGGTGAAATCCTTGGGAAATCATTTGAATATATGTGAAATCTTTGAAAACCTTTGTGAAATATTTGGAATATTTTTGAAATGTTTGATCATATTTTTGAAATTTAGAAATCTTTGGGAAATTACTGATCTCTTTGTTAAATCTTTTTGATCCATCTGAAATCTTTGATGGATACTTTAAATCTTTGTGAAATAATTGAAGTATTTGTCAAATATTTTAGACCTATCCATAATCATTGCGAAATATTTGTTGAATTTTTTAAATCTTTGGAAAATCCTTCAAATCTTTATGCAATCTTTCTGAAGTCTTTGGAAATCTTTGCGAAATACTTAAATTTCTTTCGAAATCTTTGTGAAATTTTCGGGAAATTATTAAAATCTTTGTGGAATCTTTTGAATCTACCCAAAATTTTCACGAAATTTTTTAAATCATTGGGAAATTAATAAAACCGTTGGGAAATTTTTAAAATCTTTTTGGAATCTTTGAAATCTACTCGAAATTTTAACAAAATTTTTGAAATTCTCGTGAAATTTTTGGGTAATCATTGAAATCTTTGAAATCTACCTGAAATCTTAAAGAAATTTTTTTAATCTTTGTGAAATCTTTGAGAAATTATTAAAATCTTCATGAAATCTTTAAATCTGCCTGAAATCTTAACGAAATTTTTGAAATTTTCGTGAAATCGTTGGGTAAATATCGAAATCGTTGTGGAATCTTTTAAATCTACCTGAAATCCTTACGAAAATTTTGAAATATTTGTGAAATCTTTGGGATATTATTATTTTCTTCGTGAAATCTTTTGACAGTTGCCAGAATTCTTAACTTTTGTTAAGATTTCCGGTAGATTTCACAATGATTTTTTTTCACGAAAATTTTTAAATATTTGTGAAATCTTTGAGAAATTATTAAAATCTTTGTAGAATCTTTAAAATCTACCTGAAATCTTAACGACATTTTTAAAATCTTTGTGAAACCTTCGAGAAATTATGAAAATCTTTGTGGAATCTCCGAAATCAACCTGAAATCTTTACGGAAATTTTGAAATCTTTGTGAACTCATTGAAATCTATGTGAAATCTTTCTGAAATCTTCAGAAATCTTTGCGAAATATTTGGTAATATTTTTGAAATTTGTGAGATTTTTGGAAAATCATTGAAATCTTTGGCAATATGAATTTTATACCCGTATTTATTATTTATTATTTATTATTTATTATTCACTATTCATTCTTTATTTATTATTTATGATTTATCTTAAATTGTTGCATAGTATAATATTACTGTATTATGTACAGAAAAAAGGCTCCGCCGCTTCTGGACGGACGTGCTGTACGGTCAAGAAATAGGTGAAAGCTTTTTCTTGGATGTAAGAGAAAAATCATGTCATTTGCAACAAATGAAAAATCATTCCAATATAAAGTAATTAGCGATACACTCCTAATGTTAAATCGCACACAAATTTAAGAAAAGTGCGATTCTAATCATTTAACTCTTTCAAATTCAAAATTATACTTTACCAAAATTCCCAAAGTATATATAAGTTCATCATCATCATCCTTATTTATCGTTCAATTACCTGAAACAAACAGAAAACATCAATTAATAACTTTATGTAAGTTAAAGATTTGCAATTTCTGAAAAAAATGCTCCTTCGCTCCGGTGGGAATCGAACCTCACGTCTTACGATTCCCGGTCGGGTGCTTTAACCACTAAGCTACTAGAAAAATCGAAGGCAGATACTTTTTTCAGATATACGCTTTTCATGGCAAGGAGTTATATTTTGAATACAAGTTAAATTTGAAGGAATCTGTATTATCATCGGAGTTGGTAACGATCGAACATATGTAGATAACTTTCACGAACTGTGAAACTGAAAATCAACAATATCCATACAAGATAAATCCTTCAAAAATTGTTAATTTATGAAAAACATCTCTCTCCTTCGCTCCGGTGGATTTATAAATTGAAATCTTTTAAAGGGTATTTCTCCTTCGCTCCGGTGGATTTATAAATTATAAATTTTCAATTTCTGAAAAAGGATCTTTCTCCTTCACTTCAGTGGATATCTAAATGAAAAATATTTAATTTCTGAAAAAGAGCTTACTCTTTCGCTCCAGTGGATTTACAAATTATATATTTTTTATTTCTGAAAAGGATCTTTTTCCTTCGCTCCGGTGGATTTATAAATAAATAATTTTCGATTTCTGAAAATGAAACATTCTCCTTCGTTACGGTGGATTTATAAATTAAAAAAATTTTAATTTCTGAAAAAAGATATTTCTCCGTCGCTCCGGTGAATTTATAAATTCAAAATTTTCAATGCCTGAAAAAGGATCTTCCTCTTTCGCTCCAGTGGATATCTAAAGCAAAAATATATAATGTCTGAAAAGGATCTTACTCCTTCGCTCCGGTGGATTTATAAATTAAAATCTATTAATTTCTGAAAAAGGATATTTCTCCTACACTCCAGTGGATTTATAAATTTAAAACGTTTTATTTCTGAAAAAGGATCTTTCTCCTTCGCTCCGGTCGATTTATGAATTGAAAACTTTTAATTTCTGCGAAAGAATATTTCTCCTTCGCTCCGGTGAATTCATAAATGTGCGTCCTAACACCAGCCACTGCGGAATGGGCATCTCCGACTTTAAATATGAGGTGAATATGCGGGCCAAATGTTGGTGTGTAGAAGTGAAAGTAAATATATATATATATATATAAGTTTTTGGTTTCGTACCTAAGGGAAGACCGAGTGTGGGCAGATGGGAGCATGTAAACTCCCATCTAATACTACACTGCTGAAGGCTGGTGACCTCAGCATAATAAAACAAACAACTATGACTCTCTCCGTTCCAGGACCTCACACGCCCCATTAATTAACCTAAGTTTGGTGGGACTAATTTTATAACTAGACTCTCCACCATATGACGACTAACTACTTAATTTGGACATGATTTCTGCTCGCAAAATAAATTTCTGGCATAAAAGTGGTAGTTGGTCATACACTTTAACAATGAACGATACAAAAAATAAAATAGCCTCCAAATTGACTAAAATTTCAATTGAAGAATGACATGCGCACGGTAAAGGTTAAGGTCCAGTTTCAGGCGATTGAAAATGTAAAATGCATTTGATATAATAGTGTTGCATATTGTAGAAAAGTTCGCATTGTGGACAAAAGCAAGTGCGAAGCACGAGATAGGTGATGAGAATGTGTTCGTTCAAGCCGAAGGAGCTTTAAAAAAAGAGAATTCACAATCACCAAATTACAGTTGTCGATGGTTTGTCCTATAATTTTAAAAGGTCTGTGCACAAATGTGGGGCAAATACAAGGACCGAGCGCGTCGCGTGAGGTAAATGTATTATAGAGCTCGAAGCGCAAGTTAAACATATAATCGAGCGCGAAGCGCAAGAACCAACAGGCGCGCGCCGTAGGCGCGCTGAAGTTTGCGTTCCAGAATTGTTACAGATCTCTGACAGAACATGGTTCTGTAACAGCGTTACAGAACTGCTACGTCCGTTTGGGGACGACATTACTTAGACCATGGTCTAAGTTTGTTCTAATCCTGTTACAGAACCTGTTCTTTTCTGTTCTAGAACTGTTACATCACTGTTATATAACAGTGTCCGCTGGGGTAAGATATTTCCACACCACCGTAGAGGTAGAGTTTTCGGCGCGTTTTTTCAATGTGGTTTTCCCAGTCAATCAAAGTGATTGATGACAAATTTGTAGATCTTTTCTGAATGCACAATTTTTTTGGACATTTTTTCGTATCTTGCATAGTTTGACTGAAAACTGAAAGTTTGGATTTTTCATTATTTTTGTGCGATCAAAATTTGAATGTTCGATTTTTTTTTTAAATTTCAAAATTTGTTATGATAATCTTGCAGGACTTTCAAAAATCAACAGGGGGAAGGTGGACAGGCAGAAGTATCTGCCTTATCGATTCCTTCAATGAACGTATTGTAACTGGAGAAGGGATCCTGGGATGTGCCTTTCAATGTTGCTTCATTGCCTTTAAGAAAATCAGATAAGTTATTAGAAAAGTTAGACCAATCAATTTTTTAAGCTTGTTTATGTGCGAGAAGAAGGGTGAAATAGGAATGAACACATCGAGGCTTGTGAAAACCGGGTAGTGGTCACTTCACATAGCATCCTACCAAACATCCCAGGAGCAGATAGTAAATAAATTGAGAGTCACAAATGAGAGGTCTAGGACAGAAGGGGATTGGCCTGGACGGGTGGCAAACGCGTCGTTGCCATTGTTCAGGCATATGAAGTATGTTTGTTCTAATGAAGAACAATGCTCTGAACCATCAGAGCAGCTGTGAGAGCTGTCCCATGAGGGGCGATTGCTGTTAAAGTCACCTCCAGATGGTCCCGCTGAACCGGTTCTATTTTGGGATGCAAGCAAAGAATTAGGGAAGGATTAATAATAATTCGAGATGCGGTTAAGAAAATGATCTCTTTCCTCTACATTTAATTAATGTATTGAGAAGCTGGGGGGTGCAAGGCAAAACCTTTTGACAAGGAGCTCTGAGTCCTTGCGTTATTTGCAATAGTGAAAGGAGGAGAAGTTAGGAGCCGAACGATTGGGTTGCGATATTTGTGGGGGCTTGTTTGACTTCGCTTTCGGAAGGGGTTTGGGGCGTAAACCTATATAGTTTCGGAATATGAACGAGTTGGGATGGTGTAATCGTGAAGCAGCAATGCGGGAGGGGGGGCCTCGTTCAAATCGGGTTGGTTGGAGAAGTTTACAAATAAAATGGATTGACCAGAAGCAGGCCCATTCCTGGACTGTTTTTTGGGTCTGATAACCTCCTTTGTATCGGCAAAAGAAACTCCGTGTTTGGCAGCATAGGCTCGAAATTGTTTTTGGAACAACAATTCCGGACAATTTTTTGAGGTTGGAAGATGGTTTCCGTTGCAATTGTAGCATTTTGGGTCACTGTCCACGTTGGACACAGTATCTTTGTCAGTTACCGTCGCTGAGGATTCTATTCGCGTCTTTATACAATCTGACCGTCACGCATAATTTTCCAAAGCCCTGACTATCTACATACTTTTGACACAGCTACTTTGTGGAAAAGAGTAAAAGCTTTACCGTAGGTCATGGGGTTGAGATCGTCCTTGGCTCGTTCGGAGGCACGATCTCTTTTGATCATGACATTGCATGGGACTTTCTGTTTGTTGCTATAACGAAGGCGTATTTATGGACTTTTATTATTGGTGTTGGTGTTGTGGGTTCTGGTTCAGTTCTTTTCCCATGTGAGAGAGTAATTGTGTGTGTGTGATTGAGTTTTTGAATTGTTTGTATGTTGTGAATTTACATCAGAAGGGATTTCACCTGTTTCCATGGTATCACTATTGTCTGCAGGAAGGGATGTGGAATCGGCTTTTTCGAAGTCTAAGGACCTGTCGCGCTTGATTTCGCACGCTTCGTAAGAATCCTCACCACGCTAATCAGCTAAATCAGCTAATGATCAGCTAATCAGCTAAAGATCTGGAAAAATTCGCGAAAATTTCCGCCCACGAACTCGTGCTCGCGCGTGCCAAATGGGACCGACGCCCGTCTTTTAGGTAAAGCCTGCCAAAGTACTCGATTCTTGAAAAAGAATAGCGGGCTGTGACAGGAAAATTTGATCACGAGGATCAAGTGCTCTAAAACACTAAAACTCTAAAACACTATAACTTCACTTCGCGTAAACTTCGTTTGGTGCACTAGTGATACCATTCACGTACGACCGCTATAAAGGTTCGCGCCGAACTCCCAGGAATAACACGTGATACGAACACGGCAATACGGATGTGCAGGGTAGCGAGTCTGATTTGTATGCTAGGCAAACACTAGTGATCTCCTGGACGTTGCTCGTCCCACTTCACGATGTAAACACGATGTACAGGAATACTGCTCCTTACTATTCCTTCGTGGTTTGAACTTTTGAATTTCAACTCGAATTTCAATGACCTCTTTCAATATAATTTAAATTTTTGAAACTCGAAAATTTTAACGGAGATTATTATTTTCCAATTAATCGTTTATAAAGTCGAACTTATCAATGGCAATGTTGGGCTTTACCATTCATATCCTTATTATAGGTTTAAAATATCGTTATATATAAAATACTGTTTAATTTATAATTTCTTAATAAAAAAAATTTGAAAAATGTATTCAACCTCATCGCATACCTAAACTAAGGATATAAATGGTAAGGCCCAATATCAACAAGTTCGTCTTTGTAAGCTACTAATTGGAAAACATTAATAATATTCGGACTTTCGAATTTTTAATATTTAAATTATATTAAGAAAGGAATTTCAACATATGGTAATAAATTATAATGATATTTTCGGCTTGTTTCCTTAAAACTTAATTAAAGAGAAAAATTGATATTTTTTCAAAAATAGCTGGATCGATTATTTTTAGTTTGATCTTAAATTGTTTGTAGGATGCCAAACAACTGTAATACAAAAATCGCATCTGCAAATATCTTTCAGTTAAAAGAGGTAAAAGTCAGTTAAAATTATTTCCACTTTTCTTTTTATAATATTATATACAGAAATAGTATAGGCTAAAATTGATAAAAAAATCAAATGAATATAATTTTATAATATACTATAAAAATTAATGAAAATTTGAGGTACATATATTTTATATTACATAAGATTTCTCATTCAACAATTATTAATCAAAATGCCACAAATATCAAATACAAATTCTAAAAAGACTATTATTCAATGAAAAAATTAAAATAAAGGTAGGGTAATAAGTAATAACACCAATATTGGGCTACCGTCGAGTAGTGGGCCTCCCCCTCTAATTTGGCCTTCAGAATATTAAAAAAGAAAATAAATATTATAAACCTGTAAAGCCTGTAAAAAAACATTTTACAAATCTTCAGATGAACAACATCTAAGATTTTATTATTACTAGTTATTATGTAATCGTATAACAAAATTTTAATTAGAAAAGTAAAAATTAACAACACGTTCCTGTTTACTTTTGCACTATATATGGGTCGCGTAATATTAATCACCAGACTGACACAGTATTGTCATCATGTCTCTCTGGATCTGCAATCTGTATTCTACGTGCATCGGTTTCGATTTTAAGAATCATAATTATAAATCAAAAACTTGAAATGCCTTTTTGTGAGTCGCACATTGGATTTTCGACAATCGAAAGCTGGCCGATTGGATTGTAGCATTTCACTGAAAATGCACGAAGAGGTACGACCAAAAAACACTCTCGCTATTCTATTGTGCAAATCGCATTTCTACATCAAACACGTTCACATATGAATACATTCGCAACGCAAAGGTAGTATTTGATACAAAAATAAACGCTGGAAGTAAGATTTGAACGATCCTTATCTCCTGATATACTAAATAAAAAAAATTATACCGCTTTTGGATTGGGTATTTTGCTCATACTCGAAAATAAATTTTTTTTAATTAATAGAGAAACTGTGTCCGTTGCGCGGGCCCATTCTCATTGTGCACTACGCGCTCGTTTTCATACGTTTAATACATTCATTTCGACTGCATTTTTTGTAATATGATAAATATTCTAACTCAAATCGAAAATTTTGATTTCAATCCCTGATGAACTACAGCCATAAATTCGAACTTAAATTGTTTTCAGGCGCGGAATTAAAGAAGGGCTTTGAGGCTTTTCGAAGTTAAACATAAACTATAAAAAGATTATTTTTAAACAGCAAAATTTAGGCGTCTATTTTCACTCTTTGCGATATTCATATTCCCGGTTCAAATCCGGACAGTGGCAGATTTTTTCGTGTTCTTAAAAAGTGATTTGTTTGAAGTAATCGTTTTAATGGATCCGAAATTGTATTAATTATAAATGCACGCTATCACTTCCAGTGCCCTAAATTGAAGAATGAATCTAGAAATTTATAAATTTTCAAAATTATATAATTTTAGGCAATTTTAAGTTAGAAACATTAAAAATTGGAAGATTACAATTTTTTTAATTGGACACTTTTTAACTTTGGAGTTAAATTATTTTAATTTTAAGTTGTTGCAAATGAATAATTGTTCAACTGTTATTTATACATCAAAATTTGTTTTGAAATCTTTTAAAATATTCTCTAAAAACTATATTTTTTACTGTAAAATCGCTTAAATCTTCCAGATTATTATTTTAGTTTTTGAAATCTTTTTAAATATTAGCTTGAAATTAATTTTCCAAATAAAAAACCATTTCCAATTTTTCAAGGAATCTCAATCAATTTTTTTGTTATTTTGAAACCTTTCAAAATGCTTGAAAAGCTTCTAAATTTTTCGTTTGAGAACATAACAAATCTACATTTTGTTTCAAATTTTTTGACACCTTTTCAAGTTTTAAATTATTTATGAATTTGTTCAAAACTTCTAAATATCTCTTAAACTTATGCCAATTTTTTCCATATCTGTTCAATTGGTATTTATTCATCAAAATTTTCTTTTGTTTTGAAATATTCTCAAATATTCTGTTAAAATTAATTTTTCAAGATAAAAATCATTTTCAATTTTCCCAGGAATCTTAAGACAGTTTTTGGATTATCTTGAAACCTTTCAAAATCCTTAAAAGCTTCACAATTTTATTTAAAAACTTCTAAATATCTGCCCAACTTACTAAAAATTTTTCTAAATGAATACATATTTATCTGTCATTTACACATCAAAATTCAACATTTTCACTAAGAAATATTTTTTTTTAAATTAGAACAATTAGAATTAACATTGCAACGTTCAAAGGTTAAGTTTAGTTCCACGAAATTTTAACGATTCAAAACTTTCGGTTTAAAAAAATTCAGAGTCAAATTGTTCAGTTATCAATTATTGTTCAATCTCGAATACAATAACTATAGTTCAATTTTCAAAATCATTATTTAATTTATATTTACAGTTGATCGACTTAAAACGTTTTTTGTCAAAATATTTCATTTTCAAAAGCTATTAATTTTTTATTGTGAAAGTCTTCAAAACTGCATTTTAAAATTCTTTCAAATTAAAATGTACCCTTAAAAATTAATATCAAAAATGGAAAAATTTATCGTAAAAGACTTTAGAATTACACATTGTGAACTGAATGATTTCATAATTGAAAACGTAATCAATTCAACTTAGCATTTAAAAAAAAAAGTTGTAATAAAACTTATTTTAAATTGCATTATATATCTTGTGATATGAAATATGTCATATTTCAAGTGATTGGATAATTATGCCTTTCGATTCGTGCTTGATAGATTAATTATTTCTCTTCAAAGAAACAATTAGAATAATATATAGTTCAATAATTCTGACATTGAAGTCTTTTAAATTAATTTCCATTCAATTCAGTAAAAACATTTTAATATTCTTAAAAATATTGATAAATTCCAAAACAGTAAGCTTTCTCCGGAGTCTTTCACTTATTTTTAAAGGCATTTTTAGACTTTTACGTTAATATATTTTTTTTGGTAATAAAACTAATTTTTCCATTTTTAAAACGCAATATCTCCTGATTTTTAAGTCTGAGTTTTTTTTTAAATTTAGACAATTCTTAGTTGATTTTCGCATTTCTTCATTTCTTGGTGTGAGCTTGAACTTTTGGTAACATAAAGACAAACATTTTCTTTTTATAACAAATCCAAGAATGAAGAAACTTGAAAAAATTATCTTTTGTTCTATTTCAGAAATAAAAACATTGAACTCCATATTATCCTGGAATTTTTTCGGCGACAAACATCAGATCAATATTTATGCACGTATTTACTTAAATATGAGGTAATCGGATGTATATTCGATATAAAGCATACCTTCCACCGAAATTCAATACTAAAATTACTAAAAAAAACTTAGTTATTGTGACCAAAACAATAGTAAAAGTCTAACTCGCAGCACGTAAATACATTACTCGCAAATCTTACAATCAGCTGAGTTCACTCCCTATTCACCTTAAATGATTATTCACAATAAAATGATGTCTCTTGCATCCATGAGAGAATTTGAGACCCTGCTTGGCTGCGAGAATTACATAGTTGGGAATCTACGCATGTGGATATCGCATCTTGCATGTGGATACGACGCAAGAGTCACAGTGCCAGTGTTGGGAATACATTGTAACATTTACACGTTACCTAGAGTTACAGTTCGTCCTTGTTTTTCGGGACATATCCTCTTTTTTTGAGGTCTGTCCTGGTGTCCTGGTTTTTTTTCTTGAAAATAGGCAAAATATGTCCTGGTTTTTCACGAAACCAAGATTTTTGACAGCAAATATTTTATATTTTTATTTTTCTACAATCGCAGTTGTATGTTTCAGTATAATACTGAACGCGACTTTATAGAAATGCGCACGCTATTCAAATTTCTTGACGAATATTTACTTAAACCGGAAAACGCAAATATATTGCATAAAATTAGTAGCTAAGCTAAATATTAGCGATTGAGTACCAGAGCCGTCACTAGGGCGGTGCCGTCGATGCCCTCGCACCGAGCGCCGGTCGCGAGGGGACGCAAACGGGACAAAATTAACCTTATATTATCCCGTGGCGTTGGGGAGGAGGACCCAAAATTATCAAGTCACACCGGGCGCAACGAAGACTAGTTACGGTTCTGTTGAGTACTTTGTACACCTGTACAGTGCTTCGATGTACATGTATTTATTTATAAATACAATAATTTTTAAGCTTAATAATAAAAAGTTATAATTGTATTATTAAATAGATAATTAAATGAATAAATAACAATGGATAAAATAATAATGCATTATTTATACCATTTCCCAGACTTTAGTCAAGGATATCTGGTACATTTTTATCTTGATGACCCACATGGTAACCCTAACGTTACCAGAGTATCTGTACATAACTACATGATATTAAATGGACGCTAAATTTTACAAGTAGACGCTGAGAATTGATGCCTTCTCTAGAACTGTATTCAAGGAGGAAATTCGCTTTCCAGTATCGTACATAGTAAACTTTAATGATCTTATTTGAAAAATTCGAATCTGGGCGCCATACCCCCACCCCTCTGTATCCACGCCTGATTGTTTTTAAATTTGTTTTTAAAGACGGTTCGCAAAGGGCGCAAAGTACCTACGGATTTGTCGATTATACTCTCATTGCGACAATCGCGCTTCGCAATCGACAATTAGGTTATACAGAGTGTTCTCTTCAAAAAATGAAACGATGTATACAAAATGAAATGAAATATAAGAAGTACGTATCTTTTTCGATGTAATTTTAATTGAAAAAATCGATTTTTTTTTAAATTTAATCAACAGAGACATTAAGTTATAGACTTTGATTCCGTTCGTTCAAAGTTCGATTATAAGTCAACTCGTTAAAAATGTTAAAAATGATAAAAAATAAAATTAAATATAAAATTAAATTAAATAAAAATGATAAAAATAGTTTGAAAAAGATATTCAAAATATTTTCACTGTGTTTTAAAAATATCCCAATATAGGTTATCTACTTGATTACTAATTACCTACATCTTTTTGAATTTTGTTCTAATCGAAAAATTTCACAGAGATACTTTCGAAATATATTTGATACTTAGTAAAATTTTCGATTGTAATTTCTTAACCTTGAGAAACATATTTTTTTCTATGTTTTGCAAATTTTCAAAATGTTGAAAAGCATATAACTTTTTTCAATTTCATCGAATTTAAAAATACCATGAGTATAATTTGCAAGTCTTTTCATCTTCTACCAGAAATTTGGACAAAAATTTATAAAACTCTTACAAGATTATGTTTTAAATTTTTTCATTTTTGGAGTCTGTGAGTGATGAAACGTATAGATCCGTTAACAAGCGCGGTCCTACAATGGTGGCGAAACCGGCGATCGCCCCAAAAAATGTCCTGACTTACCTTCAGTTTTTTCTTTTATACTGAGAGATTACGAAAAGCTATAAAAAGTATGCAATTTGATAATGGCCGAAATAATTTGAAATTGTTCATTAACATTTGAAAGATTCTAAAATGTATAAAATAATATTAAATGTAATATGAGTAGGTGTTTTCGGGTTTTCAATCGTGTACAAAATAATACAAATTTTGCAGACTTTTCGTGAACATTGCAATTCACTTCTTCAGGGCTGACCGTTAAAAACTAGAGATCAAAATTTTTTACGATTCCATTCCACTCTCATGAATGAGAATGTCAAAAATGAGAAATGCATTGTTTACCCAGGACAATGTTAGGCCAGTTTGATTTTAAAATATCTCCGGGATTTGTTGCTGATAGAGGATAACTTTACCGAAGGTTTCTATCTAGATGCTTCACTTCTGAAAGCCGAACTGGAGAAGGCAGAAGTTGAAATATACCATTAAGAGCTACTCTACAAGAAAATGCACGAAAATTTTCGCTGGAATGTAAAAAAACAGTCCTTGTCGAAGGAGCAAACTTTTGCTTCTCTCAGATAATCAGGGCTTAATTCAGGTACAGAAGGTTTTATTTTAGCATGCCAGGAAGGTGTCATTTCCACCTTAGTATACCGTGACCGCATTTTATGTCAAGAAGATCCCAGCGATAGATGCAGAGAGTGTCATGCACACGCATAGAACTTAGAACACATACTATCTGGGTGTCTCATCCATGCGGGAACAACGTATATCTACAGACATAATGCGACCCTAAGAGTATTTTATTACCATCTTTGCCGCTCTTACGGTGTTGGCCGCGACCCTGTCCTGCCGAACGCTCCAAGGGAGATAGAGTCAATTATCTGAAACGAGAAGTGCTAAATTTTCTGGAACTACGATTTTCGGGCAGCAGTCTTCGTTGCTCACTCGAAGCCTGATATTGTTCTCCACGACTTCGAGAAACGAACCATATTCGTGATAGAATTTTCGGCTCCGGCCGACTGCAGCAGCACTGCCAAGGAGAAGGAAAGGTAGGAGAGAAATCAAGACCTTGAAAGCGAGTTGCAACGAGTGTACACAAAATATCCGATGAAAGTGATTTTCCTTGTGATCGGTGCTATCAAAGGTGCGAAACTATCATTGGCTCATAACCGTAAAGCCATTTCCGCGTGCCAAAAATATGCCACAGCTCTTGAGAAATAGAAGCAGAAAGCTGTCAGCTTTGGGTACGATGATCCGGCGGAAATCTCGTGCACTGAGGACACGGAACGACACAAGAACGACCGCCATCTACATTTTCCCCGCAAGTGTCTCAGCATTTTTTTGACACTTAGGGATGCTTTCCAGGCTATTAACCAGTGAAACCTTGGCACCTCCAAGAGCGCCGATGATCAAGACGATTTGCTTAACAGAATACCCCGGGTATGACCGTCGCAACTCCCTTATGAGGTCTTTATACCTCTCTTTCTTTTCATTCTCCTTGGGTATGATGTTTTTGTCAGCTGGTGCCGAAAATTCGATAACGAACATGGTTCGTTTCTCGAAGTCAAGGAGAACCTTGTCAGCGGAGCGGTATATGGGCTGATGCCGTACGGCTGACAGAGATTGTAATGAAGTACTCTTAGTGCCGTATTGTGCCTTTGGATGTAGGTCGTTCCCGCATAAATTGGACAACTAGATAGTATGTGTCCTAGATGCTCTGGGTGTGAATGACACGCTCTGCAGCTATCATCGGGAATGTCTCGGCTCAAAATGTGGCGATGGTATGCTAGAGTGGAAATAACACCGTCTTGACATGCGAGAATGAAACTCTCCGTGCCCGTCTTCAATCCGGGTGGTTTGAAGAGACCAAATATTAGCTCATACGACATCGATAGATCCTCCACATTTCTGTGGAAGATGCCGTGCATCTTCTTGTCGCGGAAGTTTTTCTCCTATGCTTTCTTAATCTTTGCCTTCAGGAATGAGTACTCGAGATGGACAAGATTTGATGCATTTTGCTCATCCCTGATATTGAAGTCAAGGCCGAGTGTTTCAGCAGCCTCCTCAACTGCTTTGTACATAAACGCCCGTTTGCCCACTTCTTCGTGTTTCCTGACCATTTAAGAAAAGGGTCTTGTCAATTTGCGACTATATGTGCTGCAACCAGAATAATCCTGTTGTGAAGACATTCAAGATTTAGTATAGCGCGACCACCTTGACGACGTGGGATGTAAAGTCGCGGAACAGAAGACTCAAGGTGCATGCTTTTGTTGATGTACATAACCTTTCGGGACCCGATATCGAGGGATCTGAGCTCGTCCTTCGTCCATGGAACCACTCCAAATGAAGAGAGTACTACCGGGACGGCAAGCATTTTCGTCGCAGACTCTTTGTTCCTCGCCGACAGTTCGGAAGACCATATCCGTCGGATGAGACGTTCTTATCTCCATCGGAGAGTATCCTCTATAGATGTTACGTCCTGAATGCGGCTTTGTGGCGCCCCCATCTATGTATAGGTCTCTCCAGCGCCAAGGTGTCGTATAGCGCTTCTGTCGACGAGCTCAGAGTCTTCCGGGATGCCATTTGGTGTTCCCTTCTTCAAATAAACCTTGGCGCATTTTTCTAACCCTAACTTCATTCCAATCACTTGAGTGTACTTTTTGATAATGTCTAGAGCTAGATGTAGTTTCTCTTGATTTTGAGCATAGATCTTGAGATCATCCATGTGAAATACATGAGTGCCCTTGTGCTTTCGATTTTCAGGTTTGCGCACAGGTATCCTTCGGAATATCGAAGTGCGAGAGATAGTGGCAATAATGTGAGGAAAAATAGTAGAGGGCTCACTCCCGACATCCTGGTACGCCTTTCTTTGAGCCGCGTTGATCGTACATATCTCGCCACACACGTCCAATTATTCGAACAATCCTATTATTTAGGATAGCTGTGAAGATCTTATACAGTGTGTTCAGACAAGCTATTGGCCTGTAATTTTTACGGTCAGCTAAGTTGGCCGTCTTCGGCAGGAGCACTGTGCGCCCTTCCATCAACCACTCCAGAATAGTCTCTTCCGACTTTAGATATGAGGTGAAAATGTCGGCCAGATGTTGGTGTGTTGAAGGAAACTTCTTCCACCAGTAGGTCTTGTTACCATCTGGTCCCGGAGCGGAATAGTTCTTCATGCCTCTCAATACGTTTTTCACCTCCTCGGTAGTGATAGGTGGCCATTCCACCTCAGGTGTTATAAGGGCACTGCACAGCTTTTCAAAGCTATTTATATTCTTTGAGTGTTCTTTCAGTGGATGCTGGACTTCGTAGACTTCTCTCCAAAATGCCTCGACCTCCAAATTACAGTTGTCGATGATTTGACCTTTAATTTTGAAAGGTCTGGGCGCAAATGTGGGGGGAATGCAAAGACCGATATTCAAGCACTTGGTTGAAAATTTATGTATTTTGTTGATAATTTATCTTCTTTTGTAGAAAATTAATTTTCTTGGTTAAAAAATCATTTTTTTTTACTGAAAATTCAATGTTTTAGTTGAAATATTTTCTTGAAAACTAATTGTTTGCAGAACATTCATCATTTTTATGAAAATTTATTATGTCAGATGAAAATTCATCTCTTGGGTTGAAAATTTAACTATTTTGTTAAGAATTTTTTGTTGTTGTTGAGAATGAATTTTCTTTTCTGAAAATATAACAGTTTCATTTTTGGTGTAAAATTCATAATTTAAATTGAAAATTGAAAATTGAAATTAAAAATTGATTTTTTCTGATTGAAGATTCATGTATTTTGTTGAAAATTCGTCTTTTTCTGTTGAATTTACCAGTTTTTGATTAAAATTACAATCTTTTTTTTCGTCGAAATATTACTTATTTTCATTGAAAATAATTTTTTCGTTTGGTGAATCATCTACTTGGTTTAAAGCTGAACTAATTTGTAACAGATTTTTTTTTTGGTTGAAGATTCATCATTTCAGTTAAAATTACGTTTTTCTTCGTTTTTCGTCATCATTTTTGGTCGAAAATTTAACTCTCTTGTTTTGATTGAATTTCAATCTTTTTTTTTTTTTTTGAAAATTCGACTATTTGGTTGAAAATACATCTTTGAGGTTAAAAATTGAACTATTGTGATGAAGGTTTTATTTTTTTGACGAAAATTCAACTATTTTCTTGAATTCATCTTTTTTCGAAAAATCAACTGTTTTGTTGAAAATTTGTCCTTTTGTATTAAAAATTCATTACTTATTTTTATAAAATTCATCTTTTTTGGTTGAGAATGAACTTTTTTGTTAAAGATTCAACTTTTCGGTTTGAAAATGCTACTGTCTTTTAAAAAATTCGTCCTTTTTACTTGAAAATTCAACTATTGTTAAGAATTTAATCATTTTGTTAAAAATTCAAGTATTTTTTTCAAATTAATCTTATTTTTTGAAAGTTCAAACGTTTTGTTAAAAATTCATTCATTTCAATTGAAAATTCATCCTTCTTAGTTGAAAATAACCTTTTTTGTTGAGAATTCAAACATTTAAAGAATTCATATTTTTGGCTTGAAAGTGTAACTATTTATTTAAAAGTTCAACTATTTTTTGAAAAATTCATCTTTTTGGGTTGAAACGTTACCTTTTTTGGTGGAAAATATTTTTTGGTTGAAAATTCATACAAGCCTCAGTAAAAAACAAGGAACCCTATAAGCGAAAAAGATGCTTTCCTTCAAACATTTTTTTTTCTTCTGTATACACATGGCACAAATTCCGTCGGTCTCTTTTGAAGAAGGATGCTGTAGGAAGTCCGAAAATTAAAGTCGCGCTCGAGGATTAATCGGTTCAAATAACTCGAGTGTCGTGGAGTGGAGTATACTCTATTTTAAAAACTCGTAAAAACTCTTCTACGGGAATTCGTTCATTTCGAAGAACCGAGAGTTTATGTACGTGATTTTCTTGTTTGAATACTTGGGGTGAAAAGAGTTGGATAAATAATTGTCTTCTTGAACGAAATCTCAGGAGTGAAGGATTTAAAAAAAGAAGAGGTACGTTTCGTCCCACCGCTGTCACCTTTTATGCGAAGGGAGCGTCCCACAGTAGTGAAAAATGACAAAAAAATGTTAAAAATATGATTCCAAGTACAATTTTGAATCGACTTTACTTTTTTTTCAACTAAAGCAAACTAAATTCTTGAAAAAGCCCTTGAGGCCGATTTAAACAAACATTTCTTTTATTTACTTTATTTAAAAATGAAGTTGAAAAAATCGTAAGGTCTTGTTTCTTTAATAAAACGTCAGAAATTCAAAATGATTGATATTAGTGTTTACTCTATGAAGAACTATTCCCGAAGAATAACTTGATGGTTCACCATAAATAAATATTTGGTCACTAACAATTGAATTGTTACAAAAAATTGTGGCTTATTTTTTAATGATTTGAGATAGTTATTAAGCATTTTTTGCTTTTAATCCCATTTAAAGTTATTAAAAACATAAGAAAAGAAAATAAATACATTTCTTCTGGTTATAAACAAATTTTACAAACAAATTTGCAGTTTGAGCAATTTTTGAGAATTTGAGGTATTTTTTCAAACCTACAGTTTTTTTAGAAAGGATTTTAAAATAAAGAAGAGGTACGTTTCGTCCCACCGCTGTCACCTTTTATGCTAAGGGAGCGTCCCACAGTAGTGAAAAATGACGAAAAAATTTAAAAAATACGATTCCGGCCACAATTTTGAATCGACTTCACTTTTTTTTTGACTGAAGCGAACTAAATTCTTAAAAAAACGCTTGAGGATATTGTTTCTTTGATAACACGTCAGTTATTCAAAATTGATATTGGTGTGTACTCTATAAAGAACTATTTGCGAAGCATAACTTGATGGTTCACTATGAACAAATAATTTGTTACTAACAATTAAATTGTTATAAAAAATGGTAGGTTATTTTTCAATGATTTGAGATGATTATTATGTGATTTTTGTTTATAATCCCATTTAAATTTATTAAAAACATTAGAAAACAAAATAAATACATTTATTATGGTTATAAACAAATTTTATAAACAAAAGCGCAGTTCAAGCAATTTTGGAGAATTTGAGGTATTTTTTAAACCTACAGTTTTTTTAAATTTTATGTTTAAAGAAAGGATTTTAAAATGAAGAAGAGGTACGTCTCGTCCCACCGCTGTCACCTTTTATGCTTAGGGAGCGTCCGACAGTAGCGTAAAAATGACGAAAAAATGTTTAAAATACGATTCCGGCTACAATTTTGAATCGAATTCACTTTTTCTATTTAACTAAGGCGAACTAAATTCTTAGAAAATCGCTCGAGAATGATTTAAACAAACATTTCTTTTATTTACTTTATTTAAACATAAAGCTGAAAAAATTGTAAGATATTGTTTCTTTGATAACACGTCAGTTATTCAAAATTGATATTAGTGTATACTCTATCAAGAACTATTCGCGAAGCATAACTTGATGGATCACTATGAATAAATAATTTATGACTAACAATTAAATTGTTCTAAACAATGGTGGCTTATTTCTTAATGACTTGAGATAGTTATTAGACGATTTTTGTTTATAATCAAATCTAAAGTTATATAAAAAAATTAGAAAACAAAATAAATATATTTCTTATGATTATAAACAAATTTTATAAACAAATGCGCAGTTTAATGAATTTTTGAGGATTTGAGGTACTTCTTTCAAACATACAACTTTTCAACTTTATGTTTAAAAAAAGAAAAAAATTTTGTTTAAATCTGTCTCGTGGGACTTTTTAACAATTTACTTACCTTTCATTTAAAAGAAAAAGCTTTGAAAAAGATTCAAAATTGTAGCCGGAATTTTTTTTATTATGTCATATTTCATATTACATAAGTCCAATAAATATGGAGTCAAGGAGTTAAAAATTCTTTAAATCTTTCATGGAATCTTCTGGAATCCCTGTCAAATTTTGTAATCCCTTGAAATCCTTCAAAAACTGTTGAAATCTATTAAAATTCTTGAAATCTCGAAAAAATGTGTTGAAATCCTTGAAGTTTCTTGAAATATTTCGAAATATTAGGACATCTCTAGAAATATTTGAAATCCCTAAAAAATTCATTGAAATCTTTCCAATTCATGGAAATCTTTCTAAATCTCGTAAAATCCCCCAAATCCTTTGAAAGCGATGAAAATCACTTGCAATGCCTTTCAATCCCTAATAATATTCGGTGATCCTTAAAAATTGATTTAATTGTTATGAAATTCCGTTAAATGTTTTGAAATCTTTTAAAATCCTTGAAAATCCCATGAAATCATCAAAATCCCTTTAAATCTTTCAAAATCTGTTACAATCACTAAAAATACTCTGAAATGCCGTAAAATCTTTGTAATCCCATTTCAATCCCCTGACATCATTCAAAATCCCTTAAAATGTTGTAATATTCATCGAACATGATTAAATTCCCCTAACATCGTTCAGAATTTAATAAAATATTTCGGCTTATTCAAATCCTTTTAAAATCCTTTAAAGTTACGTTATTTCTCTTAAAAGGTCGCAAAATCCCTTAAAATTTCCTAAAATCGCTTAAAACCTTAAAACCTTTGAAATCTAACTGAACTCCTTAAATATCTTCTAAATTACTCGAAATCCTTTAAAATCCTTTATAATATTCTAAAATCCTTTGAACTTCCGTAAAATCTTTGAAAATCTCTTCAAAAATCCTTGATCGAAACCCCTTTGAATCTTTCAAAATCGGCTAAAATCATTTGAAATCTGTTAAAATACATCGGTATGTATTCAAAATTTTTTTAAATCCTTTAAAATCTCGTGAGTTTTTTTGAAATATCTCAAAATCTCTTTAAATGGCTTAAAATCCCTTAAAATTCTTGTAAACCGCGGAAATCGTTCATAATTCCTGAAGACCCGTTAAAATTTCAAAATTTTGTCCAAATCCTCTGTTATCTCTTGAAACATCCTAAAATCTATCGAAATCGTTAAAAAAAACTCATTAAAATCCTTTGAAATCTTGTAAAATCTCTTTAAATTCCTAGGTAAGCCCTAGGTAACTTGATCCTTGAAATTTTATGACATTCCTGAAAAGCTTTGTTAATCTCACTAAAATTCTGTAAACATTTTATAATTCTTCGACATACTTTGTGGTCCTTTCAATGTCTTTAAAATCCCTTGAAATCTATTGGAATCCTTTAAAATCACAGTAAATCTTTCAAATCATTTGAAATCCCTTAAAATACCCTAATACTTCAAAAATGATTGAAATGCTTGGCTATTCCTTCAATTTTTTTAAAAATCCTTTAAAATCTCGTGAGTTGTTTGGAAATATCTCAAAATCTCTTAAAATCGATTAAAATCCCTTAAAATTCTTTATAGTTCGCGAAAATCGTCCTTAATTCCTTAAAACCCCTTAAAATGTATAAAATTTCGTCCAAATGCTCTGGCATCGCTTGAAACATCATAAAATCTATTGAAATCGTGAAAAAAAACTCCTTGAAATCCCTCAAAATTTTGTAAAATTGCTTGAAATCCCTGGGTAAGACCTAGGAAATTCGATCCTTGAAATCTCATGAAATTCCTGAAAAGCTTTGGTAATCTCACTAAAATTCTCTAAAGATTTTATTATTCTTTGACATACTTTGTTGTACTTTGAATGACTTTAAAATTTCTTAAAATCTATTTAAATCCTTTAGAATTACTAAAAATCGTTCAAATCTTTTGAAATCCCTTAAAATCGTTGAAATCCCTTTAAAATCTCCTCATATCATTTTAAGTTCGTTAAGATACATCAGTATTCATTCAAAATTTTTTCAAATCCTTTAAAATCTCGTAAGTTTTCTTTTTAAATATGTCGAAATCTCCCCTTAAAACCCCTTCAAATTTATAAAATTTCGTCCAAATCCTCTGGCATTTCTTGAAACATCCTAAAATCTATTGAAATCGGAAAAAACTCTTTAAAATCCTTCAAAATGTTGTAAAATTCCCTGAAATCCCTAGGTATGTCCTAGATAATTTCATCCTTGAAATTCTATGAAATTCTTGAAAAGCTTTGCTAATCTTACTCAAATTCTGTAAACATTTTATAATTCTTTGACATGCTTTGTGGTCCTCGTGAGTTCTTTTGAAATGTCTCGAAATCTCTTTAAATCCCTTAAAATCCCATAAAATGTTGTAAAATCCCTTGAAATCTCATAAAATTCCTAAAAAGCTTTGGTAATCTCACTAAAATTTTGTAAATATTTTATAATTCTTTGACATACTTTGTGGTTCTTTGAATGATTTTAAAATTTCTTGAAATCTATTGCAATCTTTTAAAATCACTGGAAATCTTTCAAATCTTTTAAAATCCCTCAAAATCGTTAAAATTCTTTTGAAATCCCCTGAAATCGTTTAAAATTCGTTCAAATACATCGGTATTCCTTCAATTGTTTTTCAGTTCTCTAAAATCTCGTGAGTTCTTTTGAAATATCTCGAAATCTCTTAAAATCCCTTAAAATCCCATAAAATGTTG